>CAWTZC010001980.1:0-28803 GCA_963919715.1 Microtus obscurus | reverse complement strand
AGACAGAGTCCCACATTGGAGCATTGTGCTGAAATCTCAAGATCCAAATCAGGAGCAGAAAGAGAGAGAGCACGAGCAAGGAACTCAGGACCGCGAGGGGGTGCACCCACACACTGAGACATTGGGAATCTTCTTTTTCGGTAACTCACCAAGGCCAACTGACTGGGTCTGAAAAAGCCTGGGATAAAACCGGACTCACTGAACATAGCAGAAAATGAGGACTGCTGAGAAGTCAAGAACAATGGCACTGGGTTTTATCTTGCACGTACTGGCTCTGTGGGAGCCTAGCCAGTTTGGATGTTCACCTTCACTAGACCTGGAGGGGAGGTGGGGAGGTCCTTGGACTCCCCACAGGGCAAGGCAACCTGGTCTGCTCCTAGGGCTGATGAGAGAGGGGAGTTTATTGGGGGAGGGGCAGGGATATGGGAGGTGGTGGTGGAAAACAGAAATCTTTATTAAATAAATAATAATAATAAAAACCATCAGTCTTTCTATAAATTAGAGAAATGTGAGCTAAAACAACTTGGGATTTTTTTTTTACCCCAGTCAAAAGGCAAATCTCCATGAAAAACGACTTAGAGCAAATGCTGGAGGAGATTCATGGAAAAGCAAGACTCATTCACAGAGATGGGCTTGCAAACTGGTGCATTCAGCATTAAAATCGGTTTGGATGATTATCAAGAAGTTAAAATTTAATATCCTATGTAACCTAGCCATACACACCACAGCCTATGCTCAAAGGACTGACCATCCTACTCCACAAACACCTGTTCTACCATATTTACTGTTCTGTTAACTTAATAGGGAGGTCAAAACAATCTAAATGTTCAACAATTAACAATGATAATGAACATAATATACAAGACACACTACGGGATACTCTTTGGATTGTAAAGAAAAATGAAATTGTGAACATTACAAGTAAACAGGTGGAACTAGACAGAATCATATTGATTGATATAACTTAGATCCAGAAGGCTAACATCATGTATTCTCCCTTAATCAGAGATTCCTATCTCCACATCTTCAGTTATGAGTTGATAGTGTATAGTAACTACAGAAACCAGGAAAAGTGAAATGGGTCCTAATCAAGGGGGGTTAAGGGGAACACTAGCAAGGAGATTATGAGGGTAAAATTATCTGATCTGGTAAATAGGGAAAGTAGTGGCTCTTGGAAGGAGGGATAGAGATGTAAGTACAGAAGAAGTAGGGAGAGTAAGAAGTATGGAGATTCAAGTAATCTGATAGAGGAAATTGGAATGGTAGGCTTTTTTATAGAACAATTCAGAGAAGTGGTAAAGTAAATTAAAGATTTCTATACAGAAGGAACCATATTATGACTATTTACCTAGAAAATAACTCCTATAATGAAATATATATATATACATATATATTTCATTATATATTTATGTATATCCTGTGGGCAGATGTACTTCCTCCAGAAAGGCCAGTTTACAGCAGGTTTTCCAAAACCCAAATATACACCTATTCTGTTGTCTTTGATTATGACCCAGGGTGGTGAGTCCCTATTACTGATACACCAGTCATTGAACATTGAGTCCAGAAACCACTAAGCTGGGACTGATCAGAATGCCCCTTCCAAGGACTGGCTTTCTTAGTACAAGTGTTATACAATTGCCAAAGAATGAAGGCAACAGAGTCACCTCCTAGTTATGATATCCTATAACCACATCAACCATCAGCAGGCTCAATAATCCTCAGAATTGCAGTAATACTTTAGTTAACCAATTTTAACACAGCTTTCTAACAGGACTGATGATGCACTCCACAACAGGGATCCTGTGCCTGGTATTGAAACCTAGATAACTTATAAAGGGCATTAATGAATTTGTTGGAGGAGAATCTAGAACCTCTGTTTTTTATGAAACCAGCACAATCCCTAACAACATCTATAAACAATTGTCCTTATACGCACAGAAAACCATACCATCACTCTCATCCAAGAGAATTTCTCTTTGCAACAAAGTTCAATAGGAAAAATACCATAACTAATCAAAAGGCAGAATTGTGAATCCCAGTCCCAGTGGATACATCTTTAAAACACTCCTGTATCTTAATCTCAGGAAACATTGCAGAAGAAAAGCCAGAGTGAGTTGTGAAAACCACAGGATTGAGGAATTTGCCAAAATGTTGTGTCTCTTACTGCTATCAGAAGTTATATATTAAAGTCTCAACAATATACCATTGAAATGTGAGTTGAACAAGGATACACTGTTGAATACTTACAGAAGTGACAGGGAGCAACCCATGAGAGGTCTAACCCTGCACAGAGAGGTACATGCAACTGAGAGAGCTGGGAACGAGAGAGGTGGCCTCATCCAGGAAAGAACACACCAATTGGTAGTCCAACATCAAATGGTCATCAAATGCCATTTATAAACATAAAATTATATGGACTGAATAGGTTGTATTTAAAAAATGCACATATATTTATACACATGCAATACCAAATATTAAAAAAATGTGGCTGTGGATTTTAACAAGAGGGGAAAGGGCACATGGGAGAGTTTGCAAAAAAGTAAGGAAGAATTTGTTTAATAATAATACAAAAATAGTAATAAAATTAATATCTGAACTAGAAGGTTGGATATTAGTAGTCCAAGTTGCAACTTTTCTGTTTCCTTTTCTCTCGGAGTCTGTGCTAACTTTTGAGGAAAATTTCATTTCTCCCCACATCCCAAACACCATGAAAGAGTAACATGTGCTAATTTCTTAAATGTTTTTCTGTTAAGTCAAGGAGTCTGCAATTATCTTGAGGCTATTAGCATATCTCACTAACCTTCTTACTATACAGAAAAAATTAAATATTCATAACTGTACTATTATTAATAATTCTTCCCATAGGACATAAAACAACCAATGCCAGTTACCAGGAAGGGCAATAATCACACAAGCTGCAAAAACAACAGTAACATATTTGGCAAGCTGGAATACATGTATCATTATTTTATTTAATCCCTGTACTTTCTTAGCAGAGGGAGTTTATGTTTTTAAACGTAATTAACCTAAAAACACTGAGAAATTCTCTTACAAATGCAGTCCGTTATGCTAGAATTTGCCAGGATATCAAGTCAGTTTGTGTTAGCAGGAAAAGGATTTTATAAGGGTGATGAGGGAATCTTTTTTTTTGTTCACAGATCTCTCCATAGGTTCAATCTCTTTGTATTAACACCTTCACTTATCCTGGAATTTCAAAATATTTGAGTATTTTTTAATGCAGTGTACTCCTCCCTGATAAAACTTCAATTAGAAATGCCTTAAAATTACATTTACTTAGACAGAAAAATACTATCTTCGAAGAAATATGATGATTCTCAACCCCATCCAGAGTTCATTATCTCAGTGTCTTTTAGCAAATATTGCCACATTTAACTGTTTACTCTCCAGCACCAGGTGGCGCCAACACTATTACATCTGTGTGATTTTATTTTAGACTCAATGTTTCTGTTTTCAACATGCTAAGCATCAAGACTTTTCATCTAGGTAAGCACGAAGGATGGGCTCTTCTCCCACACCAGGTTGGTACTATTATGCTCCACTCAATACTCTGTAAGTAGAAGTGATTTAAATTTTTCACACTTTATCAATAAAGAATTTTGAGCTGAATTCATCCAGTTGTTTTTAAGGTGACATACATATCTCTTTTATTTTGTACTAGCTCTAGCAAGAGCCCATGGAGAATCAGTGACCTTACAGACAGAAAGTCAAGTGACCCTCTCAGAAGAGGACTTTCTTACTATACACTGCAACTATTCAGCCTCAGTGCCCCCAGCCCTGTTCTGACAAATGCAGTATTGGAGAAGGTCCACAGCTCTCTTCCAGAGCCTCGAAGAACAACGAGAAGAAAAGTAGCGAAGGTTTTGAAGCTACATATGATAAAGAATCCAGCTCCTTCCACTTATAGAAAGCCTCCAGGTCAGGAGTCAACTCGACATGTGTCTACTGTGCTCTGACTGACACCAGTAGGGGGAAACCACAGGAGAAGCAAAGCACAAACTCATCACCAGGAGCATGACTGCCTGGCTCCTGCTTCTGGGTACAACAAAAAGTAGAGTCTTCCATTTCTCAGCTCTGGCTGTACTAAATCAAAACTCTAAACGCTCTTCTCATACAGAGCATGGGTCCCCCAGTATCTATTAGTTGCCTGCCATAGGAAATAAAGTCTGTCCTCCATGTTTTCTTTGCAGCTCCTCTGATAGAGCTAGCTGCATTATATATTGCGGGTAACAGGGTGCATGTTGTGAGTCAATATGCAAGTTATCTCACTTAGTTCTACAATATCTGGTTAGCGTTGGTTTAAGTACAGGCTCTGTTTGCCTGTTGGGTTACAATGAAACAAGAAGAACACTGCAGAGGGGAATCTGTAAACTCATAATTTTCAGAGACCAGTGCTTTTCTATAGAAGAGAAGGAACAATAAAATTTAAGATAATTTAGTAAGTGCTCATGGTGTTATTTGGGATCTGAGTGCTGAGCTTGACATTCATTTCTA
This sequence comes from Microtus obscurus, assembly GCA_963919715.1. Classification (NCBI taxonomy): domain Eukaryota; kingdom Metazoa; phylum Chordata; class Mammalia; order Rodentia; family Cricetidae; genus Microtus; species Microtus obscurus. The sequence goes on along the minus strand of CAWTZC010001980.1, from coordinate 24,291 downwards.
AACCAACCTCTTTAATATAGGAGTAAGAGACAAAGCAACATAGGCAGACTAGAAAGTGAAAATCAGCTCCCTGAGATAGGGGTTATTGTTCTCACAAGACATCACAAAGAAAGCAGTAGGGAGGACACGAGAGGGGTTGTAGTTACTGAATCATGAACAGGAGAGGACAGGAGAGACGTCCTATAACTTCAGGCCCATTTAGTAGGCTATAAGTGTTAATCCTCTCCAATCCACACAAAAAATATTGGCTTTCTTGACAGCTTGGTCTCCTGTCTTTCCAGGATACTCATTTCTTTGTCCATCACAATACTAAATCCCTGTATCCCCAACACCCCCACATTACATTTCCTACATGTAGGAGCCTGGGAGTGGGCAGTCTGGGGGAAAGGGAAACTTGCTCAGCTTTCCTCTCTGGAATTGTTCTGCAGTCTTGAAGTTTTTCACTGTAGGAAAAGTTGCCACTTTTGAGTTGATCCCAAGTGACTGAAATTAATGGAGGGTGCTGAGTGAGCTGGAGGTAGCTCCAGCTCTGATTTCTCCCCAGCAATGGCCTGTGATCTGTAATATCTTCCTCCCTAAGATGCTTTGTTTCTGGTGTTTTATAACAGCGACAGCAAAGTAGCCAGTGCAATCAGTCTACTTTGGTGAGAGGCTGGAAATGAGGGTTCTACTGGATAGTTACATTCTACTCTTTCTGCTGTCATCACTAAACAATCTTTTTCTCTGATTGAGAGAATGTTCTTTCTCTCCTTGCTGCCCCCTTTTTGTTTCTGCTCCATGCCCCACACCTACATTATTCTTTTTTCACTTTCCAGTTTTTTGTGACACAAATAGGCTTAAGGGAAAGAATATTCCATATTCTCTAGATTATATTTTGATATTAGCCCATAGTAATATACATATAATCCTTCAAAGGCATGTTCATTAATAATTATATATTACATATGGTGTTATGTAACTATATACATATAATATTTGTGGATAGTGGATATCTTACACAGGCAAGATAAAATTAGAAATTGACTTTTCACAGTATTAGAGGCACATCAGTAGAACAAACATCTTGAGCACCTCCCCATTTTTTCAAGGTCACTAGTGATGGTAGAGGATTACAGCATACCCACCCATTGGTAGAAATCACTAAATCATTATAGGATGCTCTGGAGACAGGGACAAAGGGGGAGATCTGAGACTTTCTAATAAATCTTCTTCTCTTGCTTTGCAGGTTGTTTAGTCATCAAAAAAAATCACCCCTAATTTCATTATCTACTAAGATCTTTTGATCTAATAATGTCCTTAGAAAGAAATGCCTGGCTTTTTCACATTTAATTTTTGAGTTATGGTGAAACAAATTTAAATACAGTTAATTAATTATTCTATAGTACCATAAAATTTTATTAATATTTTGATCATATTCATCCCTCCTTCCCAATTCCTCCTATATCTACCCCACCTCTCTATCTACCTAACTTTGTGCACATTCTCTTTCCTCTTCCTCTTCTTTTTCTTCACACCCCTCTTTGTTCTATCTGTGCTGTCTCTATTTATATTCCCCCCTCTTATACACACACACACACACACACACACACACACACACACACACACACAAAAGTATAGTGTGTATATAGTGACATGTCATTAAGAGCCTTTATAAGGCTTAGAGCACTTGACTTTGAATAATAAATAGTACTGCAGTCTCTAGGTCCTATAGAATGCCTAATTTATGTTCTTCACCTCATGACAGTTCCCGGAGTATGAGTTCCATCTTCCTTAAATCCAATAAGAAGCAGTGGGCATATCTAACAAGAAACTTTTCTGCACACATAGGCTTTGCATAATAAAAAAGCAGATCAATATGTGGCCCCTGAGTGAAAATATCCCCCAGAGTTCACAGAAATCAAACTGTAGAAAGCCTCTACAGCTGTGAGCAATCTGGGGCAAGTTAAAATTAGATGGATTGCTTTATTGATGATAAATCTTAAGAGCTATTGCAACACCCGAATTCCCCAAGTACTTCAATTTTTTCCAAGTGTTGTCAAAATAAAGCACTTTCATGGCAAGACTGGGAGCAATAAAGTAGTTTATTACTTGTAGCAGAAACCACTTACTCCTGCAGGGTCATGAAACAAATTTGAGTTAATCCTAAATCACACTGTGAAATCTAAACACCTCTGATGATTCTCCCTCTAGGTTCTCACTTTCTAAACTTAAGAAGGTGGTACAGTTTGTAGTTTCACACTACCCTGTTCAGGGTTACTTTTCTACCTCAGAAACCAAATCCTGATTGGCAGGGGATTTCAGGAGGCTGGAGGATATTGCTATTCTAGTGGCCAAGACATCCTGTGGATGTACTCCATTCACTCTGGATCCTTCCTGTCCTGAACTGCCAAGGCACTTTTCCTCTCAGTTCAATACCCTCATCTCACCAGGGATACACACTTTATCCCCAGTTAGAATTCTACACCCTTTCTGAACTGCTTTCTAGGTGTAATTGAGTAGATATGAATGTCTAGTTCCTCTAAATGTCCAACAGTAGCCGGGGATGCAGGCCCAAGAGAGTGTCTAAATTTGGTTAGACGAAAGTCTAAGTGGCCTGTGATCTGTTCCAGCTGGGTGACCCTAGACCCAAAACCAGGTCACAGTTGTGAATTAGAAGGAAACATTATAGGCACAAGAGACAAATCAATCTCTGAAAAGACTCAAATCTGTCTCTCAACTGCTGTTTATAATAAGCTAATTCAAATTAATTATCTGGAATGGGAAAATGACTGAAATCTACCTGCTTCCTTTATTCATCTACTCTCTCATGTCTCCATAACCCTGATAAATACTGATTGACTACAAACATTTTATGGGCTCAGCAAACTCAGTAAATAGCTTTGAAGCCCCTTTCCTGCTTGAGACAATCCACTGATTCTGTCATGTGTAGAAAGGAGAGCAACAAAATAGCCAGAGTATAGTCATTATGTGCATTATTGATCTCATGACATAAAACTGAATAACTTACTTGTGTAGTTTATTTTGTTTTGCCAAAGAGTATAGTTTAAATATTCCTTGATTTTTCTATACAGAAGATGCAGAAATTAGCCCATTTATATTCTTAGTGCATTATCATTATCAAAAAAAGCACACACACACACACACACAAAAAAAAACAACAAACAGAAAAAAAATCTTTGGTTTTCAGATGTTCTACCCATTGCACAAATTGGTTTCAAATACATTTTTCTCCTGCAGTCACCACAAGTCTATTAGGAAAGTCCCAAGTAGACACCAGTAAGAAGATATTTCTGTTGCCTGGTTCTTCTCAGTCATAGGTGCTCACTGTCACTTATCCATGACCTTCTTCTCTTGGCATCCTGTTCTCAGTAGGTGAGAAGAAACTATTGTGTGTGTGCATTGTCATGTGCTCATTGAGACTCTTTCTCTGAAATACTTCTTCTATCACTTCCAAACCAAATATATTTGTTTAAAAATATCTTCCCAAACCCCTTTTCTGAGTGGGAATAGCAATCACTCATGTTGTAACATGGAGAAAGGAGAGCAGAAAGAAAACAGCCAAAATTGTTGTCATCATGAGTGCTATTATCTCATAAAAATTGTATCTCCATCTCTACTCACACTCATTCAAATCAAAAGCATAAATGATAGATTGATAACTCTGTGCACTGTGTGAAGGTGTCTTGTGTTTTCTACAAGGCTAACTGTGAGACTTATCAAGCTTATAGTATGACAGTATCTACACAGGTAATACTAACTTAATATGCATTTTGTTTTGAACAAACATTGATTTTTAAAAATAAACATAAAATATATATTTAAATATGATTTAAATATAAATATCTCTTAGCATACATATTTAAAATAAAACATTTAAATATAAAAAAAATAAACACAAAATAATTATATTTTATTTACAAAAGTTTTTAATAGCACTATCTTCTAAGCCAAACATTTAACATACATTCACTGTGTAAAAGATCAACAGCTGGGATTATTTAACTGTTGGCACAATGTCTTTGTTTTTGGCAAATAAAATGAAAAGGAGATGTTTGGAAAGGAAACTGAAAACTTAAGTTAAAAAGACCTAAGCATGCTATAAAATGTAGAAAAAATAATGTTATAAAATGTATGAAAAGATCTCAAGTTCTAAATATATTGTTGTTCAGAACCTCTGCTTAAATAAATAGATATTAATTAATCTACTTCTATAACAATTAAAAGGTCCATCTTAAAGAACAATTTTGTATATAATCAGGTTTATTTAAGTACTTGATTATACTCAACCTTTGTCCAAAATGCACCATAATTTATAAAAGTGCAAAACAGGTATAAGTGGCTTTCTGCATGTTCAAATATACTTGTGAGTTGTATTGATGTGGTCAGAGAGAATAAATTGAAAATAATTATTCCATTCAAAGGCCAATTTGGTCCCAGAGGATACATCTCTCAAAAATGTTCTGTGACTGATGGTACTAGTTAATATTGGATGATTTTCAAGAAGATTTGGGATCAAATTTTTTACACCCACACAGTATTAGAAATTGTTTATAACTTCAGTTTCAGGGGATCAGGCACTGTCTTCTTGCTTCTGTAGTCGTGATCAGGCATGTTTTACACAGTTTTATTATGAGCATAATACCCATACATATAAACTAAAACAAACAACAAAAACCTAGCCAGAATTGTTCTGTGACTCTATGAGTCCAACTGTTGCAATGTTTAGGATGACCTGGAAACTTCACACACTGATTTCTACTCAGGTGTCCAATCTACACAATGGTCAACACAATAGAAAAATTGCTCCCCATGCTTCAGGCCAAAGCATGGTCAAGCATCATTTATAGCTTGTAAACCAAGTAAATCGACCAACTGATTGAAGGAAAGCTCGAGGAAACGAGGACCTTTTCAAGCCCAGAGATCCCCAAGTAACAGATCTATAGCTTATTTTGACAGTTTTTTTTTTTAAAAGTGATTGATTTTGCCTGAATGGTCTTAAACTCCATATAAAACTCCAAATAACTATACCTCACTTTCTTTAACAATCTAATGGATACACTCCTAACATTAGATTTGAATCCTGAGGTGTGATATAGGCATCTGTTTCTCATTAATGCTTTTCTTCTTGATAAAAAATGCTGCCCAACACAGAACATTTTACTTGTGTGGCTCAATTCAGCATTGCAATGCCTACTTGAAACCAGAGAGAAAAAATCACCATTGTTTCACTAAAAACCAAACATTTTAAAATTTCTTCTCTCTTTTCCTCTGTAGAATCATTGATGGAAGGACTTGCCTTGTGGTTCTAGCCATTCTATCAGTGATAGTTAACAAAGCTATCAAACCAGCCAGTGGCATTGAAATTACCTTTCTCTTGAACTAAAAGCCCATTCAACATATGCTAAACTGTCACTTGAAACTTACTTAAATGCCTTGATAACCCATTCATTTGACTGTTCTTGGTTCAGGATATCAAGGCCTGGTCAGAAGTCCTCATAAGCTTTGCTTCAACATGTTCAAGTCCTATTATTCTGAGAGCACTGAGTTAACCCTCAGAAATTAATACTCATTAACTTTCTAGCCAATAGGGGATGTAAGGTCTCTAGAGAACAGATTTGATTGTGCTAATCATGAGTTACATGTATATATTATATTTGAGGGAAAAAGGCACAAACTGATATCTGAGTAGATGATTAATATCTGGGATGTTTGTAATACTCTAACCACAGACCCCTGGACAAACCCTAGGAGCACATTCGAGAATAACTCTAATCTCAACCATAGATGCAGTAGCTGAACATCATTTATCTTTGACAATAGTTGTTGTTTTTTGTTTAATTTAATTTGTATTTTAATAAATAACTTATCTGAAAGATTGAGAAAAATAAAACAGGTACACTGGCCAGCCTTACGCCCAGGCAGCAATGGCATTGCTTAACAATTTATAGACGCAGCTTCTTTGTTTCACTAAATTGTTTTCTGGCTCTATATTATTTTGTTGATAAACACCATGTCAGCTGAAAAACAAAGCTTTGAGATAAAGTGATTAGCTTTGTAAGCAATGGCAAATACCTTTATAATCAATGACAATACACACTTGTTTAATGCCAGTGTTACGCTAACTTGCCATAGAAACTAGGCGGTAGTGGCACCTGCCTTGAATCGCCAACTGAGGATTATAAAATGAGAAGAGATACTCTCAGGCACATTTTGAGGTTTCCTAGAGGCAGGATCTTTGTTTTGAACTGGCTGCTTCCCCTTTAGGTTCCATTATCACTTCTGTTTTATGCCAATACCAAGCTGTTTTTAATATGGCTCTGTAATAGAGTTTGAAGTCAGGGATGGTAATGCCTCCAACGTTCCTTTATTGTATAAGATGTTTCCCATTTATCCTGAGTTGTTTTTCCATATAAAGATTAAGTTATTGTCTTCTCCAGCTCTGTGAAGAATTTTGATGGGATTTTGATCAGATTGCATTGAATCTATAGATTGCTTTTGGTAGAATTGCCATTTTTACTATATTTGATCCTCGATCCACAAGAGCAGTTCCTTCCCATTTTCTAGTGTCCTCTTCTATTTCTTTCTTCAAAAGACTTAAAGTTCTTGTCAAATAGATCTTTTCACTTCCTTAAATAATAAGCAAAGAGATGAGGTAGAGGGCAATCATAACCTTTAACATTTCTAAGTATCTACTCTGAGTTCAGAATGATACCAAAATTTTAGCTACTTATCCTGTTATTATTTCTGAAAAGTATATAATCAATATTTATATACACAAAATGATATACAGGATGAAAATGGGAGTCTAAACTTATATGGATATAAAAGATAATAAGGAGGCAGTAGTATCTTATGGTGGCCTTCTCCATATATGTGAGGAAGTTACTGATAACAAGGGCTTCAAGAAATACGGTCTCTGCCACAAATTGGCTTCAATTAGTCTCAGCTGTCTAGAGCATGAACCATATCTTCAGTGGAAGAGTTTTGGAAAGAGAAGTTAAGGTCCTTGAACACCAAAAGGTAGAGTCAGAGATTTTGAGGCCTCCCAAGAATAAATTCTTGGTGAAGGCCCATATGCCAATCTGGATCTAAATACAATACATACAATAAACACATATTGTTCCTATATGCCAAACAGTATGTTTGAATGCTACACTACCTCTATTAGAATACCCAACAAAAAATGCAGTCAAAATTTATAGATATTAATGTGTCAATGTCAACCTGTTTCCATGGTTTCTATTTCTCTGGGATATGCTTCATCGGTGCTCCCCCTAAGGAGTCCATGCTTCATGTAAATTTTCTTTTGCTGTTTTCTAAAATCTTAAACCTTTCAAGATGTGTGTATGTGTGTGTATGTGTTATAAATACCTCCATTATTCATCTTAGTTTCATCTACAGATGCTCCAGGCTGGGAAGCTAAAAATAAACATTAGTTCAAAATAGTTTTTGAATGCCTGCTGGAGGACAATGTTCTTTATCCTGTCACTTATATTTTAAATAAACACTGATTGGCCAGCATCCAGGCAGGAAGTAGAGGTGGGGCAAACTAGGCAGGAAGTAAATGTGGAATGATAAGAATTCTGGCAAGAGGAAAGAGTCATGCACAACAGTCATCACCTAGACCCAGAAGAAGCTAGACACAGAGTTTGCAAGATGTGACTGCTTTAATAAAAGGTGCTCAAGCCATACAATATACAGACAACAATTATGGGCTAATATAAGAGCTGATAAGTAAAGCCTGAGCTAATGGGTCAATCAGCATTTATTTAAAATACAAGACAGGGTACAGACACTATTTTGTGGCCATAAAACACAAGGCTTCTAACTTCAACCCCTTCAAGTTCAGTGGGGTTTGTGAGCAGACTGCTGCAGCTGGGTCCCTGGAACTGGGGCAGTATGTTTGGCTCTCAGAGGTGTGAGCAGCTCCACTCCATGCTGGACTGTTTGGGGCAAACAGACAGTATCTTATTTGACTTAGTAATGTTGCAGCTAGGATTCTTAAGCACTTAGCATTTTAAAAGTGCAAAGCAAGAGCACTCCTGGGTTGCAAAGAATTACAGATAATGCAATAAGGACAGATTCAGACATAAAAGAACTGTAAATGAATCACACTGTTGGATAAATGTTTGTAGGCTTGAGGGAGAGAAGAAAGAGTATAGAGAGTTATAAAAAAGTAAATAATTTTTTTAAAAGTCTTTAAAGAGACAGAGTACAGATAGTCATAGGATTAAAAAGGAGTAAAGAAAAATAAGCCACCAAGATGGGAGAATTCACAGAGAGTCTGGATTATGTATATTATTGTGTTATCTGAATTTTTTTTTGATTCAGAAGGAGTTAAGTGCCACAGACAGATTTCATTGTATAATACCATATAAACCATGTATATTATAAAGGTATCTTGACTTTAGATTTGGGTCTAAGGACATGCTGCTTGGGAAAAGAGTTCTTCTTGTTTTTAATTTACTTTATTTGTATTGCTTTATAAATAATATCACTAAGCTTGCTGAACGGCTGAGATGAACAAGTGTAATTTCCTCCAACATTGGTGTATTTTAGATTGTCTTTGAGTGTATGGTCTGTTCCAGAGGGTATTGCTTGTACTCCTTGGAAAAAGCACATTACATTGGTGAGTGTAATGATTATGCAGAGATGTCAATTTGGTCTAATTGGTTATCTAAATGAGTGTATATTTTTACCTTATCAAATTAGCTACTTGGGGAGTGAGTACTATGATCTTTAATCCTGATTGTAGATTTATCTTATTTTAATTTTCTACTTCTTGCTTCGTGCATTTTATGATTATTTTCTTAAACACATAAACAGAGAATATCACCTCTTTTCTAACCAAGTAAACTCTTCATCTATTGTAAAATGAGTTCTTTCTCTGTAGAATACTATCAAATTGGACTCAACAGCCTAATCTCTTTTAGTCCCAGATGTCTTAAAGGTGAAGAGGGAAGAAAATTCTTCTCTATCAGAAGAATGCCATGGCTATGGACTGCAATCAACACTACCTTCATCAGACTACCTAAACTTCCACCCACTCTAAAACTGCTGACACAAATGAGTTCTAGGGTCAAGCTGTTATCATGGTTTATAGTCTACTGTCTCTTTGATGGACTGTCATCTCAGTTCTTCCCAGAATTCAAATGATGCTGGAGTTTTGCTGTCTTCTTTTCATACTGCATTATCAGTGATTATCTAAAGTCACTGAATTCTTCAATGCAGTGTCTCCATTGAAATAGATAAATTTTCATTTTTAAGGAAGAATTAATATTTGAAACTAGTATTTTATGTGTCCTTTTTTGTTTGGGATTTTGCTGGCAATAATAAATAACCAGGCCAGCTCAAGAATAACTATTGCATTTTAATGATTATATGGGGAAAACTCACACCAGTGTGGGAGCTCTGACTTCTACATGTCCGGTGGGCACCGCGCAGAGAGAACACATCTGGTCTCCAGTTTTTCTCTTCCTGGTATCCGTTGCTACGCTCTTAATTAGATGTGATTGGTTGACAGAGTTTCCTCTAATTATCTCCCTTTTTGTCTAAACAAGATTGATCCACACCAATACAACTATATACAATAGGAACAGATATCAAATTATAAAATTACAAACAATAAACAATATTAAGCAAGGAACAAATAACAAAAGTTTTACTAAACATTCTATTTTAAGGAGTCTAAATATTGTACTGAAAATAAGCTAATCTAAATAATGAGGAAGGTAAATACAATTATCTAATCTTCAACTCCATCGAAGATCTGAGAAGGGAAACAATAATACTTGAGTAAACAGGAAGTGCAATCCAGAAACTTCCAAAATGTGGAAACAAATGACAGAGACAACTGACTACCTTGGGCAGTCACCCAAAGTCTCATTTGCAATTTTGAAGCAACCAACTTGGCTAAGGCCCAACATAACTGACACACAATTTTCAAAGTCAAGAAACTTTTAAACGATCTTACCTCGCCTTGTCAGGATATGACAGTCCTGTTTTTTATCCATTTACAGACACTGTGTATCTCTGTCAGTGGTTGAGGTATGGGCATTTCTTTGCCCAAAGGCCAGTTCTGCCAAGAAGAAAGGCTCCAGGTGGAGTGTCTTCTGCTTGAAATAGATAAGTTTGTTTCATTTAAGGAAAAAAATTAACATTTGAAACTAATATTTTATGTGTCCTTTTTGTTTTTTTTCATTTCATCAAAGTCACTATCTTTATATCCCCATTGAACTCCCTTGATTGGAAGTCACTGACAGCAGAGATGTGTCTACATAGGTGATGCACATGGTAGGGGCACAGTGAGAGGGCAATTCGATTCTGAATTTTAAGAGCAGGCATAGACTTCCAAGACAAACACGTTGCTAATGATTTGTTTGTTCTGATAAACAAGGTGAGCTGGGGGTAGAGAGGTGAGGAAGAAATGGGGGAGAGAGAGGGGAGAGTAAGTGGTAAAATTGGGCTTAGACATCTCAGAACAAAGAACCATCTAACCAAAAAGATACGACTGAACTTCACATTGATTTCTTTATTCTGGCTCGCAAAAAAATGCTAATGAGGAAATGCTGGGGGAAGGTAGAGTTTTCTCGGCTTCCAGGATTCAACAAAACATACTTTAGAGATCCAGTTTCCTTTTGGCTGCTTCAGGCAGCTGTGGTGGCAGGGCTGCTTGCAGTTTATGCTTTTATACTCAAGTTGTAATGACCTTCTAATTTAATTGTTTTCCCATATGATCATTTTTTTAATAAAATTGCCTTTCAATTATGCATGGCCTATTTTGTATTAGGTTAGGACTCAACACAGCACAGATTAGCTTAGGAAATATGAGGTGTTCCCAAGACAGAACACATGGATTTGCTTCAGAACTTTTATTCTTCATTAAGCCACCAGAGCAACATTGCACAGACTTGCTGCCTCCTTCATTTCTTGTGTTGATCCCACTCCCAACTCATTTGCTCCCTGCATCACTGAGTCCTTAGAACATCTGATAAGTGAAGAAGTAAAGATGTCAGAGGTAGAAAGTTCTCAGGACTTAGGATCTCATCTACAGTTTTTTTTTTTTTTGTATTTTTTGCATTCATTTAAAAACAAGGAAGGTGTATAAACAACATTTTGCCCTTTGTCTTCAAGAACTGGGAAGTAAAACCATTTTTTTTTTTTTTGCATGTGACAAGCTATTCCAGAAAGGCACGCAGAGTGTGTTTGCAGTGCCCAGCCATGCTTCCAGTCATCATCTCCTTCCTGGGGATACAGTTTTCATGGTAAGCAAAATAGTTCCAATTGTTTGTAGATACATGATTCACTGCTTTTCTCACTTGAATTTTAGTTAAACTATCTTTCTCCCCATGAAGTTAATCACTGATTTTGGCAGGAGATGTCCAAGCACAGCCGTTGCCACAGCTGGATGCCCATGTCACTGTCTTTGAAGGAAACTTGGTGGAGCTCAGATGCATCTATTCCTACAGTGGATCTCCTTACCTCTTCTGGTACATGCAGCGCCCTGCCACGGCCTCCAGCTTCTCCTCAGCTACCGCTCAGGAAGCCTCTGTGGTTCATGGACTAAATGGCTTCGAGGCTGACTTTCAGAAGAGTAACTCTTCCTTCCACCTGAAGAAAACCTCTGTGCACTGGAGCGACGCTGTGTACTTCTGTGCTCTGAGTGCACAGTGTCTGGAGGCTGCAGGGGGAGCTGAACACAAACCTGTAAGAGGGGCTGCAGCTGATTGACTTAGATCATCCATTCTCCTATAAGTAACCTAAATAAACTCTTTACTTCTTCAAGTTGGACTTTTCTTGAGATCATTACTTTGTTCTGCTATTGGTGTCTCTATCTAGAGCAGACATTTAATAATGAATCACATGAAAGGTGACATACGTGGTAAAAAAAAGAAATGACTGAGACACGGTTCCTTCCATGATGGTTGTTTTGTAGACTACATTTTCTACTTGACTGATTATCTGCAAGAGACATTAAGCCCAACTTCCCATAAGCATTGACTGTAGCAGATGCCTCTGTAGTGTGCACTAGAGAGAGAAGTGTTGACTTCTTCCACTTCAGACTGAAGAGAATCTGAATAAGGACCCATCTGTCCATCTGTGAAGACACAGCCTGAGATAGCAGCACCATTTCTGTGAGTTTGGCCTTGCACACTGAGTAGAATGAAGAGGAATAGAGCAAGGCACAAAAGCATTCTGGCTCTGTTCTGGACGGTGCGAAGGTGACTTCTACACTATGAAGGACTGTAACCTGGAATTGTCAGGTCACTTGAATTCTCTTTCCTCTGAGTGATCATGCTCAGGCTATCTCTTGTCACAGCAACTGGAATGGAGCTGTGATGTTGCCCTGCTCGTTCATGGCTGCTTTTTAGATTGTGGAGCATGAGTAAAGAGACAGAAGGCAGGAAAGAACCAGAGTCTGACTCAACAAATGAAACTACTTCAGATGCTCTCTCATGTGGGGAAATGGGGTCTGCCAGGAAGGAGGGAAAACCTCGAGTTTATAGAGATTGGAATGAGGAATTGTGCAGTTGCAGGCTATCCAAGACTGCAGTCTCTCATCCTTATGTAAGGTTCATTTGAGACAGACTATCATGGGAAGCAGGATGTCTCACAAAAGCATTTCTTTCTGGAGCTCACTGATCAGGGCTGAAGCAAGAACAGCTATGATCTCATAGAACTTCTGTTTGTACAACGGACACACACGCGGTGTGAGCAGCTGTGCAATATTGCTTCTTCTTCAGTAAGTGTGACCAATGCCCCATAAATACACAAATGAGAGAAAGCCCTAAAGCTTTAGACAGTTATATTTGCTTTTTGAGAAATTATGACATTCTTTAGTGTATTTATCTAAATTAATATAGTTATATTCAAATATAAAATTTTCATTAAAATTTAAAACATTTACCAATTATGGCACCTGCTTTTCTTCATTGTTATTTTCTTTCATCCCTTTTCCTAAATTTGCATTTCTATTATATATGTATATGTTAATATAATGTAATCCCTGTGTTTTAAAAATATATGTCAGTAATAAAATATTAAATGTGGGTTAATGTGAGGTTTGCTGTTTTTACTAAAATAATTCAGAGACATGGAAAATTTATAGCAATATCTTTCAGTGTTTTTAACTGCTGTACATCTTCTCAATTCAGGAATCTGCACTATGTCACTTGATGTATATTTGGGTGGGGTAGTGCCAACAGAAGTGAGTAGAAGTCTCAATCAGAAGTCAGGTTCACAAAGGCTAATATTCACCACCAGTCATGTTTCCATGTAGTGCTTCTCCTCTGCAGAGCTCAGCTCTTTGTCTCACCTTTGCTATCTTTTTCTCCCAAGTCAGTGTTCAGCTAAGAAGGACCAAGACCCACAGGCCACCCAGACTTAGAAGAGCTGCTGCAAACAGAAACCAATACTTACTGTCACAGCCACAACAGTCACTGAGATACAATAAATATCCATGATTCTTTCGCAGTCCAGGTCCAGCTTATGAACCAGGATTCATGCTGCTACAGCAGTGTTCACGGTGATGCAGTTTAATCTCTCATCTTTACCTGGTTTCCTAGTATTGCTAGAAAGGCAAACCTAGGGTTTTCATGGAAGGAGGAGGGATTCTCTGTTCCCAGGAAGAATTTCATGATTTTATTACAAAGACCCCAAGGAATATAATTTCTAACTATTTCCCTGTTTAGAGGAGATTTATACACTCAGTGGTTTGCTCTTAACATATATATATTCTCATGAGGTTCATCAAGATAGCTGATTGGGTAATGGGTTTTGTTAACAACAAATCTGAGTTTAGTCCCTGGAATTCAAGTGGTGTACAGAGGAAAGTGACTGCCATAAATTGGTCTTCTGATTCCTACAGACACAGACACGTAAATTAATAAAATGGAATAAAAATTGCTTGTGGTTGTCACATTGCTCTTGAAGATCCTCTTACTAATTTTTCACTCTTGTCAGCAGGATGAAAGAGCCACTGTGTCTTCATTCCTTTTATGGGCCGTCTAGCACCCCTCTTTCATTACTGCCTATATTTCCTATTAAACAATTTGCACTCAAAAATGTCCTTCTCAACTCTTGGATATGAATAACTCACTGAAAAGATTTAACACAGCTGTGGTCCTAGCAGACAAATACATAGAAAGAATTCAGCAGGATTAAATTATTTATGGCTAGATGGGGCAAGAATCTTTTTATTGAGACAAATGTGGTAATGACAAGTCATTAAATACTTAAGACCTAAAGATTGCAGCTGTATACTTACTATTGCAATGAATTTCATGATTGCACTTTGTTGTTTGGTGATAGGTTACACAGCATCTTTAGCTTCTGAGATGTATTGCAGATGGTCACTTGTGTACCATGTACCATGCACTTGCTCTTGTTTTTTTTTCTATTTTCATCTACACAGCACCCAGTGTCTTTCACCATCCCTGTTCAATGATGATCTTCAGAAGATAATGTCTGGTACCTCCTCTGCCTCCTAATTTCAGTGCTCACTGTGTACTCAGAAACATATAGTTTTGAATGCTGGCAGTGAAGAAATCTAGAAAATCAAGAGACACTGGGGATAAAAGAAACCTTTAGCCTCCTATGACATAGGCAGAGTCTGTGTTTACCTACTTCCATTCAGTGATGTCCAGTGAAGAAGGATTCTGTTTGTGTCAGCACATGGAGAGATTGTAAATCTTTGCTTCAAGCAGTAGGGGGCCATGTTGCCAGAAAAGGAGAGCTGTGGACAGAAACTATGAATGGAACCAGAACTTTATGATGGAATTCACAACTTAAAAACACTACTATATTTTATATTTAATGGTGGTGTGAGAGTGGGGGGTGGGAGAGAGAGAGAGAGTATTAAGACTGCAGGTGCATTTAGGAGCTAGAGACATTGGAATTTCCTTCCCTTTGGCATTAAAGTGGGCTGGTGAACCACTCAGCATAGGTGTTGGGAACTGAACTATGATCCCTTTGGTAGTCTTACAGCATTTATCAATCACAGCCATTCCTTAGGGAATACCACACTTCAAAAGCTGTAGGACTGACAGTGGCTCAATTGGTAAGAGCACACTGCTAATCCACAGACATCAAATGGTTTGTACTTGTTCTACAGAGTGTGAGATTTAGGCCTAACTTTTTAGTCTCTTTCCAGAAAAATACTCACTAGTGGGAGTATATGGTCCTGTGTGACTATGACTTTAAGTGGTAGCATATGGCCCTGTGTGACTGTGACTTTATGGGAGGATATGGCCTTGTGTGACTATAGCTTTTTCGAATCATATTGGCTATGGAAATTAATTTGACTGGGGAAAAATATAGAAAAAGACAGTTGAGAAAAATTCATAGAATCAAAACAACAATGGATTTGATGCTACATGAAATGCTGAAACAGCTTGGTGCACATAAGCTAAAACATGGTGGAAGGGGTGATTACATTCATTTCCTATGGATTTTTCAATATTTTCAATTCTTGTATCTCCTTAATGTGTGAATTTTATGTTTTTCTTGTTAATTTATATTTTTGTGAAGAAGCACTATGACTCAGGCAACTTGCAGAAGAAAAGAGTTTATTTGTATTTTGTAGTTTCCAGAGAGGTTAGAGTCTGTGCACACAATGGTGGGAAGATGGCAGGGGCATGGTACTGGAGCCATTGCTGAGAGCATACATCTGAGAGACATAACCACAAGGCAGAGGAAATGACATTGGGAATGGTTTTAGTCTTTGAAACCTCAAAATATATAAAGAATTCAAGAAACTAGACATTAAAACTCTAATTAACCCAATTAAAACATGGGGTAACAAATTGAACAGAGAATTCTCCACAGAAGAAGTTCAAATGGCCAAAAGACACTTAAGGTCATGCCTTAACCCCTTAGCAATCAGGGAAATGCAAATCAAAACAACTTCTGAGATACCATCTTACACCGGTCAGAATGGCTAAAATCAAAAACACCAATCATAGCCTATGCTGGAGAGGTTGTTAAGTAAGGGAACACTCATTCATTGTTGGTGGGAATGCAACCGCAACCACTTTGAAATCAGTGGCAGTTTCTCAGGAAACTGTGAGTCAACCTACTCCAAGATCCAGCAATTCCACTCTTTGGGAATATACCCAAAAGATGCCCAATCATACGCAAAGCATTTGCTCACCTATGCTCATAGCAGGACTATTTGTAAGAAATGAACCTAAAAACAACCTATGTGCCTCAATAGAAGAATGAAGCAAGAAGGTGTACCACATATACACTTTAGAGTTCTACCCAGCGGTAAAAAACAATGATATCTTGAAATTTGCATGCAAATGGATGGAAATAGTAAATACTATCCTGAGTGAGGTAACCCAAACCCAAAAAGAGAAATATGGCATGTACTCACCATACGCAGATTCTAGCCACATACAAAGGACATTGAGCCTATAGTTTGTGATCCTAGCGGAAGCACAAGAAATGAACCCAAAGAAAAACATATATTTATCCTCCTGGATATTAGAAGTTGACAAGATCAGGCAAAAGTTGGGGAGCAGGAGGGGTGGGGATGTTGGGGTCAAGGGGAGATGGAAAGAAAAAAGGAGAGGGGAGGATTGGGGGAAAGCTTAGGGGAATGGAGATAATTGAGATGGAGGAAGGGTGGATATGAAGCAGGGAAGAAGTTATCCTAACCAAGAGAGCTACTTAGGGTTGGCTAGAGTCTTGCTCGGCTCCTAGCCACAAAGGGATTTCCCAGCCAGTTCCGGTGGGCAGCAGAGGAGAGAGGGAAAATTCTGTACTGGCCTTATTCTATAGACACACGGATGAATATCTTGCATATCACCATAGAACTCATCTGGCAATGGATGGAGATAGAGACAGAGGACCCACATTGGAGCACTGGACTGAGCTCCCAAGGTCCAAATGAAGAGCAGAAGGAGGGGAAAACATGAGCAAGAAAGTCAGGACCGCAAGGGGTGCGTCCACCCACTGAGTCTATTAAGTTAGAACAAGAGAGACTGCCTTGGCCTTTTGATAGGGGCAGCCCTTAGGTGAAGTGAATAGACACAACAGAATGCCCGGGAAAAGGAAAGTGTGGCAGATGCCATGAATCTCGGCCTGAGATGGATGAAGTTGGGGAACCTGTTATAAGTCACAGTCACAAGGTGATACACAGATTGAATAGTGGTTAAACTAATATGGAAGAGTTAGCCAACAGAGACTAGAACTAATGGGCTAGGCAGTAATTTTAATTGATACTGTTTCTGTGTAATTATTTTGGGGCTAAGCTTTGGCTGGGCTGTAGGGACATGGCCCAGTCCTCTCATACTACACACAGAATTATCATGATTTATGAGGCTGCACATACTCCATATCTTTCTAGTGAAGTACACTATGAAAGGGTTTACTTTTCTTCTTACTCAATGTCTGATAGCTTATCTGTGATTCATAAGGATTCTCTTATATTTGACTGTATTTAGAAGTGGACGCTCTCAGTGGGGACAGTCTGTATCTTGTGGAAATATGTTCCTGATTGTTTTGGCTTGGCTTTCCTTCACTCTTCTGTCCAAAAATATATTATATTCTGCTGTCTCTTCCTTATGTTTCTAGTGTTTCTTTTTTTCAGTGCACATAAAGTGGTTGTGACATGCATAAAGAAAAAAGATGTTGAATTTTGGGTGCTTTGGTCCCAGGGGAAATGAATTAAGATGAAGATATGTCTATGAAATTCTGCTAAAAGGTCAAATCAATAAACTGAAATAAGTGGCTGGGAAAGTTGGAGGTGACATGGTTAGAGAAAGAAACTTGACTCTGTGAACTTGTGACATAATATAGGCTAGAAATTAAATAGAGTGGTATAGACAGCTATTCCAAAGAGACATTCATAGTCCTTGAAGAAAATTAGGAGAAATGAATGAATATTTACCTGTTAATGGGGAGAAAGTACTACTTTTTTCTGTAGTGTATTACAACAGACCAAAGGATCCTTAGACTCAAAATGTAAACAACCAGTTACATGAAGCCTTTTTCTAAAATATATTCTATTTGGATTTGATGTGTGTGAATGTGTGTGTGTGTGTGTGTGTGTGTGTGTGTGTGTGTGTGTGTAAGTGCAGCTGTCTGTAGAGGACAGAAGAGGACTTCAACACTCCTAGAGTTGATGTTGCAGGCAGCTTCACTTGCTGGGAAACAAACAAAGAAGAGACAATACAAAGTGAAGATAAAATAGTTGCTCCCCGTTGTAGTGAAATACCATTATTTTTAAATTTTTTTCAGCACAAGAAAATTAAACTCAGCACCCTGAATGCTAGATAAATGCTCAACTGAGTCATAGTCACAGCTCTAAAATATTTATAACTCAACCTCCCTCACTCTCACTTTGCAGTACCTGCAACTTCCCTCCCTCAGATTTTCTCTTTTTCAGGTTCCTTCAGAAGACAACAGGCCTCCCAGTAATTATCAATTGAACATGGTACAACAAGACACAATAAGACTAGCATAAACCTCATATCAAGACTGAATGAGGTGAGACAGTAGAAGGAAAAGGGTCCCATGAGTAGTTCCATAATCAGAGATACCCCTTTCATTGTTAGGAGTCCAACAAAAACCTCAAGCTAAACAACCACAGCATATATTCAGAGGACCTAGTACAGATCCATGTAGACTATGTGGTTGCCACTTCAGTCTCTGTGACTCATGAACACCCTGCAGGTTGGGGTTGATTCCGTAGGTTGTGTCTCTATTGCGTCCTCAACAACTCTCATTTCTTATATATATATATATATATATATATATATATATATATATATATATATATATATTATGTATACAATATTCTGTCTGTGTGTATATCTACAGGCCAGAAGAGGGAAGCAAACTCATTACAGATGGTTGTGGTCATCATGTGGTTGCTGGGAATTGAACTCAGGACCTTGAAGAGCAGGCACACACCTTAATGGAGCATCTCGTTTCAACAACTCACATTCTTACAATCCTCTCTTCCCACCTCCTGCAGGGTTTCGAGCTCTCCACCTAATGTTTGTGTGGATCTCTGTGGCCTTTGCTCCCATCAGGTACTAGAGGAAGCCTCCTCTGATGGTGACTGGATAAGGCACTGATCCTATGAGTATAGCAGAATATTCTAGAAATCATTTAATTGACTTTATTTTTAGTCAGTTCTATTTGATTCTAACTCAGGTCACCGAGCCATAGAGCTTTTGGTCCATGGCTATCTAGACTGTTATGGTTATGGTTTCCTCTCATGGGATGGTGGGGGCCTCCAAGTTAGACCAGTCATTGGTTGGCCATGCCCACAAGCTCTGAGCCAACAGTGCCCTAAAGAATCTTGCAGGTTGGACTAATGTGGGTAAATGTTTTGCCTGATTTGGAGTCCAAGCTCCACTAGTGAGCTCCTAGCCTGGTTACAGAAGAGGCCAGTTCAGGCCCTTCAGTATTAGGATAGTCCTCACTAGAGTGACCATTGTAGGTTCCAGGAAGTTTCTTCTGCACTAGGTTTTCATGTTGTTCTCAAATGTTCAACTACTCCAGTTCTCTCTCAACACTCTCTCCTTCAGTTCTTCTCTCCCCCACCTGATCCTTTTTTGTTCCCACCCCAATGTGACCCAGTCCATAAACCTTATTCAATTTCCCCTTCCCAGGGAAATCCTTTGTGTTCCCGTGTCCCCCTCTTGAGTCTCCTTTGTTAGCCTCTCTGTATCTGTGGATTGTGGGATGATTGTCCTTTACTTAACAGTTATTATTCACTTATAAGGAGACATCCCATGTTTGTCTTTCTGGGTCTAAGCCATCTCAGGTGCTTTCTTTTCAATTAAGACATTTGCCTTCAAATTTCTACGATGTCATTTTATTATTACAGGTGACTAACACCACATCGTGTAAACATATTACATTTTCTTGATCTATTCTTCAGTTGAAGGAAAGATTGCTTCCATTTTCTGGCTATCATGAATGAAGCTGCTATGAACATAGCTGAGCAAGTGTCCTTAGTGGTAGGATGGGGCATCTCTTGGGTATATGCCCAAGAGTAGTATAGCTTCATCTTCAGTAGATTTATTTATAATTTGTGAGTAACCACCATATTGATTTATAGTGGGCTTTACAAGTTTGCACTCCCATCAGCAATTGTTGTGTGTTCTCCTCTTGTTCGCATCTTCAACAGCATGAGCTGGTCATCATTTGTATTTTTGATCCTAGCCATTATGACAGGGACAAGATAGAATCTCAAATTAGTTTTGATTGCACTTCCATGATGGCTACAATGCTGAACATTTCTTTAAATGTTTCTCAGCTGTTTCAGATTCCTCTAATGAGAGTTCATTGCTTAGGACTGTATCCATTTAAAATTGGAATGTTTGGTTTATAGATGTGTACTTTTCTTGGAGATCTTCATATATTTTGGTTATTGGCCTTCAATCAGATGTGAATTTGTTAAAGAAAAAAAGGTTTTCCATTCTGAAAGTTGTTGTTTTGTCTTATTGATGCTATCCTTTTGTCTTAAAGATTCTTTTCAGTTTCATGGTGTTGCATTTATTAATTGTCTAAAAGTGTTGCATTATTGGTTTTCTGTTTAGAAAACTGTCTCTTAAGGTTCTACAAATTCATGGCTATTTTCTGTTTGTGAAACTGCTTGGCTGGTCTCTGATAGGTTGGAAGGAGTAAACAGAACAAAATGCTGGGAGGAAGAGGAAGTGGGAGCTCAGAATTCACAGCTCCCTCAGCAAGATACTGCGATGAAGCTCCACCCAGGATGGACGTATGCTAGAATCTTCTCGGTAAGCGCACCAAAAAGACAATACAAACCTGAATAGAAATGGGCTAAATTAATATGTGAGAATTAGCTTAGAAGAGGCTAGATAGTAATGCACGGGCAGTGTTTAAAAGAATACAGTGTCTGTAATTATTTTGGGTAAAGCTAGCCATGGGGCGCCAGGTGCCAGGGACGCAGCTCCGCCTCGCTCCTATTTACTACAGGTTTCTCTTCTATGAGGTTCATTTTGTATGATTTTATGAAGTCCTTGATTTAATGGAATTTGAGTTTTTGTGCAGGTTATAAGTATGGATTTATCTGCATTCTTCATATGCAAACATAAATTACAGCACCATTTGACGAAGATGCTTTTTTTTTCCATTGTGTATTTCTTTCTTTATAAAAACCATTAGTCCAAGCATTGTGGAATTGATGTCTGGATCTTTGATTCAATTCCACTGATTAACATGTCTGTTTTTAAGCCAATACCTGCAGGGATTTTTTTTTAGTTTTTTTATTATTTTTTTTTATTGGAAAAAAAGAAATTTCAGCCTCCTCCCCGCCTCCCATTTCCCTCCCACTCCTCCCTCTCCTCCTCTTCTTCCCTACTCCTCCCCCTCCTCTCCAGCCTGGAAGAGCAGTCAGTCCAGGTTCCTGTGGAAAGTCCAAAGTCCTCCCCCTCATCCTGGTCTAGGAAGGTGAACATCCAAACTGGGTGGGCTCCTACAAAGCCAGAACATGAAGCAGGATCAAAACCCTGGAGCCATGGTCCTTGGCTTCTCAGCAGCCCTTATTGTCCGCCAAATTTAGGGAGTCCGGTTTTATCCCATGCTTTTTCAGTCACAGTCCAGCTGGCTCAGACAAAGAAATACCCTGCCCCACACGGGTGGCTTAATTCCTTGTGGTCCTGTCTTCTTTGCTCATATTCTCTCTCCTTCTGCTCCTCATTGGGACATTGGGAGCTCAGTCCAGTGTTCCAGTGTGGGTCTCTGTTTCTATTTCCATCCATCACCAGATGAAGTTTCTAAGGTGATAGCAAGACATTCATCAGGTATGGCTATAGGATAGGGTCATTTCAGGTTCCCTATCCTCAGCTGCCCCAGGAACTAACTGGGGACATCGCCTGGGCACCTGGGAGCCCCTCTAGATCCAAGTCTCTTGGCCAACCCTAAGATGGCGCCTTTAATTGGTGATGTGTGCTTCTCCCCCAACCTTCCTTTATCCCAATCATCCCGTTTCCCAAGTTCCCCACCCTCCCCTTCTCACATTTCCCCTCTCCCCCTACCCTCCCACCACACCCCTAAGATCCCAGTTTTGCTAGGCAATCTAGTCTACTTCCATAACCAGAGGATAGCTATATGTTTTTCTTTGGGTTCACCTTCCTATTTAGTTTTTAGATATCAAATTATAGACTCACTGACCTTTATTTATTTATAGAAACCAATTATGAGGAGTACATCCCATGTTCATCCTTTTGGGTCTGGGAAGTACCTCTACTCAGGATAGTGTTTTCTATTTCCATCCATTTGCACTAAATTCCCAAAGTTTGCTTGTTTTTTATCAAGCTGAGTAGTATTCTAATGTGTATTCCACACTTTCATCCATTCTTCCACACAAGCATCTAGGTTGTTTCAGGTTTGGCCACAGTAAATAATGCTGCTATGAACATAGTTGAACAAATGTCCTTGTCATATGATCGTCATCTCGTGGGTATATCTCAAGAGCAGGCCACAAGTCCATGGGTAGGTTGATCTCAATTTTCCTGAGAAACCGCCACACTGCTTTCCAAAGTGGTTGCATGTTTAGCCCCACCAGCAATGGATGAGGGTACTTCTCCATTAAGTTCCCATAAAAGGCATTGGCTGGTGTTAAGGACTTAGCCATTCTGACAGGTGTAAGAGATATCTCAATGCTGTTTTGATTTGCATTTCCCTGATCGCTTAAGGAGGCTGAGCAGATGACCTAAGTGTTTTGGCCATTTGAACTTCTTCTGTTGAGAATCTCTCTCTTCAGACTGGTGCCCCATTTTTTAATTGGGTTAATTAGCATTTTAAAATCTAGTTTCTTGAGTTCTTTATATATTTTGGAGATCAGACCTTTGTCTGTTGCATGGTGAAGATCTTCTCAGTCAGTATTGTTTTGTCTTAGTGACACATATAAAAGCACCCACATATGTAAAAGAAACACCACTAAAACTCACACAATAAACCGCACACACTAATAGTAGTGAGATCTCAACACCTTCACCAATGGAGAATAATCAGACAGAAACCTAACAGAGAAATAAGAGAATTAATGGAGGTATTGAATCAAATGCACTTAATAACCATCTATAGAACATTCCACCCAAATAGGAAAAAGAAGGATAACTCTCTTCTCTACAGCTCATGGAACCTTCGAAATTGGACCACATCCTCGGTAACAAAGCAAACTTCACAGTTACAAAAATATATCCATAACCACCTGTGTCTTATCAGATCACCACGACTAAAGTTAAACTATCAACAACAATGCTACCTCCCAGAAAGCCTACAAAACCTCCATGGAAACTGAATAGTCAACTATTGACCAACACCTGGACTGAAGAAGAAATAAGAAAGAAATTAAAGTCTTCCTTGAATTCAATGAAAATAAAGAATCAACATACTCAAATTTATGGGACACTTTGAAAGCAGTCCTATGGGAAACACAGTGCCCTTAGTGCCCACTTAAAGGCAAACAGAGAAAGCATACATTGGAGACTTAACAGCCTAATTTGAAAGCTCTAGAAAAAAGAAGCAGACTCACCTAGGAGGAGTAGAAGACTGAAATAGTCAAACTGAGGGCTGAAATCAACAAAATAGAAACACAGAAAACAATCCAAAGAACTAAATGAACAAAAAGCTGGCTCCTGGAAAAAAATCAACAAAATTGATAAACCCCTATCCAAACTAATCAAACGGCAGAGAGAGAATTTGCAACTTAATAAGATCAGAAATGAAAAGGGGGACATAACCACAGACATAGAGGAAATTCAGAGAATCATTAGATCTTACTACAAAGCCTGTATGCCACAAACCTGGATAATGCAAAAGAAATGGACACTTTTTTTAGATAAATACCATATACCAAAGTTAAATCAGGACCAGGTGAATAATCTGTAACAGACCTACAGTCACTTAAGAATAAGAAGCTGTTATCAAAAACTCCTCCCCACCAAAAAAAGCCCAGACCAGATGGAGCCTCAAGTGCTGAATTCTACCAGAATTTCCAAGTACACCTAATACTATATTCTTATGACACAACATAGAAACAGTAAGAGTCACAAGCTGCACCCTTTTATGAAGCTACCGTTACTCTGATACAAAAACCACACAAAGACTTCAATTCAAGAAAGAGAATTACAGGCCAATCTCACTCATGAACATCGACTTAAAAATCCTCAACAAAATACTGGCAAACCGTGATTCAAGAACACATTAGAAAAATTATCCATTATGATCAAGTAGGCTTCATCCCAGAGATGCAAGGCTGGTTCAACATACGAAAATCTATCAATGTAATCCATCATATAAATA
>CAWTZC010001979.1:0-19806 GCA_963919715.1 Microtus obscurus | reverse complement strand
AGAAGCTACTCCATTAAAAACAGTTAGATGGTTTTTATTTTGCATGATTGGAATGCCTCTCTCTTTGTTTAATAAAGGTTCTTTTCAGGCTGGGGAGGGTTTTAAGAAAAAATTTCCCTGTGTAACCATGGCTTTTCTGAAACTCACCTTGTAGACTAGGCTGACCTTGAACTTACAGAGCTCCACTTGCTTCTGCCTCCCGAGTGCTGAGATTAAGGGTATGCACCACCACAGCCCGGCCAGTAAAGATATTTACTCAGAACATGTAACTATTTCCTGGCATGATTGTTTAGCTGTTTCTTTTTAAATGTTCTCCAGTCACCTGTTATACAATAGAGACATTTCTCTTTAGGAGGAAAAAATTCTCTTTTTCCTCATAAGTCACTCACACTGCCTATAAATTCAAAGTCATCTCAAAATATGCCACACCCCCTCCCACTGTGCTGTACCCAGACTCTCATCCAGGTCTGGTTTGGGAGGAGCTTCAAGCTCAGAAGATAAGGAGGGAACTCAGTAGTTCTGGCATGGCAAGGTTCTTGGGTGGGGCTCACTTGTTGCAGGAGCAGGAACACTTCAACAACCATATTGACACCACTGTTCAGGAGTTGGTTACTGGCTTCTGTCTCCAGCATCCAGACAAGCACCATGAGGAGGCTGCTGTGCTCTCTGCTGGGGCTGCTGTGCATCCAGGTTTGCTGTGAGTCTGATTGTCCATGTTCAGAGGACACCTAGGATTCTGCTCAGCACATGGAGGAGTGGGGAAGCAGTTCAGGGGTCCTACAGAGCTCCCACCTTCTCAGAGGATATGGGGGGAGGGATTCCAGGGTTCTGTGGATGCTCAATGACCTCCAACTGTGTCTCTTTCTGTTTCTAATCAGGGGTGAAAGGGCAACAGGTGAAGCAGAGTCCTGTGTCCTTGGTTCTGCAGGAGGGAGAGAGTGCAGAGCTGCAGTGCAACTTTTCCACAGTTTTGAACAGTGTGCAGTGGTTTTACCAAAGTCCTGGGGGACACCTCATCACCCTGTTTTATAATCCTTCTGGAACAAAGCAGAGTGGAAGACTGAAGTCCACAACAGTCATTCAGGAACGCCGCAGCTCTTTGTACATTTCCTCCTCTCAGACCACAGACTCAGGCACTTATTTCTGTGCTATGGAACCACAGTGCTCCCCACACACCTGCAGCCAGAACACAAACCTTCAGCTGGGTGGGTGTGGCCTTCCCCTGTTATAAGACATAGGAATTCCACAAGAGAACATCTGCTTGGTTTAATATCTCTGTTTGGTATAGGCAGAGTTTGGGGTTTTAACCTCAGGTAAGCTTTTGGCCATGTAAGTTAAGGATTTAGGTCTTTGAATTCTCAAAATGTACGCTCCTTCCTGATGCAGAAATAACCATCTTAGAATGAACAGAGAAGCTGATGGGATGACTAAATCAATGTCAGGTAACCTGCTGTGGACAGGGTCAGGGTTATGGGGAGAAACAAACTGCAGCAACAGCAAGAACATCAAGTCATGGAAGATACAGAATGTACAGAGAGCTGGATGTTCTAGCTTCTTTTCTGTTGCTGTGCTAAAACTCTCAGAAAAAGCAACTTGGAAGGTGAAAGTATTTACTTAACTTTCACTCCCAGGCCATAGTCCATTATTAGTGGTAATCAAGGCAGGAACTCAAATAGGAGATTCAAACAGAAACCCTGGGGAAACTCTGTTGCTAACTCCCTCACAGGTTCACACTTAACCAGCTTCCTAATACGACCCAGGGCACTTTTGCACAGAATGGTGCCACCCACAGCGGGCAGGTCTCCAATTCATCAGTTAAAAAAAAATGGTGCTTGGTGTTTTAGCACAGTTTTATTGAATTTATAGAAGATGTTGAGGATATTGAATCTTTTAATTATTTATCTTTAAGTTACCCATTTTCATATATTTAACTTTATTTTTAATTGCTTTGAAGCTTTCTAGACAAAGATCTCAATGTCTTTAAGAAAATAAAGAGACACTCGAGATGAAAGCTCCGACCCAAGATGGATGTAGGCTAGAATCTTCCTGGTAAGCGCACCTTGGGGTGCTACACAGAATATAAGAAATGATGGGCTAGTCCAGGTGTGAGAGTTAGCCAAGAAGAGGCTAGAAATAATGGACCAAGCAGTGTTTAAATGAGTACAGTTTGTGTGTTGTTATTTCGGGCATAAGCTAGCCAGGCGGCCTGGGGTGTTGGGGACGTAACCCTGCCGCCCCAATTTCAACAGATGGCGCCCAGACATGTGGACAACTGTATCCACTAAAAGCCTGAGAAAGCTTGGGAAAGAGTAAAGCATGTTTTCTTGGTAGCAGCACTTTCTCAGGTCTACTCTGCTTGCTAGAGGCAAGCAAGCGCTCTCATCTAAGAGAGGCTTCCTGACTCAGCTTCAGCTGCAAAACCCTGCAGCTCATTAAGAGGTCCTGCCACGAAACACTTAAATGGTGTTGATGAAAAGCTGAACGCATGCTTTTCGGTTTTCAGCCATAGCAGGAAAAAGCTGCGCTGTTTAAAAATGCTGGCTTTCTGAGCTGTCCTGCCAGGGAAAACTCTGACTCTTTTACGCAGGTGGTTCGTGCGGTTTGCAAGCACAGGCTACTGAAGCTCGCTTGCTGGCAGGGACCTTGAAATGCCATAGAGTTGTGGCTATAAACATGGCTACAGCCTGTATATCCACCAAGAGGCTGGAAAGCTAAGGAATGGAATGGATCTAGCTGGCAAAGCCATGCCTTTAGTCATACTGAGATTGCTTGGTAAATTAAAGACTTATGTGGTCAGAAAAACAGAGAGAGATGCAGTAAAGAGAGCGTCAAAGACAAAGAAAATGTTTAAATGGTTTACTGTGTGTTAAAAATATATGCAAGCTAAAGTAAGTTCTTAAAAGTAAAAAATAAGGAAGAAAGAGAGAAGTTGGTTGTGGTAGTACACGCCTTTAATCCCAACACTTGGAAGGCAGAGAGAGACTGACCTCTGTGACTTCAAGGCATGGTAGCACATGCCTTTAATCCCAGTGCCTACAAGGCAGAGACAAACAGATCTCTGTGAGTCCAAGATGTAGTAGCGTACACCTTTAATCCCAATGCCTGGGAGGCAGAGACAGGCGGATCTCTGAGAGTTCAAGAACAGCCTGGTCTACAGTGTCCAGGTCAAAGATATATGCTTAAAAAAGCAAAAAGTTAAAAGTAAAAATAAATGAGATAGAGGTTAAAACAAAGCTGTACAACAATGGAAAATACACAGAGAATTTTGATACTGTATGCTATTATGCTCTGTTTGAATCATTTGAATGCTGAGGAAGGAGCAACAGCTGCTAAAAGATATTTGTTTATAAATGCTGCTGAACTAACCCAACATAGATATTGTGAAAATGCCTTGACTTTGAAATTTGGATCTATGGACATGATACTTTGGAAAGGAGTTTCTTGTTTTGTTTTCACAGAGGGTAAGAGTCTGTGGATTTCTTCTATCCGAATATGGTATGATGGACCATGCCCTCCTGAACAGCTGCTGTAAACATCTTGAGAAAATTGCTTCACTCAGCTGCCAACTGAGAGGAAACTAGCACACAGGTTATACCATGAAAGACCTAACTAATGACGCCCCCATTCAGCAGGAAGCAGTTTGGAGAGAAAAAACTGCGCCCATGTTCCCAAATATGGTTTATAAATGTTCTTTTATATTTAAAGGGGGATATGATATAGGTATGAATAATTTGCATTGATGTGGATTTTGCTTTAGTGATTTAAATTTAAGGTCAATTTTGTTATATGTATATGTATTTTTAATATTGATTAAGGTATTGTGATTGTGTAGTTCACTTAAAATGTAATGTATATAGGTTGTTAATAGATAATCATAATAGTCAAGTTTGTAGTCATGTTAGTTAGATTTTCTAGATGTACACAGATAAATTTTAGATAGACATTCTTCATATCTTTCAAAGATTACAGAATAGGACATTTTAAATGTTTTAATAACTTAGGGTTTTTTATGACAATGAGACACGTATGCTCCTGGCAGCACCAATCTACTTCAGGAAGAAGATGGGCATCGAAGAGAATCCTTACGGAGTTTGATAGCCATTTGGGCAAGAAACTGCTCTTGCCTGGACTATTGCATAAACTGGACACAGAGAACCAGCAGAGAGAGGACTACTGAATTTACCTAAATGTGAGATGATCTTTCGGGGTTCCTAATTCATGAAAGAGTCTGCAAGACATTCTTCAGGACAAGCAGATAGTGACTGCCTTTAAAATTTCCTACTTTGTGGAAATGTCTGCTGGAAACTATGGGCCTGTAGGCCGAAGATGGATGCCCCAACAGTATAGAGGAACTTTGGGTGACTGTACAGGCAGCGAGATGTCTCTGTCATTTCTAGAGTTTAAAAGTTGCTTTTTTCTTGTTTGCTTAGGTAATATTGTATCTTTCTAGAGTCTTTGATGGAGTTAAGAATAGTTAGTTATAGTTATACTTTTCCTTAGTTATGATAAAGATTATTGTAATTTTTACTTAATAACTGTTTTATGTAATTTTGCTATGTTAAAGTTAAAGCCTTTCCTTTTTGTTTAAACAGAAAAAGGGAAAGTGATGTGGGAGTGTCATATGTCAATCTGTTGATTTCATTGGTTAAAATAAAGAAACTGCTTGGCTGGTCCTGATAGGTTAAAACATAGGTGGGAGGAGTAAACAGAATAGTATGCTGGGAGGAAGAGGAAGTGAGCTCAGAGACACCAGGCTCCTCTCTCGCGGGCAGACAGGATAGCTCTGGTCTCTGAGGCACACTCGCGATGAAGCTCTGACCCAAGGTGGACGTAGGCTAGAATCTTCCCGGTAAGTGCACCTTGGGGTGCTACACAGAATATAAGAAATTGGCTAGTCCAGGTGCGAGTGTTAGCCAAGAAGAGGCTAGAAATAATGGACCAAGCAGTGTTTAAATGAAAAAAAAGAAAATAAAGAGAACATTAACTATGAGAAAATGCTCAAAACATATATCTTGTTCAACTAAGCTTAAAGAGAATATCTAAAAAGTCTTACAATTCAATAAAAGAAAGTGAATGAGTCATTCTAAAATGAGCCAAGTGAGCAGACCCTATGCAAAGGAATGAGTATGTGGTAAGGACAAATGATTAGAATGTAGTTAGTGACTATGCTGGATTAGTAAGTGGTGGTTGTGGGCTCTCCTCCACGATCCATGACTTTACGAACAGATGGAGACCATTGTAAGAAACACAATGAGTAACAATGCAGAGTAGTGGAGTCTGGTCATTACAGATAGGTCTACAATATAACTCTTGTACTTAAGAATCAGGAAACACTGAAGGAGAGGGGAAAAAAGAGAGCCAGAGGATCAGAGAGTTAGCTGTGAAATTGTGTCTCCTCAGAATGTCAGAAGCCACACACATGAAGACTCACCAACATGACTCTCTAAACATGAGCCGAAAAGGACAGCAATAGACATGTTGAGGTTCATATGGAAAGTGCACAAAGCATCAATCCCAGCACAGGAACTACTGGCAGCTAGGAAATTCTGATAGCAAGAGACATTGTCTTTCCCAGAGAAGAGTGTACCAGTTTGGTTATTCAATGCAGATTGGTCAGCCCTGAAAGCATACATACAAGTAACATTATATAGATGAATAGATTTTATTTATATTTACAAATAAATAAGTTTGTACATGCATGTGTAACAACCATTAAAGAAAGAAAAGGCCATAAAATTGAAAGAGAGAAAGGAGGGGAATATAGAAAGTTTTGGAATGAGGGACTGATATGATTATAATTGAAAAACTGATAAAAAGTGAGTGAAAGAAAAATAAACTCTATGGTTTAATAATTACCATGTGTACAGTCTATGAAGGAGGTCAATAAAATATGACTCAAGTGAAATCTAAACATTTGCCTATTTTATAAGCTTTATTGTAAATAATCAGCATTATTATCTACTTTTTCTTGTGAATGGCTTCTCTCATTCTCCAGAATTAAGTAGTTTAGGCACAATAGAAAGGGAATCATGAGGATGCATGGAGAAAAGTCTAGAAGGGGGAGGAGAGAAAACTATGCTATAGTTGACCTCAACATCAACACAATCAATTTCCATCTTAAAAATATTGCACCAGAGAAAGATTCCATGCCTTTCTTTCTTCAAGATGTGGGTTTCTAAGCTCAGAAAAATGTTGTGTGTGAAGCTCTTCTTATTTATCCTCAGAGGGACAGTGCTGCTTCAGGGCAGATGAAGGCTGCTGTTCCTCCACATAGTCCTCGATAAGCTATAGATTATTGTTTAGATAAGTAAATTATTTTCTATGTTGCTTAAGTTTCATTAGAGAACAAATGCTTGAATCTATCTAGCCTATATTTACCTATATCATATCTGTTTATCTTGAATTCATAGTGTTGACAAATAGGATTTTGCAAGTGAACACTATAAAGATGCTTGCTATCTTGAAAGGCCTGGACCTTCTCTCACATACATCTAAGATTGTCAGCCACACTTGGTTCAGTCTCCAGTCACATTGATATAACCTGAGCCTAGAATTATGTTAGGTGTTCTGTCCACTTCTACTCACGGTTTGAAGACAGTCCATTCTTCTTCTCCATCAGGATCTTCTCTGGCTGGATCAGGAAGCAGTGTCTACACCCTTTCCTTCTTTGTCTTGTCTAGACACACAGCTGTTGCCTGTAGGCTTCAGTTTTCTGTTCTTGTAAGATGGTTTCCAGAATGAAGATTAGAACAGTGTGTTTCAGGAAAAAAACACCTGAACTCTACCCAATCGTAGGCAGTAAGGCACCCAGCAAATAAACAGAACATCTTCCTCATCCTATTTTAACTTTTTTAGTTCTCAATCATTTGACATTTTTATGTCAAATAAAAATTTCAGAAATACAGCAGCCGATCATTTTAAACCACCTGTTCTTCTTGGTAGTATCAGAGATTCCCACTAGCATTTGTAAACATCTTTGTCCAGCATCTTCCTGCTGACCATGAATTTGTGGTCTTTTCTCTCCCTGAGCAAGCCATCCTGAATTATCAGAATAACTCTTCAGATATCATAGTGCTGTGTGGTGCTGCCACTTAGATATGCAAAAGAAAAGGCACACATGCTTCACTCAGTAAAAGGGTTAAAGCTTTTAGGTGCATATATATATATATATATATATATATATATATATATATATATACAGGAGAAAACATAATATGTGTGTTGTTCAGCAATATTTGTGAATTGAGGTTGAAGGGCATTTTGAAATGTATTCTCCATAGATTATGGATGTAGTATATGTTGGATAGATGCCTATCTAAAAGGAGTAAAGAAAAAAGAGAAGGCCCCGAAGTGTAAAAAAAGAAACAAAAAATTCCTAGGATGCTGAAGTATAATCTGTTCAGATAGATTTTATTCTCTCTCTTTCTCAAATGTCTTTCCATTTCTGATCTTCTTGCCTTTAACCTCAAATGCTGGAATTACAGATGTGAGTATCATGGACAATTTATACATGTTGGCAGCCAAACAAGGGTCTTGGACGTGCACTCTACTGACTGAACTACATCCTCAGTCTTTCTGGAGACTTTGTGGAACATGGACCATTGCCTGTTGTTGGACTGTGATTGGATCTATAATGATGTCACATAGGCAACACAATCCTCTCTGTGCTATAACTTCCTCATGGTCTTTTAACCCCTATTGTTCATTGGACAGAGGCTCTCTGTTTTAGCAAAAATGTTTTATTTATTCTTCATTTTCACTTGATGACTTGATACCTTGTTGATATCAACATATGAAACCAAACTGATTTTAATATTTGTATTTCATCTATGAAATTACATATGAGGAGGATATAAAATGCTTTTTCAAATTTCAAGATGAGAGCTGTCAAAATGCTGCATTCCTGAAGGTGTGTGTCTTGTGCAGGTTGCAGAATGTTTTCTGTTCTCTCTCACCCATATGAAAGCCTTTCCAGAGTAGATCATTCTACTAACTTCTATTTTCTTTTCCATGGGAATATTTTTAGATACTTTTAGTTGATCTGGTTTTATTTTATAAAGATATTATGAAAGTTCAATTAATACAAATCTATCACTTGTAAAATCATGCACACCAGGAAATGTGAACAATTATAATAAAATTTAAGTTCTCTTAAGTGAATGGAGCACCTATTATCTATGTTTCACTTGTTCAAGACCTTATCTCATAATGGGATATTATATTCATTGTGTATCTTGATATATCTTACTAATATTTGCAGTAAAACTCGAATGTTCTGGTACTGAACAGATGGCACACAGGTCAGGTGTACTTCATGTATTGATGCTCACTTTGCCTGTCCATTCAAGCTAGGACTTTGTCTGACTTAAGCTTGCACAGGCCTTGTGAAAACTACCACAAAATTGTGGTTTCATGTGTACAGCTGCCCTGCTGGATCCAGATGTCACTGTTTCCTTGTAGTTGTTCACCACTGCTGACTCCAACACGCTTTCAGTTTTTTCTTCCCCACTGATCCCTGAACCTTGGGAGTGGGGATCAGCTATGTGATAATATCTCATTAGGGATGGCTATTCCACTGCCTCTTATTCTTTGCATATTGACTGATATGAGACACAGTGTTAATCATCTTGACTTTATAATGGTGTCAGGTATGGGTTTCATCTTCTGGAGTATTATCAGAGACCTGTTAGTTACTACAAAGATTTTTGTGGAACTACTGCAAAGGTGGGCGTATCTTTCCAGGCCAGTTCTTATTATGGCTCACAGTGTTCACAGCTGGGTGAGACAAATGATAGCTTTTCTCCCCTGGTAGCCTGTATAACACATACCAGCAATATGGAAGCCATCTAGTAGGGATTATGTTTCCAGGCCAATACTAGCTTACTTTGTGCATGTTCTATGATGCAGATATGTGATATCTTCAGCAATAGGTGGTTAGTATCAAATTCTGGAGGGAAACCAAGGGCATTTTTAATGTCCGATAATGTTCAACAGGGGTAGTCTGTAGGACTACACTAGCCAACAGTAGTGGCTGCTCTAATTAATTTTTGTCAAATTGATGCAAACTAGAGATACTCAGGAAGAGATAACCCCAGTTGAGGAATTGCTCCCCTCAGATTGTCACATGAACATGTTGTGGAGGCAATTTCTTCATGCTTGATGTAGGAGAGCCCAGCCTACTTTGGGAAGTGCCATCCCTGGGCAAGTGGTCCTGGGTTGTAGTAGAAATCAAGTTGAGTAGTCCATGGACTGGGAAACTGGGTGCCTCAAGATAGAACTCTGAGATTCCTAGGAATCAAGTGGTTGGAGAGTACTTATAAAGACATAAGAGACAGTGAACAGGTTAATTTATAATAACATAATCATTACCACTTGGGAGTCTTAATGTGGCAATCAAGGTGAGGGCCTGCTTGTTTATCCCAGCTGCCCAGCTAGTTTAAACCTGAAATAATTACACAGAAACTATATTAATTAAAACACTGATTGGCCCATTAGCTCTTATTGCCTAACTTACATCTCAGTTTAACCCATTTATATTAATCTGTATACTGCCACGTGTCAGTGGCTTACCGGGAAAGATTCAGCATGCCTGTCTCTAGAGGTTCTATGGTGTCTCTCCCGCTCTGCCTTCTTCCTCCCAGAATTCAGTTCTGTCTCCCCATCTACCTAAGATCTGCCCTATCAACTGGTCAGAGCAGTTTCTTTATTCATTAACCAATGAAAGCAACACACAAACACAAGGACCTCCTACACAAAAGAGCAGACATGCTGTCTTTCCTGCTCAATGGCTATCTCTTTAGGTTCTCATGTAGTCTATTTGCAAGCCTCCTTCCCTTGTTGGATGTCCTGACATTAAGGATAATAGTGTGTGTGCCTGCAGGGGGATGGGTAGCTTCATGTAGATCTGACTATGAGGACAATGGTTTCTTTGGCTGAGTGAATACTTTCACACCAGGGTCACACAGTGTGGAAAAAGGTGATCCAGTTACAGTACAGAAGGAAGTCATGCTCAGAAAACGAGAAATACACTGCTGGGATATTTCAGGATGAATCCCACTATGGAAAAGGGGAACACTATGGCTTCACAAGGTTTTAACAGAAAGGACAGTGACTATTCAAAGGACAGGTGTTCCCAAAGCTCTGCAAATTGTGTTCCTAACAAGATTTACTCCCATAGTCTATTGACCTGCCAGCTGTACTTTCACTGTATACTCTTGTGGACTTGTAGGAACATGGGACTATTTCAGAGACCTTGTTTGTACTTTTCTTTTCTGATGCCTTTGGTTCATTTCTTCCATTGCGATAATGAGAGCAAATGAAATATTAAGAGGTACAGTCTAAATGATGATACAAGAGTACATAAAAATTCAACCAACAATGTATGTGGTATTAACATAGGCCTATATGTTTTTTCATCATATGTATCATGTGCTTGTAATAGGCTTGAGACAAAGAGAGACCTAGCAAGATTATCATGAGCCCATTTCATTCATTAAAAAAGACACAAGAATTTAACAAGTGAGGCTGAATACTTCAGGGCAATGGTATAGAAGCTTCTAGGACTTGTAATAAGTAGAGTCCTTTGTGTGGAGAGAACAGGACATCTTCTGAATAAACCTTGATGTTAGACTTTTACAAGCTAATGGAGTTTTGTAAAAGTAGATTTTCGATGGGCGGTGGTGCATGCCTTTAATCCCAGCACTCGGGAGGCAGAGGCAGGAGGATCTCTGTGAGTTCGAGGCCAGGCTGGTCTACAAGAGGGCAGGCACCAAAGCTACAGAGAAACCTTTTCTCGAAAAAAAAAAAACAAAAACAAAAAAATATGTAAATAAAAAAATGTAGATTTTCAAATTAGTATAACTTCTTTCTGTCTCTGTTCTCTGTTTCTCTCTCTCTCCCCCTCCCTCTCTCTCTCTCTCTCTCTCCTTCTCTCTCTTTCTCTCCCTCTCTTTCTGTATGTAATCCAGTAGTCACCTCTATTGCTCTCCACATTTATTCATTCATGTACTTGTTTATTTATTTATCTGTTTATTTATTTATAAGGTAATGGTTCTCACTGAAGCTAAAGTTCAACAATTGGACTAGACTGACTGATTAGGGAAACCACAGAATTCCCTTATGTCTGGTTCCCAGAGCTCTGACTTCAGCTGCACCCATGTCCACTAGATTCTTATGTGGCTGGAGATTAACACGTAAGTCCTCATGAGCCACAGCAGGAACTGACACATGAACATCTCCTCAGTCTCTAAGGGCTATTATTTTATTCCTATTACAGTTTCACAGAACATGAGCAAACGAGGATCATCTGTAATTCTGATGGACTGCCCTTCACCATGTGATTTAAAAGTAGCTCTGTTGATTGCTGAATTTATAGGGACCCTAGCACTCAGTAAAGGAGGAAGATTCTTTCAGATGCCAGTGTTTCACAGGAAATGCATGGACTCATCAGGACTTTATTTTAGTTAAGTTTTCTTAGACATCAGATGTAGAAAAGTAAACATATAACAATCATATGTGAGTATATTTAGATTGCACATGGATCATGATGAATCTGACTTTGGGTCACCCAAATATTTCTACTGAATAACAATCATGTGTGCAAAGCAGCTTCACCCTCAGCAGGGATGAGTTTTCCCACTCTTCTTTTTAAAGTGCTCCTCTTTTTTATTACCAAGAAAGGACAGGAAGGAAGTAAAAGTTCATGGTGAGCTACACTCTTTCTCTCTGTACAAGGAACTTGTGGCCTATGATCATACAAAACCCCATTTCCTGCTTGAGGTAATATAGAAAACAGAGCCAATACACATGTACTGTTAGGCACTGAGACACTTAACACTGATCTAAGGCCCAGGAAACACTCTCATAGAGAAGGACATATGCCCCATGCCTCTCCACACCCTGCTCTGTGTGTTGGTGGTCTTGACCTTCTCTGGTATGGCAAGTATTTAAGTATATTAAGCAGGAAGCATTGCCCCATGAATATTGCAGTTCACATTGACATGATGGGAAAGAGGAACTAGAGAAAAACAAGCAACATATGTCTTTAGTAAGGATTGTCTTGTGACTCAAGTTACCAAATTCCAAAAGTGTTTTGTTCAAACTCTCACATAATAAGCTTTTTTCTTTCTTTCAATTGTTCTGCAGGATCCAGTTTGGGCCAGAAAGTGACTCAACTCCAATCAACCGTAAGCACACAGGAGGGAGAAGAAGTAAACCTGGACTGTTCATATGAGACAAGTTGGAGCTTATACTATCTTTATTGGTACAAGCAGCTTCTTAGTGGAGAAATGATTTTTATTGTTCGCCAAATTTCTTCTTCTACTCAGACTGAGAAGAGCAACCGCTACTCTGTCACCTTCAAGAGATCAGCCAAGTCCATCAGCCTTGTCATTTCAGCCTCACAGGTGGAAGATTCAGCGAAGTATTTCTGTGCACTCTGGGAACAGACTCACAGTGTTTGAAATGATAGCACAAGCTGAACAAAAACTGGAGCTCCTTGAGCATAGCATCTCTCAGGGAGCCCTGATGAGAAAAACATCTGCACACCCAGGCCAGAACGTCCAAACCATGACTCCTTTGTCTGTGCTTGCATCAGAAGCGTTTCTACGTAAAACCTCATATTATGCTAATTTAGTAATAGTCTTGGGAGTGGCTTTTTAATACTTCTTTAAAAGAATTTAGCTAAAAAAATAACCCATTACAGATGCCATTGTAGTGTTTATCTTTATTTGGCAATCTTGCACCAGAATAATTTAAAGTATTAGCTTCTCTTTAAGTTGGTAATAGCAGATACGTCAGAGTAGACATTTAGAAAAGGAAAGAACATAATTACATAATTTCCTTTTGAAACTCAGAGAAGCAGGGCTATCATTAGAGAAGAAGTCAGAATACATTATGGAGTTCAACCCATGTAACTGATGTTGGTTCCTCGGGAGTCCCTACAAATCATGGTCTTTGCATCTGGTACTGAGCCTGAGATACTGAAGGTCAGTACCAGAGTAGCAGACCATACTAGCAGACCAGAGTAGGGAAGGACAGTTGCATGAAGGCAGCACCTGATTGTAGTGATGATTTTTAAAATACAGTGAGGCTCATGAGACAAGTGGGATCTAGAATGACAAACTTCCCACCTATCCTCACTCTCTCTAGTTTAAGGGAAATTGAGAAGAATCCCTGGAATTTTCCAACGTGCTACACTCAGACTTGAACCAAGATAAAGAGAAACTCTTTGGAGTAGAGAGTTAATGGTGAAATAACTGGAACCTTATTGAAATCATGTGTGCCTTGACCTGGATCTACTGAGGTGTATATAAAAAACAAATATATCATACCTGCTTCTCAAACTATTCTGCTGTTGTTTTCAATATCCATCCTACAAAACAGAACAGTTTGTGGATATAATGCTCCAGATACATTTTCAAAAAATTATTTATTTATTTCGTATCTCATGTGTGAACTGTCTTTCCTGGAATGTATGTGTATGTGCTGTGTGCGTGTCTGATACCCATGGAGCCCAGAGGAGGACATTAGATCTTCTGTAATTGGGATGAATAAAGAATATGGGAGTTGTCATGTGTGAGTGCTGGGAACTGAATCTGCATATTCTGCAAGAGCTGCAAAAGTACCTTCTCAAACTACTGAGTCAATGTTCTAGTCCCTGTTTCCAGGTAGTTTGCAAGACACAAAGCTACCATGGGATTTCTGGGCAAGCTGTCAGATTGGATGTTGGATTTTTTGAGGTAGCATAAAAACAGCTAAGGTAAAAAAGATAAAAGCACATTAAGTCCTCTAAAAAGAAATGGCTAAAGAAACAGAAGGCAGCTGAGATGGTGCTTTCCCACAAGGAACCAGTCAACAAACAGAGTTGTTGGCATGTTGCTTCTGCCTGTCAGATACCACCAGTTGAGGCTGCATTCAAAGTCTCCGCCGACATGGCCTCCATAGGAGCCATAGAAAAAAATCAGCTGTCCTATTGTATTTTCCCTGGTCTCTGCTTCTCAGTTCCTGGCTCTGGATTCCTGCCCTGGAGCTCTGACTTGGTTCTCTCAGTGATGGAGTGAGGTAGAAGTGTGGATCTGAAATATTCTGTTTCTTATCCAGATGGATTTTGATCTGTTTCATCACAGAGCCCAAACCAAATTAGATCATCAGGGGCATCACCTCAAAAACTTCTAACAGAAAAGTAGTTTTTCATCATAGAAATTCTCTTCTGGGAAGGACCAAATGATAGCATGTTTGGATTTATGAGACTGGCAGCCTTTCCCATCTGTAGAGACTGGATATAAAATCAACCCGGAGGAGAGTGGAGAAACCACCTCATCCTGAAGAGGATGAAAAAATGACTGTGTGTATAAGATGCCTTCTACTTTAAGCTATTGGGTACTTTAATGCTGTAAATTTATTATTAGCAGATATACACACACACACACACATGTAATGTGCTTTTTGATTGGATCCCTCAATTATCCTTTCTCTGACTAACCTCTCTCCCCTCAAACTCCTTCTTTTCAACAGGTCTCTATTTTTGTCTTAAATTTATATCCTTTGTTGTGCTCCCCCACTGCCTTTAAGTCGGTTTCTTCCATAACATGGACCTGGGCAAGAAAGTTACTGGAAGAAATACATACTGCTAATCTGCATTAGCATCATATGAGACCATATGACCCCCTCCCCAAGCAAGCACCAACAGAATGTGGAGCTCCTCAGTGTTGAACCTCCTGATAATGATATAAATGTTTAAATGTCCAATCTTGTGCTTATAGAAACTGCTTTTGTGATTTCATGTGTAATAACATGTCATTTCAGAATATATTTATTCATATTGCGTAGGTTTGTATTTTGTTAGACTACTACTATATAATTTGGAATCTGTCAAAGCTTTTATGCACTTACAAAACAGTTTCAATATTAAGCCAAAACTGTGATTCACATGTTTCCTTTTCCTATTTTAATTTTAGTTCTTCTTTCCTCTTTTACTTTTTTTCTTATTCATTTTATGACTTAAGGGTTAGTGCAGAAGAAGTACATTTTCACCCAAACACTGTATTGAACGATTTGGGGATTTGTAAAAGCATACTATTGTTTTTTACTCTAAGTAAGCACCAGAAATTCTGCTAAGTCATTGTGTTGGGTAGTTAAATAACAGTAGGTAACAAAAATCTAAGTAAGGAGAAATTACAGAGAGACAGACAGAAGGATAAAACAAGAGAAGGTTACAAGACATATGATGAGCTGCACAAGGCACAGAGAAAAAGAAGAAAACATAAGGGACAAGCACACACTGTGACATCCTCCTAATCTCACAAATTTTCAGTGGTGGATAAAGAGCTGGACTGCTAAAAATATAAGATAGGGAGACTATGAAAGACTACGGACCATTACCTATGGGAGTCAAATAAGGATAAGAGCAATATATGAGACAGCTCAAGGATTGGTTAAGGAAGGGATCCGAGTGAACAAAATAAGAACTTAAAAAATATTTAAAAACTGAGAAAAGCCTTAGCAACAAATTTGGTAGTCTGAAAAAAAACCAATCATAACTGGCAGAAAAAGGAGGAATCAATCAATCAAAAGAAAACATCAGAAATCACCATTAACAGACAAGTCCAGACAGAAGGATGAGTTTCATAGATAAAAGGCAAGGTTGAAACAGCAATACAATCATAAACTATATAGAAAAATAACA
Organism: Microtus obscurus; assembly: GCA_963919715.1. Lineage (NCBI taxonomy): Eukaryota > Metazoa > Chordata > Mammalia > Rodentia > Cricetidae > Microtus > Microtus obscurus. The sequence continues at coordinate 4,121 of CAWTZC010001979.1, read as the reverse complement.
AAAATATCCCAACCTTCCAAGAACTGTGGAACACATCTGAAAGATTTGACATGAGTGACCTTGGCAGGTCCCATGGCACGTGTGGTACTATGCAGGAAACGGAATACACCATACACCATGCTGACAAAGACTGAGTGTGAAGTTTCATTAAAGTTGGTGTAGAGGGAGGAAGAGAGAGAGAGAGAGAGATGGAGGAGAGAAGAGAGAGAGGACGGGGAGAGAAACAGAGAGCTGCCTCCTCAGAAGACTGGCAAGCAGAGAGTGAGAAAAGGGGGCCTAGGTGAGCATGCCTCAGTGAGCTTGTCTCTTAAAGGTACAGAGTACAGCCTGAATTTATCCTGACAAGTGACAGGGCAGGCCAATAAAATTAAAGCAGCATCCAAGAGACCAAACCCAAGAACCCATGGGGCAGAAGAAGGAGCTGATAAAAAGTTTTTAAAACATAGACAGTTTATTCATCAAAAAAATAACAGAAAATCCTTCAAACTAAGTGAAAGAAATAGAAATCCAAACTAAAGAGCATTTATCCTAAACAGACATGACCAGAGAAATGCTCCTTGGTAAGTAAGGAAATGATAGGAAGTAGAAAGAGCTAGGCTGGGAATGCTTTTAATATCAGCACTGAAGAGGCAGAAGCAGGTGGATCTCTGAATTTGAGGCTAGCCTGGATTTTAGATTGAGTTCAGGGACAACCAGTACAACGTAGAGAAACCCCTAACTTGAAAATCCAAACTGAAACAGACCAACCAAAACAAAATAGTTGCAAAAACAGCAACGCAACAACAACCACAAAATAAAAAACCGTAAAAACTGTGGCAGTGCTCTATAATTCCCACACTCTGGAAGCAGAGATGGGGGAATCCTCAATTTTGGCCCATCTAGTCTACTGAATGAGTTCCAGTACATCCAGGTCTTCACAGAGAATCGCTGTCTCAAAAAACAAAATAAACAGCAAAAACTTCAAAAGAATTATGAGGGAAAACACCAATCCACATTCACATCAGAAAGACTAGATTACACTAAAAGCCAAAAAATTTGCCATGATATGCTTTAAGGTCTGAAAGTAAGTAACTATCAACAAGATTGCTACACTTGGCAAGTGATCTTTTATTTAATAGAGAGAAATAAAGATATTTAAACAAAAACACAAATTAAAACAGGTCATAACAACCAATGCAACAATGCAGAAAATACACCAAACACATAAATGGAAGAAAAAGGCAGTTTCATCCACAAGAACACAAAATAATATATTTGATGAGAGAATGAATAAAGGCGGAGAGCCAGGAAGGAATAGCTCACGTCCATCACAAACCCAACCAACAAGCCCCTAATATGAACACAGGAGGAAAGGAAAGAACAGCAATAAGCCTCACAACCAGAATAACAACAACAAAAAATCATGACAAACAGCAAATCTCAATAATAAAGTTAAAAGTACATGGATTCTTAGTAAGTTAAAGTATATTTAATGGGTTAATTCACTCAATCTCTGAAGATGGAGGAGCTATATCAGTACCAGGAGTTTATACAAATGAATTAATGTAATCTAGAAAGTGGAGACATTTGCCGATTAAAACTCTACACAGACCCTTTAATAACAAGAGTGATTGGGTATAGGTATCAATTTAGTCTGTCTTTTTGTGTTAGGGGGGGAAGGGAGAATTAAGAAGTGGACATATTCTGTAATTATCTTTCTGATTGTACATTAAAGCAGACACCAAGGCTGCTCTGGCACATTAATCCCAGAAACCACTGGCAGTTATGGGAGCACCACCGAGGCAACATGAGCACAGGGGCCTTAGGACAAACATGGTTAGCACATTCTACGGCATAATGTTCAGGCACTGTCTTTTTGAAGCCACATTAATACATTGAATAAACTGTATACAATAAAAATGTAAATGGCTTCAGCTCATCAAGTAAAAGCCACAGGCTAACTGGCTATGTCAACAAACGATGAACTATCTGTGTCTCTATCAAACACCTTTCATAAACAAGAACATCAAAAACTGACAGTCAGAGGATGGAGAGCAGCAGGTCAAGTGAGTGAAAGCTGTAAATGTGGCTCAGCAAGTTCTCATGTCTGCAAGTGGACATCAGACCAAAGCTTAGTCAGAGAGATGAAGAGAGCCACTACATAGCCATAGAGGGTAAGCATTGTGCATGTGGGTTCATGGAGCTGTGGAGCCCAATTCAGCAAAATAAACACTAAATTACATCAAATGTCGCAAGGAGTCCTAATCAGTAATTATCTGAAACTTCAATGGTTCCTCATGACTTCAACAAATTCCCCCCCAAACTAAAACCAGTAAAGAATTTTCAGTTTAGGGATTCTACAAAGCCACAGCTCTTAGTTTGGCTGGAGAGAATTCCAGAAAGGCAAGATAAGATACTTAGAGAACTAACTAAATGTAAACAATTAAATCTTCTTTTGTATTGAATTTATTGAGCTACACATTTTTCTCTGATCCTCTCCTGTGCTCTCCCATTCCCTTCAAACCTTCTGATCCCAATGTTCCCAAGTTACTCAGAGATCTTGTCTTTTTTTTACTTCCCTTGTGGGTTAGATCCATGTATGTTTCTCTTAGGGGCCTCTTTGTTGTTTAGGTTCTCTGGGATTGTGAATTGTAGGCTGGCTTTTCTTTGTTTTATGTCTAAAAACCACTTATGAGTGAGTACATATGATAACTGTCTTTCTGATCTGGGTTACCTCATTCCACAACATGATGTTTTCTAGTTCCAACCATTTGCCTGCAGATTTCAAGATGTCATTGCTTTTTTCTGCTGTGTAGTACTCCATTGTGTAAATATAGCACATTGTCCTTATCCATTCTTCAGTCAAGGAGCACTTAGGTTGTTTCCATGTTCTGGCTATGACAAACAAAGCTGCTAAAAACATAGTTGAGCACATGTCCTTGTGGTATGATTGAGCATCCATTGGGAATATACCCCAAAAGTGGTATTGCTGGGTCTATTACTGAGCCTTTGCTTTGCCTAACCATAGTGCTGTCCCATCAAGGCCCAACATGGTGATGTTCTGCACTTTCCTGTAAGACCTGACACAAATGCAACTGCACCTGTGTGAAGACTGTCTAAATCCTTTCCATGTTCCTCCTGAAAATCAGGCTCTAGCATACACCTAGTGTGAAAAAGGAAAGCATTCATTTTTAAAATTGCATTTATATTTTAAATTCTTTTTTTTAATTTTTTTATTTTTTATTTTTTGGTTTTTAACAGGATTTCTCTGTGGCGTTGGAGCCTGTCCTGGAACTTAAATTTTTCAGTCCAAAAATTAGGACCAAATATAATGAACTTCTGAAAGAGTTAGAGAGAGAGGGCTATATGTGGGTGGAAAGCATAAGCAGCCCCTGAGGTAGAAGCTTCTAATTCCTAGAAGACATGTGAATAGAAGTGGTTGGAAGGTAAGGTGTTGTCATCAAATACTGGACCAACAGAAGAAAGAGGGAGGACCCAGAGAGCTATGGAAGACTCAGGTCAGAATTAGTTTAGTGAACTCCCAGCCTTAGGGTATCCCCATCCCTGGTAAAAGCTTCGCTTTCTCCTGAGGCTCTTCTGCCTTTCCCTGACATCCAGACCTTTGTCTGTTCCTGGGAATGTGCTCTGTAAAACCTACATGACCCCTAGCACTACCACCACATTCTGCTTCCCTAGTCCCCTTCTACTTGCTCTTTGGCTTTCCCCCTTTGATCCCCCGTCTGGTTTCCTTATCACCTGTACTCTCTCTAATATATAATTTTTCTTCTTTTTTCTTTCAGACTTCTGCTAGATCCCTTTTATTCTCTCTCACTCCTTTTTTCTATTTCTATTTCAGTGGAATTGCTCCCACATTTCTACATATGTATAAACATTAACATCTGGGAGCTGTATATGAGAAAAAAACATGCTTGTTGTCTCTCTGAAGTTCAAAAAAGGGAAGAAGTTTTTACTGAACCTCTGCCACCAGAGGTCTGAAGTATTTAGATATTTGAGCTGAGCTGCTGGTTGCCTCTGGTGCTTATGAGTTAAATTATGAGAATGTCACAGGAGCAGCAGCAGCTACTTTTTCTAAACTGAAACTACAACTTTGTGATAATCATGCCAGGCAGGATTAAGATACA
>CAWTZC010001977.1:0-348137 GCA_963919715.1 Microtus obscurus | reverse complement strand
TTCTCTTTATTTTCTTAAAGACATTGAGGTTCCTGTTTGGAAAACCTCTAAGCAATTATGAATAAAGTTAAATATATAAAAAAGTAACTTAAAAATAAATAATTAGAAGATTCAATACCTTCAATATCCTCAACGTCTATAAATTCAATAAAATTGCACTATTTTTTTTAAACTAATGAACTGAATGGAGACCTGCCCACTGTGGGTGGCACTATTCTGTGCGAAAGTGGCCTGGGTCATATTAGGAAGCTGGTTAAGTGCAAGCCTGTGAGGGAGTTAGCAACGGAGTTTCCCCAGGTTTTCTCTTTGAATCTCCTATTTGAGTTCCCACCTTGATTGCCAACAATGATGAACTATGGCCTGGAAGTGAAAGATAAATAAATCCTTTCACCTTCTAAGTTGCTTTTCCTCTGAGAGTTTTAGCACAGCAGCAGAAAAGAAGTTAGAAAGTCTGGACATTCTGTATCTTCCATGACTTGATGTTCTTGCCGTTGCTACAGTTTGTTTTCTTCACAGAACCCTGACCCTGTCCACAGCAGGTTACCTGACATTGGTTCAGTCCTTCCATCAGTTTCTCTATTAGTTCTAAGATGGGCATTTATGCATCAGAAAGGAGCGTATATTGAGAATTTAAAGAGCTAAATCCTTAATTTACATGGCCAAAAGCTTACTTGAGGTTAAAACTCAAAACTCTGCCTATACCAAACAGAAATATTAAATCAAGCAGATGTTCTTTTATTGGAATTCTGATGTCTTATAACAGGGGAAGGCCACACCCACCCAGCTGAAGGTTTGTGTACTGGCTGCAGGTGTGTGGGGAGCACTGTGGATCCACAGCACAGAAATAAGTGCCTGAGTCTGTGGTCTGAGAGGAGGAAATGTACAAAGAGTTGCGGAGTTCCTGAATGACTGTTGTGGACTTCAGTCTTCCACTCTGCTTTGTTCCAGAAGGATTCAAGGACAGGGTGATGAGGTGTCCCCCAGGACTTTGATAAAACCACTGCATTTGCTTTGCACTAGTGGAAAAGTTGAACTGCAGCTCTGTGCTCTCTCCCTCCTGCAGAACCAAGGACACAGGACTCTGCTTCACTTGTTGCCCTTTCACCCCTGATTAGAAACAGAGAAAGAGACACAGATGGAGGTCACTGAACATCCACAGAATCTTGAACATTCCCCCATGTCCTTTGAGAAGGTGTGAGCTCTGCAGGACCCCTGAACTGCTTCCCCACCCCTCTATGTGTTGAACAGAATCCTCTCCGTCCTCTAAACATGGACAGCCAGACTCACAGCAAATCTGGGTGCACAGCAGTCCTAGCAGAGAGCACAACAGCCTCCGCATGGTGCTTGTCTGGATGCTGGAGACAGAAGCAAGTAACCAACCCCTGGACTGTGGTGTCAGGATCACTGTTGAAGTGCCCCTCCTCCGGCAACAAGTGAGCCCCACCCAGGAACCTTGCCATGCAAGAACTAATGAGTCCCCCCCCCTTGTCTTCTCAGACTGAAGCTCCTCCCACACCATACCTGGCTGAGAGTCTAGGTAGAGCAGAGTGGGAGGGGATGTGGCATATTTTGAGAAGACCCTGAATTTATAGGCATTGTGATTGACCTTTGAGGAAAAAGAGAATTTTTTCCTTCTAAAGAGAAATGTCTCAATTGTATAACAGTTAATTGGAGAACATTAAAAATGAAACAGCTAAACAGTCATGTCAGGAAAGAGTTGCAGCCGGGCGATGGTGGCGCCTGCCTTTAATCCCAGCACTCAGGAGGCAGAGGCAGGTGGATCTCTGTGAGTTCGAGACCAGCCTGGTCTACAGAGCTAGTTCCAGGACAGGCTCCAAAGCCACAGAGAAACTCTGTCTCAAAAAACCAAAAAAAAAAAAAGAAAGAAAGAAAAAGAAAAAAGAAAAAAGAAAGAAAGAAAGAAAGAAAGAAAGAAAGAAAGGAAAGAGTTGCATGTTCTGAGTAAAGAATCTTTACTGGCCGGGCTGTTGTGGTGCACACCCCTAATGTCAGCATACTAGAGGCAGAAGCAAGTGGAGCTCTGTGAGTTCGAGGCTAGCCTGGTCTACAAAGTGAGTTTCAGGAAAGTCATGATTACACAGGGAAATTCTTTTTTAAAACACTACCCCTGCCTAAAAAAAAAAACCTTTATTAAGCAAAGAAAGAGGCATTTCAATCATGCAAAGTAAAAATCATCTGCTTTTAATGATTTACTAATCTTGAAATAGATAAAATATTCATGTGCCAAATACATCATTATAAAATTATCTCTTGGACTCTATGAGACTGGATCTTTTGCTGGACCCCTGCATAAGAATTATTAACATACCTTAAGATTCCTTAAGACTTAAGGCTGATATCCTAGCATGTACTCAGTATTTAACCTGCGTTTAAGAGAGCAGTGTAACAACCAATGTTACTTGTGTTGGGTTCTCTGTAATCAAGTTTTACAACCTAAGTGAATGCATAGCCTTAATCCTAAATTCTCTACACTTCCATGCTCCTGACCCAGAGTAAAGCATATGTGTATGTATGTTATGGTAATAATTTCTAGAAACAGCAATCATAGGTTGAAATTAATCTTATAAGATAATATCTGCTATAAATGTTAAGGCAGCATATAGAGATTATTTAATGATGTTTGTTTGCTTGTTATCTGAGCCATTTGGTGCGAGTCAGAGTCAATGACTTATTTTTTTGTAAATGCTATTAAAGATTTGTGTAAGCTTTTTTCATTTCTCTCTTCATCTTCTTCCATTCCTTCCCCATGCAATGATGATTTCTGTGCTGTTCAATAAATATAGATCAGAGCTCTTTGTGGGAGACAAACCTACACAGACACAGGAACAAACAACACAAGACAGCATTCAGGGGGACACAGATTTAGACTCTACAACAGACAGATACAGATGTAGAACTATGGAAGTCAAGGAAAGGGAGAAGCAGAGACATTCAAATCCAGGCTAGGTCTTAAATTAAACCAAAGAGAGTGTTTTTTATTTTTAACTTCTTTTTCTTAAGATGACACTGAAACATTTTGGGTACTCTGAGGCTATTATTAATGCATTCAAACAAATGTACTGTTTATTTTAATAGACACTCCCATTATAACAAAGGTTTGTGATATAATTGTTTGATTGTTAAATGACCACATAAGAAGGAAGTGGATTGGAGAAGCTAAGGTAGTCGTACTGCATTTGAGTGACAGGGCAGCAGAGCTGCTCTGCGTTTGCACATGGAGAATACAATGGACAACACACTTGAGTTCATAACATTAGAGGAATACATTTTGAAAGATTCACCATAAAGATGACTGCTTGAGAAATGAGACTTGTAATGAAAAGCAAACATACAATTTCCTCAAAAATAACTCACAGCCAACTTTATGCCATCTCAGCCCATCCACTGTCTCAAATGGTGTTGATGCAACTAATGTCCCCCAGTTTGAATAGAATCTCGAAGGGTAATTGAGGTTGAATTTTGACTTGGGTAAAAATGCTGTCCTTCAGGAATCTGATCTTTCCTTTGCAAAATGAGAAACAAGACCATGGCAACTCAGATCTATTCTGTAGGAATGTAGCATTTTCCAAGATTCCACTTGGAATCTACGGAATGTGGCAACTCCCCGAGAGTGTCTGATGGTGGGACCCTGGTCTCTTACTCTGTAGTTTCAGGTGGTTTATGTCCAGCTCTGCACTTGTGACTCAGGGCAGAGGAGCACCCAGCTACCTCAGTCCCATAGTGAGAGGATCCACAGGTAGAAGGAGTTTCCGTCCTTCTCACACTCAGTTTGAATGTCTGTCATAACTGAGACAGACTGACTTCCTGGTGTGAGCTTCAGGAGGCACTGGAGATGCAGATGAGGGTGTTGTACTTTCAGGAAAATACCCAAGGGACAAGAAATGAATAGCTGCTGCCCCTCAACTCTAGAGCAGCTGCAGCAGCTGCACAGATGCAGCCATCAGGCTGGGGCACCAAATGGGCTCTGCATCCTCCTGTAGTATCAGTGCTGTGCGGGCAGCTCAGCTGAAAGCGAGGTCTCTGGTAAGAGTGAAACAGCACAGCGTTCTTTCTGGGGATGAGACTCTAAAGCAGATTGACAGTGAGCAGCAGGGCTGCTCTGAGCCTCAGGATGCACAGCAAGGTCACCGAGGAGAACAAGAAGCAGCTCACTCTTCCTGGAGATTCCTGGGAAGTGAATACAGCCTGGGGAGTGGAGAGGTAGACGGTGGGATTTAGAAACCTTCTCCACAGCAACCTTGATTGAACTATTGGTATAGTAAGTCTTGGTTGGTAATAGGCCTGTGGCTGGTGTCTGAGAGTCTTTCTGTTACTATCTAATATATGTTCAGTCAAAACAAATATTTAAATGTAAAGAAATTAGGTTTTTGTGTCTTTGATCTAATCTGCATAAAGGCCCTTTCCCTGTTAGAGAGCAGTGCCCCCTAGGGGCCAAACATAAACACAATTTCACGTTTCAATGTGCTGCTTTCTCAAGTCATTGCCTTTCTTGTTCTTCTAGAATTGATTATTTATATGTGAGAGATGTTGGTAGAAACAGTGGTGAGCCAGAGACCAATAGGCAAGAGATATTTAAAGTGTAGAAGTGGCAGCACTCAGTCATGTGCTGTGTAGACTGTTACTCAAAGGAAATAAACACAGAAAATTCTGCTTTTACAATGACTAATCATGTTGTGGTGAGCTATGACTAAAACTGCCTACAAATAACACATGGGAGATATAAATGCTTACAGAGGCATAGATATAGGACCATCACTAAAATGCTGAGACATCAATGCTAAGTTCTAGGTATCAAACTAACAGAATAACCAGAGGTGATAGTTTCTGAGTTCTGATGTAGCAATAGGTGAAAAGCTCACAAGACAAAGTTCAGCTATTATATACCCTAGAAAATATCTTCTTCTGTGTGGAGATTTAAAAACATCAAAGTTTGAGCACTTATGTTCATAAGAAAAATGAAAAGTATGCAACTATAAAAAAAAAGAATTGATTAGCAAAGCTTGATGTTATTGTGCGGAGCACGACCCATACTTTCTAAAGCATGAAATTTGTGACCTCTACAAAAAGAAGAGTATAAAAAATAAACAAAACATGGACACAAACTGTTTTAGTTAGGCTGAAGAAGCAAGCTCCACCGGAAGCAGAAGCCAGGAGCAAATCCAGTCCCGAGCTAACCTTCAGTGAGGCAACTTTGTGTCAAAGGAAGAAAACAAAGGACAGAATCCTTTTCAGACAGATCAGAGTGCACAGTGTAGTAGCAGTGAGCAGTGAGAGCAGAGAAAAAAAACTCGAAGCAGTGTTAAACTCAGTAATATACGGAAAGGAGTTACAGATTCCAACACCAGAAACTGTCTGGAAATGAATGAACATGACTTTGAGTTAAGGAATGAAAAAACAAATAGTTCTAATGTTAAACAGCTTTAGTTAAAGGCTGTGAAATCTTGATGGCTAAACATATGTGTACTACAAAGAGACCATGAATTGCATGAGAAAGTTTAATCTAATCATTCATACAGGCCAGATACAAAATATGTTTATGGTATCTTTATCATCACCTGGAAAATGAAAATTGTAGTTGAGGGGTATTTGGTGAAGAACAATCTTTAAAATGTTTTACTTTTTGAGTATAAGTTAAAATTCAAGAGGTCATAGGCCCTACTGGGAATTACTAACGTCATTTTGCTAAATGGTCATGTCAAACCACCTTCTATGTGTGTGTGTATACTCACAACCTCCACTTCGGTTGGAGTATGTGTCTCAGGAAATTTCTATAATGAAGGATTTTTATAAATCCATCCCACTTTCCTTCTTCTTCCACCCACTTACTTGAAAATTCCATTTTTCTTAATAGTTGAATAACATCCCACTATGTAAATTAACATATTTTCACAATTCGCTCATCAGTTGATGGCTATATAAATTATTTCCAATTCCTAGTGATTATGAATAAAGAATTAATGAACACAGAAGAACAAATATCCCTGTAGATAGACTCGATTAAATTCTAAAGAGTGATATAGCTAGATCTTGTGGTAGATATATGGTCAGCATTTGGAGGAACCTCCATACTGATTTCCATATTGTTTGTCCCTATTTGCATTCACATCAGCAATGAGTAAGTTTTCTCCCTCATGTCATCCTTTTAGCTGGTGTCTTGGACCTCTGTTCTTACAATCCCTCCTGCTCCATTTGTATGGTGTTCCCTGGCCTTAGGGTAGCAGTTGCATTGTAGATGTATTACCTGGGACTAGAGGCTTCACAGACATTTATTTTCTGCCTTTTGACCGGTTCTCAAACACTACAGTAGATTCTATCTGCTTCAAAATGAAATTTCTTTCATTAGGACTGAGCCGTACACTTATATGTGTGTATAATTACATGTATTTAGAATATAATTAGAAGATGAATTGATTTAGTAAAGTGGCCACAGTAGGTTCTCTAGGGTCTTTGACCTCTTCAGATGTGGGCGGTTAACTAGGTTTACAGTACTGGACTTAGTATCCTTCCTATTGAGTGGACTATATGTCCAATATGATATATATTCATTTTTACCAGGGTGAAAGTGCTACTACTGCATCCTGGTAGATATCTTGCCATTGAGGTCATTGTTTTGGTTCATAGTCTTTAAGACTTAGTAGGATTATTTATTACTTGTATCCCTTGGAATCTTGAATATACTATGAGAACTTTTTTTGTTTTGTTTTGTTTTTTTTCGAGACAGGGTTTCTCTGTAGCTTTGGTGCCTGTCCTGGAACTAGCTCTTGTAGACCAGGCTGGCCTCAAACTCCCAGAGATCCACCTGCCTCTGCCTCCTGAGTGCTGGGATTAAAGGCATGCACCACCATCACCCGGCTGAGAACTTGTTCTTAAATGAGATCATTTCTAGCTAAATTCCTCCAAGCCCTGTATTTGAAGGATGTGGTACTCTTAGCAAAAGAGTCTTACTTTCAAATTTTATGAGCCAATCAAGGCGTAATGGAAATAGCCTGTTTTGTTTGGAAGAGATTCTTGAAACCCCTTATTAGAAACTTGAAGGGAATATTTCATGCCTGGCACTGGGGCTATTATTAGATTTAACCTTCATTCTAAGTCCATCAAGCACTCATCTTGAGATTCTATTCTGTAGTGTGCCATTTGAAGTAGATTTCAGGAGTTCAGAAATGCAGATTAACATTCTATTTTGGTCCCTAACCAATAAGACAGAGTGTATTTATTTTTAATCAGATAGACCAGTTTCTGTGCTATGATCATTACACATTCTACCAGTTTACTGGTTTTCTAAATTCTTCTCTCATATACTACATTCCTACAGCAGTCCCATTACTTCTCCCCCATAAAAAGTTTCCCTCCTCCTCTCCTTTCCCCAGATCCACCCCCATCTGTCCTTTCTCAGAAAAGAGCAGCCCTCCCAGGGACATCAACCAAACATGGCCACAACAAACTACAGTAAGCCCAGACACATACAGACACATCAAGGCTGTATGAAGAAAATTGTCCCATAAGCAGGCAAAGGAGTCAGAGACAACTCCCACTCCCACTGTTATGGATGCTACAAGGACACTAAGTTCCTCAGCTGTAACATATGCAGAGGGTCAGATCTCTATAGGCTCCCTGACTTCTGCAGGCCTGCATGAGATCCAGACAGTTGATTCTGTGGGATGTGTTCTTGTGGTGTCCCTGACCACTCTGACTCCTCTGGTCATTTCTTCCCCTCTTCTGCAGGATCCCCAAACTGCCCCCCCCCAATATTTAGCTGTGGGGCTCTGCATCTGCTCCCATCAGCTGCTAAGTGAAGACTCTCTGATCCCTTTGATGATCATTCTGCTAGATTCCATCCAGTCCAAGAAATGTACATTTTTGCAGCTCTTTGTGTACACAAACATGAAACTTTTTTGAGGGACCTCATTGCCTTTGATTTCAGATCGTTCTTCCTTTATAGAAAGATAAATATGTGTACTAGAGCATGTTGCTCTAAATCAGTATTTTCTTTCCAGAATTGAGATGAATCAAAACCTTGGCCTCTCCTTTTCCATATTTCACAGAATTATAAGAGAACCATAATTATCAGAGTACTCTAATCCCAGATGAGTGACTACACCACATGCTGAGAATTTAAGCAAAGTGCAGTGGAGGATGAGAGTGGACATGAAGGGGAAAGGATTTCCCAAAAGAGTCTTTCATGAACAGGCCGCCTCCTACATGGCATGTAGGAAAGAGAAGAAGCTGCTCTCAGGGCATGATCTTGAGAGAGACAGCAGCTCTATTTCCTGAGCAGCTGCACAAAGGGAAGGCTGTTGGGGCGTGTGAAGGTTACAGTGAGAACAGTGAGAATGGCCCTCATAGGATCTGAATGTTTGGTTCCCAGTTGGTGGACTGCGTAGGAAGGGTCAGTAAGTGTGGCCTCATCAGAGGAGGTGTCACTGGTGGTGGCTTGGGAATCTCAAAGCCCAAGTGGGCCCAGTCTTTCCCTCTCTCAGACTATTGCTTATGATCAGAAAGAAGCGCTCACCTACTGCTCCATGCTTTCCTGCCTGCTACTATGCTCACCACCATGATGGTCATGGACTCACCCTCTGAAACTGTATTCAAGACCTCAATTACATGATTTCTTCTGTAAGTTGTCTTGGTGGTGGTTATCTCTACAGCAATAGAACAGTGACTGAGACTGGAAGTCAGCCTGAACTCTCTGTAAGATGGACCAGGTAGAGGAAGAATCTAAGTGACTTGTGGCGTGAGACTGAAGGAGATTTTCAAAGACTAGAGTCTATGTTCCTCATTTGGTCATAAATTTGCAGGCTAGTAACAAAATATTGTAAGAGAAGATCAATCACTAAATTTTGTAAGACATATCGGTAGAGATAAATCCTGTCAGAATTTTCCAGGAGATGTTTTCTGTGAGAGGTCCTTCCACCTAGGGAGAGAACAGTATTTCTGTGGAACAAAGACCAAGTTGTCTCTGGCAATGACTTCCATCCTACCCTTTCAGAGAAGCCACAGATTCCAAGTTTTCTAGGACTTTGATCTGAAATTTGTTGCTGCGTTTCAGGAGGCTGAGCAAACCCCATTTAGAGACATACACAGCCCTCCCTCACAGGGCCACTCCCCTCAGCCCTCCTGCACCCTTGGTTTGTGTGCAGCTTCCCCTGCAGTCTCCCTCACTGTGTCACTCACAGCACAGTAGTACAGGGCAGAGTCCCACAGCTGCACTGAGGACTTCTGCAGGTGGAAGGAGCTGTTGCTCTTATGGAGAGTGGCATGGAACCCTTGGTGCTCTGTCTTCTTGTTGTCTGTGGCACTCCACAGAAGTCGCTGAAGGGCTTTGTTGGGATACTGCACGTACCACAAAGGGAAAGAACTTGAGTAAGTAGTCTGATAGGTGCAGTTCAGCATCACAGGTGACCCCTCTGTGACAGTAACCAGGCCTTCTGTCTGGGTCACTGAGTCTCCATTGCTGCTCCCTGACAAAATAAATAAATAAATAAATAATAAATAAATAAATAAGAAGAAATCACTTTTATGTAAGAAAGTAGGTAAAAGCTTCCATAATTGTAAGAAAATGACATCATCAGTGCTTAGGGTAAATGTAACTTACTGAGCATTAACAGGAGCACCAGGACAGAGCAGGTGTCAGGAAGCATGTTCATAGAAGTCAATGACACTTGCTTCATGAGTTCACCAAACTCACAGGCAAGTCTCCTCAGGACCTTACTGAAACTCATAAACAAGGACTTCCTTCTGCACAGTGACAGTCTGTGATGCAAAACCACCACCTGGATGAGACATTAACTCCACCTCAAGAGGCATCGTCTGCTGATTTCTGTTCAAACCACACCACAGATGTCTGCACAACACAAGGTGTATGAACTTGAAACCTCACCCAAGGGAGGCAGGTCTCAAGTCCCCAGTGGGTGCATGAAATCATCAGTGTTACTGAACTGTGTATCCTTTGGCATTTAGTGTGATGAATATGCATAAAATAAGACACACACACAAAAAAAACCCTACACATTTCTGATAAAATTTATCTACTTTTTCTCATTTAATTAGTTCTTAGAATATATTATGCAATTAATTTTGATCATGCACACCTGCTCCCTTCAATCCTGCCAGACCCATCCACTCTTCGCTATAAACCCAGTTTCGTCCACCCATTTAAAAAATAAAATGCATCAAAGTTTGCATTATAGGATGTGCTAACCATATACTCTTGGAAGTGTGGTCTTCACTGGAGGGTGGTATATGCACTAGGAGATTTACCTTTAGAGAAACCTGAGCTTCTTTCCCAGCAGCTACCAACTTCACAAAGCTTCTTAGCTAAAGGTAGGAATGAGCACCTTTACTTCTTGATCAAATTTTGTCTGACATGGTCATTTGCAAAATGTATGAGTGCTGCAAACCTCTGTGAATTCATGTGTGCAGCTGCCCTGCTGTGTCCAGAAAACACTGTTTCCTTGTAGTCATCCCCCACATTTGGCTCTGACATTTTTTTCATCCCCTCTTTCTCAGTGACCTCTGACCTTGGGAGGAGGTTGTGTGATGGAGATCTGCCATCTGGGGCTGAGTGTGCTACAGCATCTTCTCTGAAAAACAGTGAGTTCTGATTATCTGTGACAGTAGTTAAGTCTACAACCAGGGAAAGGGAATGACAAAACTGTGTTTCAAATTTTAAAATACTTTTTGAAAACAAAGGAGAAAACTCTCCAAAAGTTCTTCCATTACTTGAAGCTAACTTTCTTATTTTATGTTTTTAATGTCGACATTATAGTTGGTACTTGCCCACTAACAACTGGCATATTCTCCATTGGAAACCTGTGACACAGGATGTGGATGGGGCTCCAGGCTCTATGACAGGTTAGAGGACAGGCTGCAGGTGTCTGGGGAGTAGTGTGTATCTGTGGCACAGAAATACATGGCAGAGTCTTCAGGCTGAGCATCTGTGATGTGCAGGGAGAAGTGTCTGGCTTTCTTATCCAGAAAAACTATCAGTCTTTCATCATGCTTTCTTCCCATATTTGAATGAATGTCAACAATGAGCTTAGGATGCTCTCCAGGTCCTTGCTTATACCAAAGGGAAGTTGTATGCGGTTCTGTCTACATATGTGCAGTTGATGACAGTGCTGGCTCCCTCATGGACTCTCAGGGTAGAAGGATGCTGTTCCACCTGCTCTCCTTGGCTCCTCCCTATGCAGAAAGACAGAAATAATGGAGAAAGTTGGTCAGGTCATTACTTTACCGAATTATCTCTTTTTTTAAAATAGTAACAGATAAAATTTGACTAAAATAGAATTCCTCCTAGATGTGTCAGACATGCCCACAGATTATTTTTGGCTCTAAAATCTTAACTCACCATGCCGCTGCAGCCACAGAAACATGAATAAAGAAGGAACATATGTCTTCATTATTATTTTCTTCATCATTCCAAATACATTAAGGCCCAGTATAAGTTGTGATGACTCGTTGGTCAGCTACTGCTATCAGGATGTTGTTCTTTCTAAGGAACAATTCTACCTCTCAAGTCATCCACTCAGCCACCGAGAGAAAGGTTGTGCTTCTGCCCTAAGCCTGAACCATCAGCATTCAAGGAAGTAAGTCCTGTGCATTCTCCTAGTAGCTGAGGTCTACTACCTCACCTTAACCAGTGAGGCCTCTGCTTAAGTGTTCTCTGACCTGGGAGGGACTCAAACACATAACACACGAATATATCATATCAAGTGTGTTCTAGTGTTGAGAGATCAAGAATGGTATTTGCACATTCTAGTGAACCTGTTTTCTATCTTTAAATCTAACAAAGCTAATGCATAATGAAACCAGAGGAGAAACTCAATTATAAGTCCTTTGATCTACAGTAGTGATCTCCATACATGATACAGTGGTATGATATAGACACAATTGATATTGGTGTGACCTACCACATTCTGAATGAACTTAGGGCACAATCCAAGAAATGGAATTCATGCATAATACTGCTTCAGTGGCCAAAAATATCATTGTCCAACTAAACATATGCAGAAATATAATGACTTCTAATGACTTAAGTAGTTATTCTCTTTCTTTCTAGATAGATAGATGATAGATAGATAGCTAGGTAGGTATGTAAATACCATTTATAAATTATATATGATATAAAGAAAATTGGAGCAATTTCAAGTTTTTTGAATTTTGGAAACTTTTAAAGTAAAACTAACAAAATGAAAGCAGGGGAGATGTTTTCTCTTGAATGTCCATTCTCATAATTCCCGGTGAGATTCTATTTTTGCTTGCATCTGTTCAGAGAGTTATTTTAAAATGAATTTATAAACACATAAGATCCAGTGAACAGGCTCTATATATCTGTGGCTTTATATGCAATGACTGATATCTAAAGATCTGGGATCTGGGATCCGGGAAACTCCACACAGTCACCCCTACTCCTTGCTTTGTAAGCAGATTGCCTTATGTCTTTTCTGGGATCATCAACCATTAGGCGTCTTAAGACAAAGTAATTTTCCTCCAAATCTACAAAGAAACCCTGTCTCGAAAAACAAAGAAAAAATAATTCCTAGGAGTCCTGCAGTGCCCCCTACTGGATGCACACCCCTATCAAAAGTGACTTGAGTCCATCTCCACAACTCTCACTAAACCCACCCTTTTCACTAGATCTCTTCCTGATGAAGGAAATGCAGTTGGTAGGAAAACATGACTGTCTAGATGGAATTCTAAGAAGAAATAAAAATGGCTAAGAAAAATCTCAAAATTGTTTATCATCATTAGCAATTAGGGAAATATAAATTAAAACAACTTTGAGATGTCTCTTCACAGTAATAGAAAGCATAACTAAGACAATCATTAAATAAAGAATAACCATACTACAACTCACAGACCATGAAAAGGTAGACCCTGAAAAGTAGCAAGTAGGTATAAAGGGGGAAAGCACAAAGCTCACTGTGAATATGAAATAGAACAGATCATTGATGGTAGATGGGGAGGGCTCTGGATGGGGATGGGAATAGGAGGAATCAGGCAGTAGGGGATGGAGGGAGAGACAACTGGAATCAGGGGCATCTCTGGGATGAGTTAGAAACTTAGTGCAATGGAAACTCCCTGGAATCTATGAGGGTGACCCTAGCTAAGACTCCGAGCAATGGGAGAAACGGTGCCTTAACTGGCCGTCTCCTGTAACCAGGTAAGACTTTGAGTGCAGGGACTTGGACACCAATCCATCCACAAAAACTCAGACCTACAATTTGTCCTCCCTTCAAGATGTTCATGGATAAATGTCACAATGAAATTGTGGGACTGACAAGCCAATGACTGGTCCAGCTTGAGAAAGATACTGTGAAAAAGAACCCACCCCTTAGAATGCCTGGAAGGCCACAATCCAGAGTCTTGATAACCCACAGATCTAGAATAGCAAATACAACTAGAAAATAAAGTCAATGAAATGATTCGTAATGATATTCTGCTATACTAATAGATTGTTGCCTAGCTCAGTTGTCATCAGAGAAGCTTCATTCAGCAACTGATGGAAACAGAGGAAGAAACCCACAGTCAAATATTAGGTGGAGCTCAAGGAATCCTGTAGAGTACTTGGAGTAAGGATTGTAGGAGCCAGAGCGGTCAAGGACACCACAAGAAAACCGACAAAATCAACTAACCTGGGCTCATAGAGGCTTACAGAGACTAAACAGACACCAAAGAAACCTGCATGGGTCTGACCTAGGCCCTCTGTATATGTGTTACAATCATGAAACTCTCATTGTATTCTTATAAACAAAGACCAAGTTAAATAAATCTAAGAATATACCTATGGAAAAAATTAGAAGTTAGTAAAATGATCTGCTCTGGAAAGATTTTAGTCTTCATGTGGATAAGAGTGTAGAACACATTCTTTTTTTATTAATTTATTTATTTATTAAAGATTTCTGTCTCTTCCCCACCGCCGCCTCCCATTTCCCTCCCCCTCCCCCAATCAAGTCCCCCTCCCTCGTCAGTCCAAAGAGTGATCAGGGTTCCCTGCCCTGTGGGAAGTCCAAGGACCACCCACCTCCATCCAGGTCTAGTAAGGTGAGCATCCAAACTGCCTTGGCTCCCACAAAGCCAATACGTGCAGTAGGATCAAAAACCCATTGCCATTGTTCTTGAGTTCTCAGTAGTCCTCCTTGTCTGCTATATTCAGTAAGTCTGGTTTTATGCCAGGCTTTTTCATACCCAGGCCAGCTGGTCTTGGTGAGTTCCCGATAGAACATCCCCATTGTCTCAG
Organism: Microtus obscurus; assembly: GCA_963919715.1. NCBI lineage: Eukaryota > Metazoa > Chordata > Mammalia > Rodentia > Cricetidae > Microtus > Microtus obscurus. The sequence goes on along the minus strand of CAWTZC010001977.1, from coordinate 333,877 downwards.
TGTGTGGGTGCACCCCTCGCGATCCTGAGTTCCTTGCTCGTGCTCTCTCTCCTTCTGCTCCTGATTTGGACCTTGAGATTTCAGTCTGGTGCTCCAGTGTGGGTCTCTGTCTCCTTTCATTGCCTGATGAAGGTTAATATTCAGGAGGATGCCTATATGTTTTTCTTTGGGTTCTCCTTCTTATTTAGCTTCTCTAAGATCACGAATTATAGGCTCAATACCCTTTATTTATGACTAGAAGCCAAATATGAGTGAGTACATCCCATGTTCCTCTTTTTGGGTCTGGCTTACCTCACTCAGGATAGTGTTTTCTATTTCCATCCATTTGCCTGCAAACTTCAAGAAGTCCTTGTTTTTTACTGCTGAGTAGTACTCTAATATGTATATATTCCATACTTTCTTCATCCATTCTTCAATTGAAGGGCATCTAGGTTGTTTCCAGGTTCTGGCTATTACGAACAATGCTGCTATGAACATAGTAGAGCATATACTTTTGTTGTATGATAAGGCCTCTCTTGGGTATATACACATTCTAAAGCTTGTACAGAACACATACTTTCAAGAATTAGCATTTTGATGGCTCTCATTCTGAGTTTGGAAAAACATTTAACATCTTTCTCATATGTAATTTCATAGATGAAATATAAATATTAAGCTCAGTTTGGCTTTTATGTTGATATCAACAAGGCATCGAGGCATTGAGTGGAAGTGGAAAATAAATAAAACAGCATCTGCTAAAGCAGGGAGCCTCTGTGTTATAAATACCAGGAGTTAAGAGCCTATGAGGAAGCTACAGCACAGAGAGGATTGTGTTGTATATGTGACATCATCACATGTCCAATCACAGTCCAACAGCAGTCAATGTTCCACGTTCCACAAAGTCTCCAGAAGGGACTAAGGATGTAGTTCAGTCAGTAGAGTGCACCTCCAAGATACTGGTTTGGCTGCGTGTATGTATAAATTGGACATGGCACGCACACACGCCTGTAATTTCACCACATGATGGTAGAAGCAGGAAGATTAGAAATGGAAAGACATTTTAGCTATGTAAAAGCTGAGGTAGCAAGGTAGCAAAGTTGATCAGTCTTGATACCTGAAACTGTCTCAAGAAGAAGGAAGAGGAGGAAGTGAAGGAGGAGGTAGAATCTAATCAAACATGTTATACTTCAGTATCCTAGGTGATTTTGTTGCTTTTTTTTTTGTTTTGCATTTTGGTGTCTTCTCTTTTTTCTTTACTCCTTTCAGGAAGACATATATCCAATATCTGTGGTGGATATATTCCATGATGCCCTTTAGCCTCAAACTACAAATAGTGATAAACCACACACACTATATTGTTTTCTCTGGTACATAAGTCTGCATCTATGAAAAACTTTTATATTTTCATGTGAGGGAAGCACATGTGTCTGCTCTTTTACATATCTAAATCACAGTACCACACAGCACTAGAATACCTGAAGAGTCATCGTGATGACACAGATGACTGCTCAGATGACGACACAGGCTGGTGGCATGGACAGCAGGGAGTTCCTGAAGAAAATGCTTCACCTCAGAACTGAGGGATCTTGGATACTGCCAGGAAGAACGGGTGATTTAAAACAAATGGACTGCTTATTTCTGAAGTTTCTATTTGATATTATAGCCCATGAGTGAATACAAGAGCTTCAAAACTGAAACAGTTAAACTAGGATGCGGAAGAAGCCTGTGTGTTTGCTGAGCGCCTACCTGCCTGCTGTATGGGGAGCGCTCGGGTGTCTTTTGTGACACACGGGCTCCTAATCTTCATTCTGGGCTCAGCACTCAAGAACAGAAAACTGAAGCCTGTTGAAGATGCCTGTGTGTCCAGACAAGACAGTCAAGGAAACAGTGTGAACACTGTTTCCCAGTTCGGTCAGAGAGGATCCTGATGGAGGAGAAGACTGAGCTGGTTTCAAACCATAGTAGATTTTCCAGTGGAAAGGATGTGTAGCACAGTTCTCTGCACAGGTCATATCAATGGGGAAGGAGATTGGACCAAGGGTGGGTGACAACCTTCGACATGTACATTAGAGAAGGTGATGTGACCTCAACATTGAAGGATAGCATATGTCCTCATCGTGCGCAATTGCAAGTTCCATTGTCAACACTGTGAGCCAAGAATATAACAAAGGTAAAGAGCTCAATAAATGTCTGCAAGTGTTCTCTAATGAAACTTAAGAAATGTAGGAGATGATTTACTTATTTTAAATAATAATCTCTAATTTACCTTAGGACGTAAAAGAACCACAAGTGTCGCCTGCTCTGAAGCAGCACTGCCCCTCTATGGACAAATAGGAAGACCTTCACTCAACAATGTCCTGAGCTTAGAAGCCAACACCTTGAAGAAAGGCACTGAATCTTTCTTTGGAGTCAAGATTTTTGAGATGGAAAGAGATTTTTGTCTGTGTTGAGGTCAGCTTAGCATAGTTTTCCTTCGTTCCCCTTTTAGCCTTTTCTTTATGCATCATCATAATTCATAATCTTTCTATCTTGTCTAAAATTACTCTGTCTTTAAAAATGAGAAAAGGCTTTCATAAGAAATGAGGAAATGCCAATGCTTATTAATTATAATCAAGCTTTATTAAATAATAGATTATTATATTTGACATGAGTCCTATCTTATTACAAGTCTTATATAGATCACTTGTACATATGGTGATTATTAAGACATAAATATACTTTTTACACCAAATATTATATTATCACCTTTATTTTTGATATTACAATATAATGACATTAATTCCTCTTTCCCTTTCCTTCTTCCAAAATCTCCCATGTATTCCTCTTTCCTGTCTTTCAAATTTATGCCTCTTCTTTCACAAATCATTGTTAAATATCGATGAAAATAGATGGTTATCTTTAGATACATAAATACAAACTGTTCAGTCCAAATAATACTATTTGTAAGTACATTTTCAGGGCTGACCAATTAGTAATGAATAGCCAATTGCTGTGTTCTTCTCTGGGAAATATTATATCTCACTCCCAGCATTCACTAGCTTCCAGTACTTCGTTGTCCAGGATTGAGGCTCCGTGCACTTTCCTCCCCCCAGTTTAGCATCTTTGTTATTGTCCTGTTCTTCTCGGGCTTAGACAGTCATGGTGGTGGGTCTTCATCAGTGTAGCTTCCAACAGTCCTAGGAGACACAATTTCACAACAAACGCCCTGATCTTCTGGCCCTTATCATATTCCCTCCCCTTTTTATCAATGTTTCTGAACCTTAGATACAGGAGTTATATTGTAGTCATAGCCATTGTGACTAGGTTCTACAACTCTGCATCTTTACTGCTTCTGTTTCTGCAATGACCTCTAGGTGTTAGCACAGTCATGGAACTTTGAGGGGAACCTACAACCACCACTTCACTAAACCAGCACAATCCCTAACTACATCCTAATCATTTGTCCTTATACATGCATTACTTTACATAGGGTCTGCTCGTTTGGCTCATTTTATGATGAGACATTCATTATTTTTTTATTGAGTTGTAAGACATTTTAGATATTATATTTAAAGTTAGTTGGACAAGATACATGTGTGAGTACTTTCTCATAGTTGCCCACTTCGTTATTTTCTTAAAGATGTTCAGACATCTGTCTAGAAAACATCATAACAATTACAAGTAAGTTAAATATACAAATGGGTATAAAATAATGAGTTAAAAGATTCTATAGTTTCAATTACCCCAAAGTCTTTTATAAATTAAACAACAACACAAAAACTTTAAGCAGCATTTTTTTTCATTGATGAATGTAGACCTGTGGGCATCACCATTACTTCTGTTTGAGCTCCTGACTTGATTACTATCAATGTTGGACTATGACCATGAAGTGGAAACTCAATGAATTCTTTCACCTTCTATTGCTTTCCTCAGAGATCTTTATCACAGCAACAGAAAGGAAGCTAGAGCATCCAGCTCTCTGTACATTCTTTATCTTCCATGACTTGATGTTCTCGCTGTTGCTGCAGTTTGTTTTCTCCTCACTGACCCTGACCCTGTCCACAGCAGGGCTACCTGGAAGCCTGCCTTTGTCTTTCATACCATTTTCTCCTTACCCTTTGTGAGTTCTGCATTGTGCATCCTAAATGATCACATTGATTCAATCCTTCCATCAGCTTATCTGTTAGTTATAAGATGGACATTCATGATTCAGGAGACAGTATATATTGAGAATTTAAAGACCCAAATCCACAACTTAATGGTCAAAAGCTTACCTGAGGTTAAAACTCTACTTATACAGAAAAGGGATATTAAATCAAGCAGATGTTCTCTTGTGGAATTCTGATGCCTTATAACAGGGGAAGGCCACACCCACCCAACTGAAGGTTTGTGTGCTGGCTGCAGGTGTGTGGGGAGCACTGTGGATCCACAGCACAGAAATAAGTGCCTGAGTCTGTGCTCTGAGAGGAGGAAATGTACAAAGAGCTGCGGCGTTCCTGAGTGACTGTCGTGGACTTCAGTCTTCCACTCTGCTTTGTTCCAGAAGGATTGAAGAACAGGCTGATGAGGTGTCCCCCAGGGCTTTGGTGAAACCACTGCATTCGATTTGCAGAGGTGGAAAAGTTGCACTGCAGCTCTGCACTCTCTCCCTCCTGCAGAACCAAGGACTCAGGACTCTGCTTCACCTGTTGCCCTTTCACCCCTGATTAGAAACAGAGACAGAGACACAGGGCAATGAGTATCCATGGAACCCTAAACTCATTTCCATGTCCTTTGAGAAGGTGGGAGCTCCGCAGGACCCCTGAACTGTTTCCCCACCCCTCCATGTGCTGAGCAGGATCTTTTCTGTTTCCTGAATGTGGATAGTCAGACTCACAGCAAACCTGGGTGCACAGCAGTCCCAGGAGAGAGCACAGCAGTCTCTTCATGTTGCTTGTCTGATACTGGAGACAGAAGCAAGTAACTAAACTCTGGGCTGTGATGTCAGGATGGCTGCTGAAGTGTCCCTCTTCCACAACCAGTCAGCTCCACCCAGGAACCCTGCCAGGCCAAACACTGCAGAGTTTCCTCTCAGCCTTCTGAACCTTAAGCTCCGCCCAAACCAGACCTGGCTGAGATTCTGGGTGGGGCACAATGTGGGGAGCATTTTGAGATGACCCATGGATGTAGGGAATCCTAGATGCAGAAGAGGCCCAGCCCACTGAGAACAAGCCTCAGCTGCACACAGAGCCTGACACACTCAGAGAAACAATAGCTAAAGTTTTAACTCAGGAAACAGGTACATCATAAGACCCTTTACTGGGGCCTGAGGGATGGCTCGGCAGATAAGGGTCCTTGTCCTTCCAGGAGCCCTTAATTCCCTCTCTAGCAGTCACGCCAGGTGGTTCACAGCTGCCTGTAATTCCAGCTCCAGGGTCCCTCTTTCTCTCTTCTGTCCTCCTCAGGATCTGCACACAGATACCACGTCAACCCACTCTCACACCCATTATCAAAACTAACAAGAATCTTCACCCATGAAATAACTTAAGTAAAATAACCACTATAGAAAAAAAAAGAAACAGGAGCATAATGATACAGTAAACATAAATGTAAAGGTTTTAAAGTTTTCAAACTCATTTTAACAATTGGAACACTCCTGCAGAGTCACGGTTTGTTCTAAATGTAGTTTAAAAACGTGACCACATAGGAAGGAAGTGGGCTGGGGAAGCTAATGCAGGAGTGCTGCATCCTCGGTGACAGGGGCAGCAGCTGCTGTGCTGTCGCACATGGTGACTACAGGGGACAGTGCACTAGAGTTCATAAAAATGGAGAAATGCATTTCAAAATTTTCATCATTAATATGACTGCCTGAGAAATGAGACTCGTAATGAAAAAAAGAACACACACACAATCCCCTCAAAATTAACTTACTGCCAACCTTACACCATCTTAGTTCATCATTGTCTCCAACAGTATTGGAGCAACAAATGTCCCCTCATCTTATAGGGTATTTTTGGTGAAATTTTGACTGAGGTAAAAAATGCTGTCCCAGAAAACTGCTGTTTCCCTCTGAACCAGGCCCCTTCTTTGGGCCGAATTCCCCACACAACACCAGTGCTGCAGGAGGAAGCAGAGCCCAGTTGGTGCCTCAGCCTGATGGCTGCATCTGTCCATTTGCAGTAGCTTTTCTGGGGCTGAGGGGCAGCTACTTATCTCTTGCCCCTCAGGGTCATAGTTCTACTGAAGGAAAAGTCAGATCTTCTCTTTGCAAAACAAGAAACAAGTAAATGTTAACTAAGATCTATCCCACAGGATTGAAGCATTTTCCTAGACTCCACTTTTTGTTGTGTTGCCTTCAGGGAACATGCCAGTTTCCTGAAGGTGACTTAGCCTGAGACCATGGTCTCTTACTCTGCAGACTCAAGTGGTTTGTGTCCAGTTTGCAGTTGTGAGTCAGGGCAGAGGAGCACCTACCTCCCTCAGTCCCATTTTCAGGGGACTATGTCTGTAAGTTATTAGCTATTAGTTATGTGTGTTTTCACCCTTCCCATAATCAGTCTGAAGACCCTCCATGGCTGAGACAGGCTGGCTTCCTGGTGTGAGCTCCAGGAGGTGCTGGAGAGCCTGATGAGGGTGTTGCATATGCAAGAAAGGACTCTGAGGAGCAATCTTCACTTTGATGAACTCAGATCAAATTCAATATACATCAGATTGATGATGAGATTTAGTTGTCAGTGCAGTCCCTTTTAATTTCTTATAAAATATAGCATAATTTAGAAGTGTTACCTGCCACTTCTAGGCCCTTCCCACAGATGGAGACTATGCCATACATGGGCACCAGGGGGCATGAGGTATGAGCATTTCCTTCCAATTCCACTACCACAATTCTCCTCCAAAAATAGAGGGCACACCTGGGGATCATTTTTGCTTAATGTGAAGTAGAAATAAAAAGAACAACTTTAGTCTGTGTCTTTGAGGTAGGGAGTCATTCCTTTAGTTCAGATCTTTAATTCAGACGTCACCCCTTCTGCTAGAAACCTATATAAGGTCATGGAAGAAGGAAGCTTTTCCTCTTCTTTGTTTGCTCTTGCCCTGTTAGTACATCCATTTCTTCCCTGGCATTGGAGCCGACTTCCATAAGATTCCAGCAGACACTGCAGACCAGCTGAGACATCCAATCTTCTGGACTGAGCAGGTCCTGAATTCATGGACTTTCCATTCATAGCCAGTCATTGTTGGATTAGCTAGAGCACAGCTTATAAGCCATTCTAATAAATCTCCTTTCAATATATAGACAGATTTATTTTAAAATTTCTGTTATTCTAGAGAGCCCTGACTAATACACAGGCATGTGGAGAGAACAGTCTAGATCACGTTCGGTCTCATAACACTCTCAGCTCACTTACAAATTCACAATGGCCACCTTCCCTTAACCCTAGCCTTCCCAAGGTGCTTGTTCACTTCAGAGGATCAACCCTCATCCTCCATATCATCTTGACCTAATTTCTTGGCATGCTTTATTCCTCATATAATTGGGTATGGATGCTCAGGAGGGAAGAGCCATTCTTGGGCAGTGCTTAAAAAGTGAGGATTCAACTCCCCATGGTGAAGCAGTGAAAAGGTTCTAATAAAGCAGAGAAATCTCTAGCTTTGGAAAGAGGAGGTGCTGAATGACTTCCCCTGTGTCACAGGAGAGACTCATGGAAAGGAAACCTCAGCTTCTATTCTGTTCATAGAGAAATAATTAGCAAGGAGGCAAAGGCTGTGCTCGTGACATCAGTAGTCCCTTCTCTGGAAATTCTGTTGTATCCTGGAGTCTTTAGCTTCCCCTGTGATGTCACTAGTGTTGTAGCAACACCAAGTGCCCTCAGAACTCTTGATCAGTGCCTATTTGGTTTGCCTATAGACATGTTGTCAAGATTGAGGAGTCTACTTGGGAGAGAGAATGGACAGCATGGAGAGACCACAGTGAGGAAGAAGGAAGCAGGCCCTCGGTCTCACTGGAAAACATGGAGAAATAAATGGTCCTGGGAAAGACACAGTGAGTTCAGGGCAGGGACTAGGAAGCTTTCTGGATGTGATGGCCTTGATCCTTCCAGGGCTAGAGCTCAGGAATTGGGGGTTTCTGGGATGCAATAGGCCTATCTTGCTTTTCTGACGTCCTAAAGGGCTGATCCACACCAATGGTTAACGATGATTGGTTTGACAGAGTCAGGAATTGACAAGGCTGGGAGCCCTCTGCACTCACTCTGAGTGGAGAAGGAGACACAAATGAATTAGTGAGATTTCAATGCCATCACTGCACTTTGCCCCCACTGGAGTCCTTTACAGTTGTGTGCCAGTATTAATAGGGAATGGAGAGTGTCCTGGAAAAGCCTGAGGTTGTCGTGCTGTGCCTTACAGCCACTAGCAGGACTGATACACCAAATGCTGCTGTCATCCAGTGACCCTAAAGTTTCTCACTTCCAGCTGTGGGTGGCACACAGATGTCCAGTTCAGACTGAGAGCTATTAGGTCAGTGTACCTAGGCAAAGACTGTCCCTTCCCAACAGCTCTGGGTGTCCTGGGCTGCCGTTGAGGATAGCTTTGTGAATCTGGGGACCATGTTCTGCCATGAATGACTTCTCCATTAACATGAGAGTCTGAAGCATCAAGCAAGTGATTTGGGCATTCCTACACTACCTGAGTGACTGAGACAGTAGCAATTATCTCCAGGCTTCTGAAAGCATACGGCTGAGGGCTGCAAAGCCAAGGTGCATCCTCTGCAGCACTGAATAAGTCTTACGAGTTTGTTCTCTGAGTCACCTTGTTCAGGGAGGCAGAGGAAACCAGGTAACTTCTTAGAGACACTCATCTCCGTATAGAAAGAAAGGAGAACTGATGTCCACAGAGGGGGAGACTCAAGTTTGGTGTGTCATGTTTGATTGAGATGAGGTAATATGTAGAGCAGAGGCTGTCTTTTGAATTCTAAAAATGGGTATTACTGAGATACCTAATCTTGTCTAACATGGTTTCAGTGTGATATAACATCTGAATGGACATAGGTGAAGCACCATAGCAGTGACACATTACATATTCTCCCCATGACTGTGAGAAATTAGATTTTTAGGAAATGCCTTTGCCTATCTCTGTGTGGTCTCTCAATAGCCATTCACCTTTCCTTGAACTAGAGTGCAGGAATGATCCATCACTCTTCATGGAAGTGTCTGCTCTTGTGTTGAGTTCTCCCCTGGGGAGTCTCAGTTCCTAATATGTCTAGCATGACCTGTCACATGTTGATTACACATTTGCTAACTTAGGATAGCCGGTATGTATTCTGGTGAAGTTTAGGGGTAATTTGCATCAACTATGGGACTTATCTTTGTTCTGATGGGACACCCACAATCTTCCATTACACCAACTTATTGTAACAGCCTTGTAGAGCCTCCCTAATGTGCTTGTTACCTTCAGGGAACTGAACTTTCCTCCCCACAAGCATGACTTAATTACCTAGAAATCTTTATTCCTCATGCTATTGATTGGAGATCCCAAGAAGGGGATGAGCCACTACCTGGGATGTGTTTGGAAGTGAGTCTTCAATTTCCAGTACATGAAGTAGTGAGTATATTCTAACGAAGCAGAGAGAGATCTCTGACTTTATAATGAGGAGGCGATGAAGGTCTTCCTTTGTGTTTCTGGGAAGGGTCCTGGAAAGGACAGTATGGTTTTCAGTGAATTACAGAAGATCTAGCAGGCAGGCAGGTGAGGGCTGCTGCTGAGGACCCTATTATTGCCTTCTCTGGACATTTTATTGTATTCCGACGAGCCCTTGGTGTTCCCTGTGATGTCACCAGTGTTCTGGGATCACCGAGTGACTGTGGGATAGCCTTTCAGTGCCCTTTAACATGTTGGCAAGACTGAACAGGCTGCTTTGGAGAGAGAATGGAGAACATGGGGAGAGAAGAGACGGGCAGAAGGAAGCTAGCCTTCAGGGTCAGTGTAAAACATGGACAAATAAATGGTTCTGGGGAAGGCACAGGGATTCCTGGGCAGGGAATGAAGAAGTTCCTAAAGAAGATGGAGCTTGAGGTGAGCCTTCTAGTAGTGGGGGTTAGCATCTCGGAGATTCTGGGAAGCAATGGTCCTATGCTGCTTCTCTAGGTGCCCAAAGAGCATGTTCAGAGTACACGGTTTCTGATGGTTAGTTTGGGAGATCCACAAATTGTGCGAACCTGCAGTTGCTTTTTGGGTGATCCTTAATCTCATCCTGAATGGGAAGGAAGGACAGCAGAAGCAAAAGAATGACTAATTATGTGTCACTCTCAGTGTAGCTTGTTGTTGCCCTTCATTGTAGTGGATTCCTTCAGTTTCTATGGGAATCTGATGATAATAAAAAGGGAAGGAAACACCCCAGCCATGAACCAAAGTCTCAGACATTCAGATGCTCTGGTCCTAGACACATTTAATCAGGACCTGGTATTTCTAAGCTCTAAAGACAGCAGGACTTACGTGTATCACATCAGATATGAGGTGACACTGTCCTCCAAATCTACATGGTCAGCCTAGCTTTTGCCTTTGAGGAACGGGATACTGCATTAGGGAGTCAGGCACATGCCTAGCCATGATAGTTTAGGGCAGAGACATAGCTCATGGACACCAGGTTGAGGGTAGCTTTTTTGCTTTTCAGGTACCTAACTGGGTCTCTAGCATTTCCTCGGACTTTTTCTTGGGACTCATCATGGACTCTCCTGGCCTTATTCCATTCTAATACACAAGTTCACTTGTGTTTATATGCCTGAAGGGACTACTGGGGATGCACCATCCCAACTCTCCCCCTTGAACTAGAACAACATGTACTCAGTTCACTATGCCCAGTTCTCCACTCACCATCTTGATACCACATTGGTAAGCCAAACTTTCCCAAGGAATCATGAGTTTGAACCTCAGGCTGCCCCGGCACTTACGCTATTTCATTAGAACACTGGAGAGGCAGCACTTTGAACCTGGGTAGTTGTGAGTTAGGGACACGGGATATTTGGCTTCCTCCAAATGAAAAGCAGAGCCTGTGGCCTGAGTTGCAGTTTGGGGATAGGAAGAGTAATGTGTGAGCGCTCATAAAGCATTAAACGAGGCCTTGACAGGTGCTGGGACATGCTAAGTCCTGTGAGTTTGTGGTGAGTCTTTGTACTTGACCAGCAGGTGATTGCATGCTCACAGTTCCTGGCAGTAGCTGGAGGGGCCTGGCCCATTCATCCATCTCAGTGTGACACTGCAAGGCCTAAAGCTCATCACTTCTTCTCTCTGGTCTTCATCTTTATACTATGAGACAGTGCGTCCTCCCTGCATGTCATGGGAATCCTGACTGTATGTGGTGGTGGTGGTGTATGTGGGGGGGGGGGGTAGAAGTCATGTGTGTGTCCGTACTCCTGGGAGCTTGGGGTCTGTGGCAGGGCATGAGGAATTGCCATTTTCACAGTTTCTAGGGCATGCCAGTCAGTGCTGAGGCCAGAATGCCCCACTTTGATCAGCACAACTCTTGGTCACTGTGCTCACCTTGGTGGAATATTGAAATCCCCTGTGCAGTTTATAAAGGCATCCTGAAGTTGGGTCATCTCTCTGGAAATACTTCTTGTGTGCTCTGGTACTCTATACAGCAATAGGTACCAATGAGAATCCCCAAGGTTTTTAGATGTAGTTTCAATTTTTCTGGAATTTGGTTATTCTCTGGGTTTGAACTGTATCTGACTGATACTGGCTTGGCTACTGTGAGCTCCACTCTTGTTCTTTTTGGGGTCTGGGGCATTTTAGGGCTGGTGATGTTTGAAATAAAGGATGGAAAATGGAGGTTGAATGGAGCTCACCATGTTTGGATGGTGGTTCAGTTACTTCCACAGTCTGGTCCAACGAGATTTGACTGAGCTTAAAAATAATGTACATGTGTTGAAACTCAAGAAGAGGAAGACTGCACTGTGAGCGTGCTGTGAGGAGGTGAAGAGGCTCTTGAAGGAGATCCATGAGAGGATCTGTGACCCCTGTGCTGTGCAGCAGCAGGTAGACTGAGGCGATGGAGGCAAACTGCTCACCGGTTCAACCACAAGCATAGAGACACACATGCAACCAATCACTCACCCATCCATCCAGACCCTCACCTACATAACATCCTATTGTTCATTTCTGTGATCATTCACAAGTCTCTCTGGAGTCATGTTCTTGAAAGAAACTGGATGATTGACAAGCAAAGCCTCCTGCTCTGCTGGAAACTGTTCTTCATTGAGGGAGATGGATCAGTTACAAAGCACGCACCTACATCTCATCATGGTTGAAGGGCTACTGTGCAAGGAGCTGCTTAGGGAATAGCAAAGAGCTTTCATTGATGAGACCAGTGCTCTGTGGTTCATTTGCTTAGCAGAGGTCACCTGAGATCACAGATAGGAAGCAGCTTGGAAGGTCAAGTGACAATGCCAAGTGAGTGGCGTTGTCAAGTGCCCAGTGCCGGGGCCAGGTAAGTGGTTCTCGTTGTCAGATAAGGGGGTGTGGTCTGCTCCATTCTTCCTGTAGCCCAATGTGTTCTATTTCCTTTGCTCAACTCTTGATTCACACTGAAAGAATCCTGAATATCAATTTGTCAACCCTGCTTCCTGTGGGGGGTCCTGGACAGTTAGTTCTCCCTGGAGTTTCTCCTCTGGAGCTGACTGGATGACTATAGATGTAGGACTTTTGACAGGCTCAAGGTTGGGGTGACACATCTAAGCTTCAAGAGAACATTTTCTTTAATCAACTCAACATAGATTGACTAAGTTGTATGCTCCCCTAGAATTTTTTAGTTCCCATTGGATGGATAGTAGCATTATGGGTCTCAATTGAAATGCCTGGTGTACATAATATAAATTCAACTGTTCATTCAGAATAATGTTCTCTTCATTTTTTCTACTAAATTATGATTTATGTTGTCTTTGTGATGTATGCATGCATGTGTAGAGATGTACATTTGTGTGTTTGTTTGCAGGCTGAAAAAAATGACACTTAGAGTTACCCTCTGTTTCTCTTTTCCTTATTGCTTTGAGCTCAAGTCTCTTGAAGACCCTGAAATTTTATGTTTTAGTGTATCTGCTTGGTCAGCACTCTTTGGATCTCCTCTGCTCTCTAAAGTGGACCTTCTATATTGTTTTATCTCTTCTAATTGTTTTAAGTTTCAATTGCTTGTAAAGAAGAAGGACATAGTAGCTCTCTCTGCATTTTACACATATTTACTTTTGTGTGTTTTATAATAACAAAATTCAAACAAAACTTATTTTAAAAATAAAAAGTAGACTTCTTTCCTTTCACTACACAGAACTAACACCACAGGAAATATCTGGTTGATCTCACTGACTTCAAAGCATGGAATCCCACAGTGCATCTCCTTGCTGACATTGCACTGCTGACTATGTTATGGGCATGGCTGTGTCTTAGGACAGATTCCCTCTCATAGTTGTACAGAGATCTGCATTCCTAAAAAACAATTCAGGTGACATCACTAGCCTCTTTCTGACTAACACTGGAGATGAATTCATATTATATGCACTGTAATTGTTGAAACTTTCCTGGATGTTGACCATGGGTCAGTTTCTTTCATTTGAGCTGCCAAAAGGTCTTTTGTGGAGGCGACAGGGTAGGTTTAGTGATGAGACTATGATGGATCATCTTGGCACCTGTGGGGTCAGTGAATATCAGTATGGATAAAGTTCATGAAAGGAAAATTAAACACAGGCCAGGAGAGCAGAGTTTCACTTAGTCTAATAGCCTATAGACAGCAGGGAGGACCCACTCCCTCCTGCTGCATCAGAAAAGGTTATGAAAGGTAGGAACCTTCTCCCTGGTTATTCTGGGTTCAGAAGTCTGTATGTGTGTGTTTTGTGTGTGTGTATCTGTGTCTGTGTTGTGTGGTACATTTCTGCATATCTCTGTGTGTGGATTTCTATGTGTGTTTGTGTGTTCTCTAAGTGTTTCTCCTGCCTGTTTCTTGTACAGTAGTGTCCTTTTTTGTGTGTGTGTGTGTGTGTGTGTCCATGTGTAGTTTGAGTGTGGTTGTGTTGCCCATGTTTCCTATATATGTAAAGATAAGTGCTTGTGTGAGTTTTTGTGAATGTGTGTGTTTACATGTGCAGGTATGTGTTTGTGAGCATTACTGTGTCTGTATTTCTGTATATTTATATGCTCACTTATTCATGAATTATCTTTTTTTTTTAAAAAAAAATACAACAAAATGTTTAATGAGCAAATTCTTATTAGCAAATATGAAACTGTCACAGAGAGGAGGAGCGGGACAGAGATAACGGGTTGGGGGTCAGGAAAAGGCTAAAGAATCAACCACTTAGGAAACCAGGGTGGAGAACTGGAAGGACCAAAAGCCAGAGGACGGGAGCTGTGGTCCTGCAAAGGGAGAGGGCAGGGCACTGAGGGCCAGACAACAAAGTTCAAAATAGTTTGGCCATAAAATATAAACACGCTATGTTCCTACCATGGGGAAAGGGCTGAGGAAAACGGTGTAAGGGATAAGAAGAGGCTGTTTGGGATGGGGCTGTGGGGGTCCTACCCGCCCTGCTGTGCACACAGTCCCTATCCCTGCCCCTTCCCTCTGTGTCTGTGTGGGTGCATGTGTCTATGTGGGCCTGTGTGCACTTGCCCAGTCCCCTTCCTGCCCTAGCACTCCCACCCTCCACCCCCCATAATTGCTGCCATTCCAGTTGCTGCAGGCTGTCATTTGGCTGTCACTCCTCTGCCCATCATCTTCAGAGGGGAGAAAGGAGGGGGGGGGCAGGAGGGGGTAAAGTCCCCAGCCATCCCTGCCCCCACCCTCCCCCAGCCACCTCTATCAGAAGTCCCGGCAGTGGTAAGAGTCAGGGTCACAGTATTTCGTGACCACCACTCTGTTGGCGAACTTGCGGCCGGTTAGGCCCTGCATGGCTTTCTGGCAGTCAAACACAGAGGTGAACTCCACAAAGACCTTTCCACAGCCAGGCACCTCGACGCCATCCACGGGCCGGGGAATCTCAATGGACTTGACCAGCCCATACTTGCTGCACTCGTCTCGCACATCCTCTACAATCTCCTCGTACTCCTCATCGTTCAACAGCTCTTCGGGCAGCACCATGTTAATGAGGCAGAGGACCTCTGTCGGGTGACCGCCCATCTGCACCTGAGAGCTCATCAGGCCGGGCACTTGAACGGTTACAGGTGTCTGATTGATGGTACTCAGTGTGGCATTCTTAGCTCCCACACTCGCCCTCTGGACAAGCAGCTTCTTGTCCCCTAGCTGCGTCCCATCCAGCCCCGCAATGGCCTGATCTATGACGCTGATGTCCACGTACCCACAGAAGGCATAGCCCTTGGAGAGCCCTGTGGCACTATCCTTGACCAAGTTGAAGGCCTTCAGAGGCCCAAAGGACGTCAGCAGTTCTTTCACCTGGTCATCATTCAGGTAGTTGGGCAAGCCCCCGATGAACAGTTTGTGGGCAGAGTCTGCAACTACAGTGGACACAACGCCAGGCACATAAACAGAGGGGTTCTCTGACATGCCAGGCAGTGGCTGATAGTCATGAGGCCTTCGTATCTTCAATGACTCGCCCTGGAAGATGATGTCATCAAAGGCCATGGCCTGGGTTGTTTCATCCACTGAGCAGAACTCCAAAAGGGCAAAATTCTTGTCTTGATTAATCTGCACAGCCAAGACTGGGTTGCCTGAGTCAATCCCCCCAAGCGCATCTGGGCGTTGAAGAAGTCCATCATAGCTTCCTCAGTGATGCCAAATGGGATGTTGCCCACGTAGAGGCGTCTGGCCTGTCTGGTCATCTGGCTCCCAACAACAGGCACGGGCGTTGGGGTTACAGCCAGACCATCAGGAGTCATAGTGGGGAGAAGGGCAGTGGCTGGAATCTGACTCAAAGCCAAGTGGTGGCATGCCCCAGTATTTACGCATCTTCTTCTTCTTCTCATGGTGAGGGGAACGAATCGGTCCACCAGTGCTCCTCTTTAGCGCCTCTGGTCAAAGGTTTTCTTCGCCTTCATCTGTCTCGGGAGGCACTGCACTGGTCCCTGTTACGCCGATCTCAGCTCCAGCTCCTGGGCTTCTAGTCCCGGCTTCTAGAGTGGCTGTGGCTACGCTTCCGATGGCGGTTCTCCTGGTCTCGTTCTTGTTTATTCTCGTTGAGCTGCTGCTCGAACTGTCGAAGTCCGACACGCTTATGCGGCGGCGTAGGGCCCTGTGCAGCTCTCGCCTCGCCTTGCTGCCCGTCCTCTCCGGCTACTTCCGCCCCTCATGAATTATCTTTAATGATGCTAGAGCCCAATTATTTTGAAAAGTTTGTGCCTGCTCACTTTACATCCATCGAATATTGTATGCTGCTGTCCATCTTTCTGCAAATCCACCTAGCTCTCTAGAACACAAAATTACTGTAATTCAGTGGTTTCTGGTATTTGTAGAGGAAAAATATTTATCTTCAAGAAAAGCAAATTCTGAGCAAATCAAAGGAATGCAGCACAGTGATAGAAGGAGGAGGCCGCTGTGGTAAATCAAGGTGTCTGAGGGGCAGGATAGGCTTGCTGAGCATTTGTGTCCCTTCCCTGCTCTGGGTGCATGATGACTGCACACTCAATGGTCAGGTGGCTCACTGTGTCTTCTCTGTCCCCTGCTTTGTCCTCATATGCATTTTGCTTGCTAACATTTTGTTTCTACCTTTGTCTAACCTTGGCATAGTTTACCTTGGTCTTGCAGCTTGGACTGGAATTTATTTGTTGAGTGATTCTGACTTGGAGAGTTCTTTTTAGCTGTATCTAACTCCAGCACATGTCCTATAGTCTCACTGTGGTGTGAGAATGGGCTGTCTCAGTGCACCCCATTTAGGCTTCTGATGGTCTAAAGCACTCACCCTCTGCTGTATCTTAAGAACTCAGTTACTGCTTGTACTCAAAGTTGTTCATTCTGAATTAAAATCAGCCTCATTGAAATTTGGGAGAAATGAGGACCCTCAGAGATTGTTGGTGGTATAAAATGATGTATCACAGTGAGAAGCCATACCCAGGTGACCCAGTGATTCTAGAACATAAAGTAGGTACCCACAAAGAAGGTACATCCGGGTTGTAGCATCAATCCTCGGAGTAGCCTTGAAGTAGAAACTATCTAGATGTCCATCATTTGATTAGTGAAAAATGATAATGTGGTTGAGCCCTTCCATGGAATATTGTTCAACATGAAGTAATAAATGCAAGCATTTGACTCTTACATAGTCAGTTTTTTACTCAAAAAATCACTTAAACAATCACCTTACAGGGAGGAAATGTTGATTTTGACTCCAGGTTGTGAAAGATTTTCTAGTTTCCTGACCTCATTGCTTAAGGTCTAAAGTGAGGCAGCCTGTGGTATATGGATCTCCTTTTGCAAGAACTTGCTCACTTTGGGGACAACTAGGAAGCAGTGAACAAGACCAGTGGGCTAACCAGCCACCATCCTGTTGGTGGGTGGAGCTGTAACATTTCTGTACTACACAGCCTGGGAAAATTTCTAAGCAGGCTTGGTTGGCTAATGGGACAGGACCACGGAAGTCCACTTGACTGTGCGTTAGATTTATGGGATTTCAATGACTGAGCTGGCCTATCTCTCGTGTCCACTGTGTTCTTCTCTCATCCATCAAAGGTGAGCCTTCTTCTCAACAGTATCCCTGATGGTTGCTCCTTATATTAGCATGACCTGGGAAACTATACATGTTATTGCATTACACGGTGCTTGTATGTGTGGATTCATATGCATGTGTATGTTCATGAGTGTACGTGTATGTGGGTGAACAACCATCCACTGAGAACATAATCTTCTAATGAGCAGGAGCAAGAAAGCACAGATAAAAGACTGAAAACCCTCCTGAAGATGAAGGAGCTGGTCCCCTCCACAAAGAGACTTGGCAGAAAAACTGCAGCGTCAGGGCAGTGTTCCCAAAAAGAGGTAGGAGGTCAAGCTGGGAGAATCAGTTAGAACCAAGTAGGTCACCAGTACAGATTTCTGCCCTTTTGAGGATTCTCGCCATCTGGATGTCTCTCAGTCAAAATAAGGGAAAGAAAACCTCAGTGTACTATGCTGGCCCAGTCAACAAGAACTTCATCAGGAAACTTTTTTTTTTCTGCTTCTGGGTATTGTTATGCCTTTTTACCTTCTGAGCTCTCTGGTATCTTCTCAGTACCTTGTCCCATGTTTTCGCCGTGAATCTCCCTCTGGTAGTCCTAAACCTAGCAGGAAGAGGGTTAGTTGTGGGGGATAGTGTGTGCTCCTGACACTTTACTTTCCTACCAGAGTCATGGAAGACTTACAAGAAAATATGTATGGACTAAAGAGTATACTGTATGACTCACTGGGCCACAGTGCAGCCTCCTTGCCAAGAATTTTGTTTGTTTTTAATTTTATGAAATTGGTATTCTCCTGGAAGAAATCTAAAGATTCAATAATAGTACTATCATATGATTCACAAGGATATAAAAGCATTAATAACATATGAATTAAAAAAATTACCAAAATAGTCAAAGCTAATCCTAAGTTGAAATAGTAAGGTAGGAGATAGCACAATTTATAATATCTAATTATAGGGCTACATCATGGGAGAAAAACACATTTTGTTCTAATGAAAGAGATACGTGAACCAATGGAATTATACTTGAAGACTCATAAAGCAATATAACTACAGCACAAGCAATGGTGAAAAACACCTTCAGTAAATGGTACAAATAAATAACTCTCTGTAGTAGAATAAAACTATGCCTTTGTCACCCTGAGCAAAATTCATTAAAAATTAATCAACTGTCTCAATGCAAGACCTTAAACTCTAATACCATTAGAGAAGGAAAGGGAAAACACTTTTAAAATATACCAGGAAATTTTATTGTGATTATATTGTATCTACATACTTAATTTTTTTTTTTTTGGTTAAGGAGCCCTTTTTTATGAGATTAATTCGTGTGATCCATGAACAAATTTTCAAGACCTTTTTTCACAGATAATAATAAAAAAAACCTAAAAATTTATATGGAAGTACAAAAGACCAAAGTAGGCCAAAGCATACCTAAATAAAAAGAAAACTGAGGGAGGTATCAGCATTATGGATTTCAAAATACACTACAAAACTGTAAGAATAAAACAGCATGACAATGACTTAAAAGTGGACATACTCTTAGCAGAGATACCAGGGTTAGAGGAGTCATGGTGAGAAGCAAGAGAGGCTATTAATGAAAGTTCAATCTCTGTAACAGTGGAGACTCAAACATATTGATGATACTTGGACTGTGGGACCACCAACAAATATAGTAGGATCAGCTTAGCCTACAATAGAAGTTATTTGTGCTATAGATGGCAAACCAATAGAAGTGTATATTTCCAAGTCTCTTGGAGCTCAGAAAATCGTGAGTTTCAAACATCAGTCAATATAATATTTTCTTTAGAGCTTTGGGTTTTAGCTTTGATCTGATTTTAATTGTTACCTGGTTCTTCCTTCTTGGAATAAAATAGTTTTTTTTTCTTGTTTTAATTGTATGAGGTTTCATAATTAAAAGAATTTTGATATTTTAAGGGACATTGAGATTCTAGAGTCTGAATATTTTTTAAAAAGAATGAATATTTTAAAGTATTATGATGTTTTATATTGTGATATTATTATGATATCCTAAGAATCAGTAAGATATGAAAATTATAGTTTAATAGTGACATGTTATTATTTTACAACTAAACACAGCCACAATCACTTGGGAAGAAGAAACCTCAAATTAGTAATCTTTTTATTCATACTGGCATGTAGGATTATCTGTGCAGCATTTTCTTGATTAATAATTTATGAGAGATGGCCCATCACACTGTAGATAGAACCTCCCTTAGACATGAAGTCCTGGGGTGTATAAAAATGTAATCAGAGTGGTCAGTGAATCAAGGCAATAAGTAGAATTTTTCCATGATCTCTACTTTAATCCCCGCCTCCAGATTCCTGTCTTGAGATTCGACTTTCTGGGTGGGGTCACCTTTTCCTGGAGTGCTGGCTTTTAATGGTTCTGCAGTGCATGTTGATACCATTGTTAATGTCTATGTGGGTTATTTAGACTAAAAACCTTATGTGTGTGGGAACAACAGTAAACAAGCACAGTAAGAACAACAGGAACAGCAAGGAACGAGGAACAGCTCGGGCATTAGAGAGAGCATGGAAATAATAAATGCGACATGATGAAAGATTCATATGAGTTTATTTATTTATTTAGTTTACCCTCAAACTCTATTAGTCAGGTTTTTGCCTGCTATAGTGAATATTTCTGAACATTGAGAGGTTTAGTAAGCTTAATCCATAAATAAAGCTCCATAGTTTGGATTTTGGGGTACTTCTGTATCATCATTTAGACTGTAGCTCTTAAACTTTCATTTGTCTCAAGACAAAGTACAAACAAGGTCAACATGTACATCGGGGACAAGTTTCCAGTATCTGAGATCTACATCTCTGTTCATCTCACTGCTGAGTGCTGACAGGCAGCACATGCCCTGGACCGCAGTCTCTGTGGCTAAGCAGGAGACCATGGGAGCCACAGTAGCCTGTGGAGCTCAGGATGACAGGGCTGTGCCCCTGCTCTTGTTCTCCACAGAGCAGCTGAATGCTCTCCATACTGCATAGTCACAGCCTCTGAGATGGGGCTGTGGAGCACATTGGGTTTGAGTGATGGGTTGGACAATTGGTCTCATTCTAAATGCTGCCTTGTCTTTCCTTGTGATGTGACTGACAAACAATACTTCCCAGTGAAGATAAAGCTTAAGGTTGGTGGAGAGGTGGCTCAGCAGTGGAAAGCACTTGCTGCTAATCACAAAGATGGAAGTTCAAATCTCAGAACTTATTTGACAAGCTAAGTATCCTGCCAAACTTGCAACTCCAGTAGAGTGGACACCATCTTCTATTCTTCACACGCACACAAGTGCATGTACCCATGTATACACACAAGCTTGTGGATATTCACATGGGCCTGCACACACACACACAAATGCAAATAAAAATTAAATTTTAAAAAAAATAAAGCTTAGTATTCAAAGAATCATAAAAAAGAATTCAGTCATTCAAGAAAACATGGTACAAGGGTCTCCAACGCAATGCAGGCTTCACCTTTACAACTTCATGGAATTGCCTTTCTGTACCTCCATTCAGGCACATCCCCACTACATGTCTGGCCACAGTGGCTTTCCTTGGTTTCAGGGAGATTTTCCACAGAGTTCGTCCTTGGTTCTAAAATAGAACCCAAGTGACCATGGCTGCCAACTTCTGCTGCTTGCTGAGACTAGAATTGTCTCCCTTTTTGAATTACATATCCACCACCTTTCTGATTTCAATTGTTTCTTTTACTACCTACCTTGCCTGTCCTGACACTCACTCAGTAGACCAGGTTGTTTTGAAACTTACATTCTGCCTTGGACACCACATGAAGATATCCAAGTAGTGATGATTATGTTATTATAATTAAACTGTCTTCTCTTGCTCTCAGATCTCTTTAAATATTTTCCAGCCTCTCAACCCATAGGAAGCTCAGGGTTCTGTCTTGAGGTGCCCAGAGATTTACAGTTCTCACTTCTGCATCCTCAAGGAAGCCTTTGCTCTCCTGATGACTTCCAAACTAGGTGTTTGTATTCAGTGAAGCCATTTCCGTTTTCTAAGACAGGGTAGTTTCACTATGCTGCTCAAGCCAGACTTCCAAACCCAGCTCAAGCCTCCTTCTTGGTTTCCTCGGTGGTTAGAGCTCCCCCAACCTTCAACTATGTAGCACGGAAACATTAAATTTATAAACTGATTAAAATTTTCCCCAGTGGAAATCTGTTAGCATTAAGTGAGTAAACCCTGCAATGTGTTAGGCAATGAGAAGTCCTTTCTCCATTGTATGTACTGCTGATGGCCATAAAACCTGCAGCTCTTTATGTTATCTAAAAAATAATTACATTCAAAATTTTATTTTGTTCATCTATGAAATGTATGTGTAAAACAATTTACTTAGTGAAACTTATATATTTTCATGATATGAGTAAATTGAATTCTTTACAAGCAGTTGTAATTTATCTAGTGTAAACACACCTGCACCCTTTTGAGTGCCTCCTGGTTTACATACTTGAATTTCTTGAAGGTGAATGAGGATATAAAAGGAAAAAGAAGTAGATGTAGTCGGTGGTCACATAAACCATCACTTTTCTGTTATCAGAGGAGGTTAAAGTAAAAGACAATTCTGTGTGATTTCTATCACATAAGGTACAAAGTGACCGACATTGTGCTGTAATGTCCACACATTAATAACATTGTTCACAAGAGTGTAGAGATATGGGGACTTTATAATTTCTACTTAGTACAAACCAACATGACAGAAAATATTTGTACAACTTCTCGGGAAAGCATTTCAATTAAACTAGTTAAGTAAATACACGAATAACTCCAGTGGTGCCTGAGGAGCAAAGGGAGACTGGAGAAAATCAAGTTGTAACTTCATCTTGGTCTGTCTGTGGCCTGAATGAGACTAATTCTTAAGTTCACTGAGTCTCCAGTCACCTGTTTTTGCAAACTCCTCTGCATCTTTGCCAGGCTCAGCCCCACAGCAGAGCTTTGCAGAGAGCACAGCTGCAGGTTTGGGTGTGGGCTGCAGGCGCCTGGAGATCACTGTGCACTTGCTGCACAGAAGTAGGTGGCTGAGTCTCCAGGCTGAGAATCTCTGATGTGCAAGGAGAGCTGTTTATCACTTTTCCTGAAGAAGACTGTGAATCGTCCATCTTCCTTTTTGTTTGACACTAGTCGTATGGCTATTAGTAATTCAGGGCCTTCACCAGGAAACTGCCGGTACCATGGGAAGTAGTCAAATGTGCTGTCCTCATAAGTGCAGTTCAAAACTGAAGTCCTTCCTTCCCAGACTGTCAGAGATTGGGGACTTTGCCTCACCTGCAGCTGATCAGGTCTCCCCTTTTGCTGGCCACTCACCCCTGTGTGGAGAAATAACAGATATCATTAGGTTTCCAGGAATGTACTACTTGCTTATAGTTTTGACATTCCTGATTTTGTTTGGTTCCCTAATTTCTCATGCCTCCATATTAATCTCATCATATTCTAAAGTTTCTTCTCTTTGACTCACAGGCTAAGTGAAGGCCTAGGATTAAAATTGATCTTTTCAGAATCTTGTTCATTCTTCCTAGATTGAAGTTTGTGGAGATCTCCAGTGGCCTTAATCTTTCTTAGAACACAGACTCCAACTTCACAGACACCTTAGTTCTTTCAACAGGCTCCACCCCTCACAAACTCTTAGTCTAAAGCTATCTCTGACGTAGGAAGCACTTCCCCAATTTTTTTTTTCAAATTTAGTTTCACTGAAAATACAGTTACTGAGAATCAGAAATCTCCTAATTGTAATTCTACCATTCTACACTGCTGGTAGAAATGTGTGCTGGTACACCAAGAATAGCAATGTGGATTTTCTGAAAAATTAAAAAGAAGGAAGAAAGGAAGGAAGAAAGGAAGAAAGAAAGAAGAAAGAAAGAGGAAGGAAGGGATGAAGGAGAGAGGGAGGAAGGAAGGAAGAGGAAGGAAGGAAGGAAGGAAGGTCGGAAGGACAAAAGGATGGAAGGAAGGAAGGTCAATGATCCATCTAATAACACTTATGGGCATATATCCAGGGAAACTGATGTCATCATATAAGAGAAACACCTGCATATGTGTGCTTATGATAGCAACATTAACACGATGCAGGCCAACCCTAGGTGCCACCTGTCAAATGATGAGTGAAGAAAACATTGTTTCTGAAACAACAGTAATATTTAGTCACAAGGAAAAATAAATGGCGCCTTCTCTAGGGAAACAGATGGTATTGAATGACAAGATGTCACACAAATTAAGCAGACATGTAGAGGAACTCAACATATATGTGTTCTCATATGTGAAAACTAACAAGAAATAACGAAAAAAGAAAGTAAATATGATCTGAGAATAGAAGTTATACAAATGAGTAAGGGAGAGGGGACGGGGAAGGGAGAGGACAGTGGAGGGGGGAGCAAGACGACTATGAGGAAATGACTGCAAATGCATATACTAAGATTTTACAACAAAGTCATTGTTGTTTACAATTCATGTGTGCAGATGATTATGGTAATTATATGATTAAATAAAGGATCAATTTAAATCTTTTCCCTTCTAGAAAGCTTATACACACATACATAAAAAGAGTTAAAATGCAGTTATGCTGGGACAAGAATATTCAGAGAACAGGGGGTAGTGGGATATCCATATCACATAGCTGATCCCCACTCCCAAGGCTCAGGAATCAGTGGAGAATAAAAAAATATAAAGAGTGTTGGAGTCAGCAGTGGTGAAGAACTACAAGGAAATGGTGTCTTCTGGACCCATCAGACCAGCTGCACATATGAAGGCACAGTTTTGAGACAGTTTGTACAAGGCCTGTGCAAGCTTACGGCAGACAAAATCCTAGCATGGACAGGCAAGGTGAGCACCAATACACCAAGTACACTTGACCATAGAGCCATCTGTTCATACCCAGATATTTTGGTTTTATTGCAAATATCAACAAGATTTATCAAGACACACAATGGATATAATATCCCTTTATAAGAGAAAATCATGAACAAGTGAGTCATTCAGCTAAGAGAACTTAAATTATAATTGTTCATGTTTCCAAGGTTTACAAAGCATAGATTTGAATTAACTGAAATTTCATTATAATCTTATAAACTAAATGTATCTAAAAATACACTTGTTTGAAAGAAAACTGAAGTTAGTAGAATGATCTACTTTGGAAAGCCTTAGATCTTCAGATGAGTGTGAGGGTAGAAAACATTCTACAACCTGCACAGGATACACCTTCAAGAATGCATGTTGACTGCTCTCATCTTGAAATTATCTTCCTCATATGTAGTTTCATAAATAAAATACAAATATTAAAATCAGTTTGGCTTTATATATATACAAGACATTGAATGAATATGCGGAAAAAATAAAGCAATATCTGCTAAAGCAGAGAGTGTTTGTGCTGTAAATAATAGGAGTTAAAAGACATGAGGAAGCTACAGCAAAGCACTATGATCCCTGAAGAGTCATTCTTAGGAAACAGATGGCTACTCAATGAGAACAGACCAGTGGCAAGGACAGCAGAAAGATGCTGGACAATGATGCTCACAATTACTGGTACTACCTGATATTACCAGGAAGCAAATGTTGGTTTAAAATGAATAGGCTGCTTATTTCTGAAGTTTTCATTTGTTATTAAAATATCAAATGTTTGAAAACAGAGTTTAACAAGATGAGGAAGAAGTCCTATGTATTTGTTAAGTGCCTATCTGTTTACTGTGTGGGCAGTGCTCAGGTGGCTTTCATGACACACACTGTTCTACTCTTCATTCTGGAAATCAGCACTCAAGAACAGAAAACTGAAGCTTACAGGGGACATCTGTGTGTCTAGACAAGACAATGAAGAAAATGATGTGGGCTCTGTTTCCTGATCCAGTGAAAGAAGATGCTGATGGAGGAAAAGATTGAACTGGCTTCAAACCATGAGTGAAAGTGGACAGAACACCTAACATAATTCTTTCTAGGCACAAGCTATATCAATGTGACTGGATATTGAACCTAGTGTGGCTGAAAACCTTAGAAATGTACATTAGAGAAGTTATTGTGGCCCAGGCCTTCAAGGATAGCATGTATCTTCCTAGTGTTCACTTGTAAATTCCTATTTGTCAACACTATGGGGTCAGGATAAACAGATACGATATAGGTAAATGGATAGACAGATAAATGCATTTGTTCTGTAATGAAGCTTAACCATGTAGGCGATAATGGTTTAGTTATTTTAAACAACAACCTCCACCTAATCCAGAAGTAAGTGGAGGATCCACAATGTTCATCTGCTCTGAGCAGCACTGCCCCTCTGTGGACAAATAAGGTCTTCACACTCAACAGTGTCCTGAGCTTAGAAGTTCAAGCTTTGAAGAAAGAAAAGCATGGAATCTTTCTCTGCAATATTTTTGATATGGAAAATGATTGTGTCTTTGTTGAGGTCAGCTATAGCATAGTTCTCTCTCCTCCCCCTTTCCAGCCTTTTCTTCATGCATCCTCATGATTCCGTCTTTCTATTGTGCCTAAAACTACGACATTCTGGAGAATGAGAAAAGCCATTCATTTATAAGACAAAAGGATATAACAATATTCATTATATACAACAAAGGTTTATAAAATAGGCAAATATTTGGATTTCATGTGGGTCATATTTTGTTGACCCCATATATAGACTGTACATATGCTTAGTAAACTATAAAGTTTTTCTTTCACTTTTACCATTTCTTTTATTTCTTTGATTTTAATATAATCACAACAGTCCCTTCTTCCAAAACTTTCTTTATACCTGTCTTTGCTTCCTTTAAACTTCATGGCCTCTTCTTTCTTTAATGGTTGTTACACATACATGTATAAACAAATTTTTCCTAAATTTACAAATGCAATGCTCTCATATGTATAATGTTACTTGTTTGTGTGTTTTTAGGCAGACCAGTCTGTATTGGATAACCAATTGGCACACTCTTCCCTGGGAAAACCTATGTCTCCAACTATCAGCATTCCCTAGCTGCCAGTAGCTTGCAGTGGGAGGGCCTGCTTGTTCGTCCCAGTCGCCCAGCTAGCTTAGTCCCAAAATACACAGAAACTGTATTAATTAAATCACTGCTTGACCCATTAGCTCTAACTTCTTATTGGCTAACCCTTACATACTTATTTAACCTCTCTCCATTATTCTGTGTATCACCACAAGGCCGTGACCAGCAAAGTTTCAGCATGTCTATCTCTGGTGGCAGATCCATGGTGTCTCCCCCTCCGCCTTCCTTCTCCTAGCATTCAGTTTTGTCTTCCCTGCCTACCTAAGTTCTGCCCTAGCAACATGCCAAGGCAGTTTCTTTATTCATTAATGATAATTATAGCATAGAGAGGGAAATCCCACATCACCTCCCCTTTTCTGTTTAAATAAAAAGAATGCTTTAACTTTAACATAGTAAAATTACATATAACAAAACAGTTATTAAACAAGAATTACAGTTACAATATTTATCTCTACTTTATCTTTTATCATAACTAAGTAAAACTATAACTATAAATTCTTCAACTCCATCAAAGACTCCAGAAGGATATAATATTACCTAAGTAAACAGGAAGCAATGTCCAAAACTCTAGACTTGACAGAGACATTGTGCTACCTGGACAGTCACACAAAGTTCTTCTGTACCATTGGGGCATCTGTCTTCAGCCTACAGGCCCAAAGTATCCAGCAGACTTTTCCATGAAGCAGGAAATTTCAAAGACAGTTCTACCTATACTGGCAGTTTGCCAGTTCTTTTCTTCTGTATCTTGCAGAATGTCTCACAGACTCCTTCATGAAGCAGGAACCTCGAAGGTTTGTCTCACCTTTAGGCAACTTCAGCAGCGATTTCTCTGTGGGTCCTGCATGTTCAGTTCAGCAGTTCAGGCAAGAGCAGTTTCTTACCCAAATGGCTAACCAACTCCATAAGGAGCATCTTTAATGCCAGTCATCCTCTTGAAGTAGCTTGGTGCTGCCAGGAGCAGATGTGTCTCACTGTCATGAAAAGTCTTAAGTTTGTAAACATTTTAAATGCCATATTCTGAAGGTCTCTAAAAGATTTGAAGAATACTTATCTAATTGAAATATATTGCTATACATCTAGAAAATCCAACAAGTATGATAAGTTATGACTACAATCTTGACTATTATAGATGATTATCTATTAACCTATATTTCTTAATTATACATTGCATTTTTAAAATAAACTACACAATCACAATACCTCAATCAAGAACAGAAATATACCTATAACAAAATTGACCTTAAATTTGTATCAATAAATCAAGATTCATACCAATGCAAATTATTTATATCTATGTCACATACCCCTTTAAATGTAAATAGACATTTATAGAAAATGTTTGGGAACATGAGCTTACTTCTGATGTTTGGGGGCACTGTTATTCAGGCCTTTCCTGCGTGCTAGGTTCATCTCAGTCAGCAGTTGGATGAAGTAATTTTTTGAGGGTCTTCATCGCAACCTTTCAAGAGATCATGTTCCATCAAACCATATTGGTCTGGAAGCAATCCACAAGTTTTCACCTTCTATGAAAACAAAAGAAGAACCTCCTTTCCAAAGCAACATATTTTTTAGACCCAGATTTAGAAGTCATGATACCTTTATAATATACATGCTGGTTTACCTTAGCAGTAGATACAATGACATGTCTCTCTATACTTAGCTCCTTCACAGTCAAAAAATTCAAAGTAAACATAGTCATATGCATAATTCAGACTCTCTATGTATATTCCACCTTTACATGGCTTATTTTTCTTTACTTCTTTTAATCTATGACTGTCTTTATTTTGTCACTTTAAAAACTGTTTTTTTGAAAAACATGATTTCCTTTTTTCCAACTCTCTATATTCATTTTCTTCTCTCTCCCAAGCCTATGTACATTTATCCAACATTGTAACCCATTTAGAGTTCTTTTATGTTTGAATCTGTCCTTATTGCATTATCTGTAATTTTTTACTGTCTCCAAGAGCTTTTAAAATGGTAAGCAGCTTGGTTGCAGCTGCTCTAGATGCTGATTCTCACTCTCTCCACTTTCAAAATGGTGGGCATACCATTACTGGTCAGGTCTGGTAGGAGCGCGCTCAGCACTTTAACTCTGAGAGTGAGCGTGCCGCACATAAACCATTTTTTATCTGAGTAATAGCTAAATCTGTCATGCAGCACACTGCACGTCCTGGAAATATCTCTGTGTATAGTGGCAGAAATCCACCATGCACTATGTTCTCCTACTTGTGAGCACTTAGTAGATCTGATCCCACCACCTGCCCAGTTTAAGAGAACTGAGCCATGGGCATACTCTGAGCTACTTTCCTCCTGACCATGAGTAGACACACAAACAACCGAGCCCACAAATGCCATTCAAATGCTCCATAGCCAGAGTTTGTGCTGGCAGCATGTCCCAGGAAGCCACGTTCTAAAACTGCATGGCTTTTTTTCCTGCTATGGTTGAATCAAGAAAACCTCTGTTAATAGAGCTGTGGGACACCACCAGCAAACATCAAGAAGCTGTGTTAAACTCTGCAGTTTTTTTTTTTTTTTGGTCTAGAATTCCTTTTTAAGCCCTCTCAGATTTTATGTGGATTTAGTCCATCACATTGGCATGCCAATCTGTAGGAACAGGGCCTGCTTGTTCTTCCCAGCTGCCTAGCTAGCTTAGCCCCAAAATAAGCACAGAGAAACTGTATTAATTAAATTACTGCTTGACCCATTAGCTCTACCTTCTTATTGGTTAACTCTTACATATTAATTTAACCCCTCTCCATTAGTCTGTGTATCACCATGAGGTTGTGGCTTACGAGCAAAATTTTAGCATGTCTATCTCTGGCAGTGGATCCATGGCATCTCCATTTCTGCCTTCCTTCTCCCAAATTTCAGTTCTGTCTTCCCTGCTTACCAAAGTTCTGCCCTATCAACAGGCCAAGGCAGTTTCCTTATGGTCATCACAGCATGGTAATCACAGCACGTAGAGGGGACTCCCACTTCAGTAGCTCATGAGCTAGGACTGATACTTTGTGCTTTTTCCACCTGAACATTAATATAGCAATTATTCTATTCGGCTCATATTTAGGCAGTCGGTCGGTGAATGTTCTTGGGTGTGGATACTGACATTCCTAGGAGACACAATTTCACGGCACACTCCTTGTTACTCTGCCACTTATCATCTTTTATCCCCTCTTCTTCAGGGTTTCCCGAGACTTAGGTGCAGGAGTTAGATTGTAGACATAGCCATAGGGACTAGACTCCACCACTCCACACTTTGACTGCTTCTGTTTTCTGCAATGGCCTCCATCTGATAGTGAAGCCATGGATCTTGGAGGAGAACCTACAACCACCACTTCCTAAACAAGCATAATCTGTAACTAAGCTTAATCATTTGTCCTCATCACATGCGCACTCCTTTGCCAGGGTCGGCTCATTTAACACATTTTAGAATAAATTATTCTCTTTTATTGAGTTAAAAGACTTTTTGGATAACCTCTTTAAACTTAGTTGAAAAAGATATATTTAAATATTTTCTTATACTTGCTATTGTCTTTCTTTTCTTTTCTTTTTTTTTATTGGAAAGAAAAAGAAATTTCGGCCTCCTCCCCGCCTCCCATTTCCCTCCCACTCCTCCCTCTCCTCCTCCCCTCCCCCCACTCCTCCCCCTCCCTCTCCAGCCTGAAGAGCAGTCAGGGTTCCTTGTGGAAAGTCCAAAGTCCTCCCCCCTCGATCCTGGTCTAGGAAGGTGAACATCCAAACTGGATAGGCTCCCACAAAGCCAGAACATGAAGTAGGATCAAAACCCGGTGCCATGGTCCTTGGCTTCTCAGCAGCCCTCATTGTCCGCCAAATTCAGAGAGTCCGGTTTTATCCCATGCTATGTCTTTGTTTTCTTAAAGACGTTTAGATCTCTGTCTAGAGGAGTTTGCTCAATAATAAATAAAGTTAAATATATTAAAAGGGAACTAAAATAATGAATTAAAAGGTTATCTAGCTTCAACTTACCTCAAATTCTTCTATAAATTCAACAAAATAGCATTAAGACTCCAAGCATTATTTTTCTTCTTTTTTTTTTTTAAATATTTATTTATTTATTATGTATACAATGTTCTGTCTGTGTGTATGCCTGAACATTCTAACTCAGGACCTTTAAGAGCACAATCCTAACCACTATTTCAAATTGAATGGAGACCAGCTCACTGTGGGTGGCACCATTCTGTGGGACAGTATCCTAGGTCACATAAGAAAGCTTCTTAAGTATGAGTCTGTGAGTTAGTAGCAGATTATCTCCATAGTTTCTGTTATAATGTTCTGTTTGAGTTACTGCTGTGATTACCAGCAATAATTGACTATAAACTCTAAGTAAAAGCTAAATAAATCCTTTCACATTCTGTGTTGCTTTTTCTCAGAGTTCTTTATCACAGAAACAGGAAGGAAGCAAGAGCATCCAGCTATCTGTACATTCTGTATCTTCCATGGCTTGATGTTCTTGCTGTTGCTGCAGCTTGTTTTCTGCTCACTAACCCTGGCCCTGTCCACAGCAGGGTTACCTGGAAGCCTGCCTTTGCCTTATAATACCTTCTCTCTTTATTCTTCATGAGTTCAGCAGACTGTGATGTAAATGATCACATTGAATCTGCCCTTTCATCAAATTCTCTTTGGATTCTCTTAGGAGGATATTTATGCTTCAAGAGGGAGTATATATTTAGAATCGAAGACAAAACCAAACTTCTCTTTTGCTCTTCCTTGCTTTTCCATATGTTTGTATTCTTCTTTGAAACAAACTCCAAACATCAAGGAAGGTCCATCTTCCAACACTGCTGATGCTAACTGGGAGAAATCATGGGATGTAGCCCTGGCATTAGAAGCCCAAGTTCTTAACATTTCCTTAAGAAATGTAGAATGCAAGCCATAATTAACGTTGGCTTGCTTAATTTCCTTTACGTCATTCATTCCTACTGGCATCCATCTAGATTCTTTGGCTTCCTTTGAGCCTTTAGAAGTACACCTGCGCAGATCATCAAAGAAGCAGGATGTGATCTGCCGCACTGAGAAAGGTACTGAGCCATGTGGCTAACATAGATAAAGATAATGTGTTAATATAAGCTACAAGAGCTAATAAGAAGCCTGAGCTAATGGGCCAATCAGTTTATATTCAATGCAGACTCTCTATGTGATTTTTTGGGGGGCTTACTAGCTGTGGGAACTGGACAGGACAGAAATCCCAACTTGTAGGCCTTCATGTTACACTCCTGAATCTTTGAGGCCAGGAGACTACCTGAGGTTACAACTCTACCATTACAGGAAAGGGATACTAAACCAGGAAGTTTTCTGTTGTAGTTTCCTGATGTCTTATGACTGGTTGGACCACACCCACCTAACTGAAGGTTTGTGTTCTGGCTGCAGGTGTGTGGGGAGCACTGTGGATCATAGCACAGAAATAAGTGCCTGAGTCTGTGGTCTGAGAGGAGGAAATGTACAAAGAGCTGCGGCGTTCCTGAGTGACTGTCGTGGACTTCAGTCTTCCACTCTGCTTTGTTCCAGAAGGATTGAAGAACAGGCTGATGATGTGTCCCCCAGGGCTTTGGTAAAACCACTGCATTTGGTTTGCAGAGGTGGAAAAGTTGCACTGCAGCTCTGCGCTCTCTCCCTCCTGCAGAACCAAGGACACAGGACTCTGCTTCACTTGTTGCCCTTTCACCCCTGATTAGAAACAGAGAAAGAGACACAGAGTTTGGTCACTAAGCATCCACAGAACTCTGAACACATCCCTGTGTCTCTGAGAAAGAGGGAACTCTGCAGAACTCCTGAGCTGCTCTCCCACCCCTCCATGTGCTGAGAAGAATCCTCTATGTCCCCTGAATACAGACAGCTACACTCACAGCAAACCTGGGTGCACAGAATCCCCAGCAGAGAGCACAGCAGCCTCTTCATGGTGCTTGTCTGACTTCTGGAGACAAACGTAAGTAACCAAACCTTGGGCTGTGATGTCAGGATGGCTGTTGAAGTGTCCCTCCTCCTGGAACCAGTCAGCTCCACCCAGGGACCCTGCCAGGCCAGACACTACCTAGTTCCTTCCCAGCCTTCTGAGTCTGAAGCTCCTCCCAAACCAGACCTGGCTGAGAGTCTGGCTGGAGCACAGGGTGATGTGAGATTCCCCTCTGTATGCTCCAAATTTGTTTTATTTATCATTGGTTTATAAAGAAACTGTTTCTGTCAGTGGCTTAGTAGACTTACATCAAGTGAGAAATCAGAACAAAGATAGAGAGAGAAAGTAGGTTGAGTCAGAGAGATGTCATGAGATGTCATGTAGCTGCCCAAAGAGGAAGGTGCCAGCTGCTAATGAGAACATTACAGGTAGGCCACAGCTTCATGATGATACACAGATTAATAGAAAAAAGTTAATTTAAGATGTAAGAATTAGTTAAAATTATGCCTAAGCTATTTGCCAAACAGTTTTGTAGTTAATATAGTTTCTTTCTGTGTCATAATTAAGGTCTGGGCAGTTGGGAAACAAAAAAGCAGTCTCCATTTACACCAGCGTGTGGATCATTGAGATAACTCTGATGTTGTATGCAGTTTGGGATCCTGGAAGCGGGAGAAGACCAGCCCCTCCCAAGGAGAACAAGCCTCAGCTGTAAGAAGACCTGGCACTCTCAAAGAAGCAACAGTTAAAGGTTTAACTCAGGAAACAGATGCATGTTCTAATTAAGACCCTTTACTGGAGTCTGAGAGATGGCTCAGCAGATAAA
This sequence comes from Microtus obscurus, assembly GCA_963919715.1. NCBI lineage: Eukaryota > Metazoa > Chordata > Mammalia > Rodentia > Cricetidae > Microtus > Microtus obscurus. The sequence goes on along the minus strand of CAWTZC010001977.1, from coordinate 300,568 downwards.
GGCCTTTGTCTTTCCAAGAGACCTTAAAATAGTTCCCTCCACAGTATCTACTTCAAATGGCTCACAGCTGCCTCTAACTCCAACTCCTGGGGGAACTAATTCCCTCTTCTGTCCTCCCTAGAACATGTATAAATGTACTGGACATTTACACAGACCCACTATCACACACATTATATACAATCTTCACCTGTGAAATAACTGAAGTGAAATGACTGCATTAGGGAAGGGAAAACAAACAAACAAAAAAACAAAACAAAACAAAACAAAAACCAGGAACATAACAGCAGTGTAATGTAATGGTTTCATAGTTTTGGAATGCACTGTAAAATTGGAACACTCCTGCAGAGTCACGGTTTGTTCTGAATGTCATTTAAAAATGTGACCACACAGGAAGGAAGTGGGCTGGGGAAGTTAATGCAGGAGTGCTGCATCCTCGGTGACAGGTCCAGCAGCTGCTGTGCTGTTGCCCATGGTGACTGCAAGGGACAGTGCACTAGAGTTCATAAAAATAGAGGAATGCATTTCATAATTTTCAACATAAATATGACTGCCTGAGAAATGATACTAGTTATGAAAAATAAGCAATTGCCTCAACAACAACTCACAGCAATAGCCTTGTTTTCTTTGTAGCACCAGCTCCCAATAATGACACAGACATTTCTTATTAAGTATAAAATCTTGTCCTTATCTTTGGCTTATTCCCACTAACTCTTAAAACTTAAATTAACCCATTTATATTAGTCTATGTTCTTTCATATGTGTCACTACCTCTCCTCCTTATTGTGTGTCCAACTTCCTCTGCTTCTCACTGGCTAATCCCCTGCTCCAGATTTTTCCCCGAGTTCCTATCTGTGCCTGGAAGTCTTGCCTATCCTCTCCTAAGCCATTGCCCTTCCAGCTCTTTATTAAAAACCAATCAGAAGGTGCCTTAGACAAGCAAGGAGGGAATAACCATTTTGTAATTTCATACATGACCATAATGTATTCAGCTAGTATCTACCACCACTCTACTTCTCCTCCAACTCCTCCCAGAACCCTCTATATCTCCTCCTACAGAAGCCAGGAAACTAGAACCGGACCATTAGGAGAAGTGAAAGATCTTAAGAGAAAGAGGTAGGGTAGTAGAACACAGGAGGAATAATATCAAAGGGGCATGAGAGGTATAAGGGGAGAGAGATGTGGCAGGGTATGGGGAGGGGAGAAGGAAGTTTTTTGTAGGTTTATTCTAATCTATGAAAGCTGCATGTACTTTTTAGAAAGGAGTGCCCTCTAGAGGACAATTGAGAAACAACAAGTTCACAGCTGCAGTGGACTCCCCCTGTCTTTGCTGACTTCCCAGTGTGAATTTCATTATTTTTCCTCACGCACAGAGGAAGCTTAATGCTTTCTAAGTACAAAGCTTGTGAGTTTTTTAAAAAAGAATATAGCTATGACCTGAAATAGGAGAATAGACATTTTAGAGTGAGGAAACTGCAGCATCTTTACATATTTCAGAACAGTACCAGTGACATAGGAATCATAACTCTGCATAGTTCCCAGAGTTCTGCACAATGCCATCAAAATGCTGGAGAAAAAGATGTGATTGATGTTGCTAGGAATATTGCAGATGTGTTAGCATATGAACAGTAAATTAGAGATTACAAATTCAAATAACTATTGTAAATGCACATTAAAAATTAACCAGTAAGCCTGGTACAGACAATCTTCACTTTGATGAACTCAGAGTCAAATTCAACATGCATCAAACTGATGAAAGACTTAGTTTCCCAGTCATTCTTATAAAGTATTACTTGATTCAGAAGTGTCTAGGTCCTGCCCACAGGAGGAGACTATGTCATGCATGGGCACCTTGGTTAAAAAGAGTTGTGAACATCACATTTCAATTCCATTACCACAATTCTCTCTCTTACAACGTATTTTGAGTGTTAACTAGTCTCTCTCTCTCTGTCTCTCTCTCTCTCTCTCTCTCTCTCTCTGTGTGTGTGTGTGTGTGTCTCCTCCCTCCCTTTCTTTTTCCCTCCATCCCTTTTACCCTCTCTCCTTCTCTCCTCCCCTCCTCCCCCTCCCTCCCTATCTCTTGCATGTGTGTGTGAGTCTCTGTGTTATCGATCAAAAAAGTCATTGAGAACCTTAACAGGTAGCATTCAGTGAGGAAATTTTGTGTCAAGGGAAGAACACAAAGGACGGAATCCTCTTTGGACAAATCAGAGTGCACAGCACGGCGGCAGTGAGCAGTGAGAGCGGGAAAGAGCACTGGAAGCAGAGAGGAGAGACACCGATTCCAGCTCTAGAAAATGCCTGGAAATCAACTGAACCAACACGACTTTGAGCTAAGGAACCAAGAAATAAATAGACATAACGCAAAATGCCATTAACTAAAGGCTGTAGAATCTCTATGGCTACTCATATGTGTACAATGAGGAGACAGTGGGGCACATGAATAAGTCCAACTCAGACATTCATCCTAGTCAGATTCAAAATATGATTATGCTTTCTTTATCATCACCTAGAAGATGAAAATTATAGTTGAGGGGTATCTGATGAAGAACAATCCTCAAAATCTTTTAATTTTTGAACATAATGTATAACTGACGACCTTGTGATCACACCACTGTGCTCTCCTGAGACCTTGAGTCTGCTTGGGTAAAGGACTCTGGATCATATGTTCTTTAACCCCACATTAAATATTCTTCCAATCTGGATAATTGATCACCTACATGTTCTAAAAAGAATATCTTAATATAATAATTTATCACATTAATACTCATATTATGTTTTTTCTTCATATTATGATTTTTACATGCATATATTTAGCTTTGCAAAAATTACATGAATTTATTAAATATCAGTCTCAGTATCAGGCATTGGAGTTATTGTTCAGAGGCCCCAAAAGTATACAAAACAACATAGGCTATTGTCATGATTCTTGGTTGCTCATCGTAACTAGATGGTGAGATCCTATGTATAAAGACAACACATTCTACTGTTGCATGATGTAGAGAAATCAACCTTGAACTGTCTGAGGAAAGGTACTCCCTACTGGTTAACTCTCATAATCCTATAAGGTCCTATGCAGACTGATAGGGAAGAAAGGATAGGAATAGTATTAACCAGAGCTGGACCTGGCATGCTGCAGTACTGAACTTCTGGGTAATGTCCTCACTGCTACAGAATAACAATGCTTTCTGATTACATTTGAAGCCTGATCAGCAGGAGGTAATTCATGCATAGTACCACAATATGTCCAACAATCTTATGGTTCAGGAGATCATAGTCCCTAAGCATAAATTACTGTTGTTATTTTGATAAATGGTGATGTCAAACTGCCTTCTACGTCTGTGTTTATACTCATAGGTTATTGCTAGACTTCACCTTGGTTGGAGTATGTGTTTCAGGAAGTTTCTATAACAGGTTTTCTATTCTTTTTTTTTTTTTTTACAAAATGTCTTTAGTATAGTGATATTTCATTCACATTTTAATAAATAAAACTTGCCTGAAGATCAAAGAGTAAAACAGACACACTGGTCAGTCTTACAGACCAGGCAGTGATGATACAAACTTTTTTTTTTTTTTTTTTTTTTTGGTTTTTCGAGACAGGGTTTCTCTGTAGCTTTGGTGCCTGTCCCGGAACTAGCTCTGGTAGACCAGGCTGGCCTCGAACTCCCAGAGATCCGCCTGCCTCTGCCTCCCGAGTGCTGGGATTAAAGGCATGCACCACCACCGCCCGGCTGATACACACTTTTATTCCCAGTAGCCCCACTAATTTCCCATAGAAACTGGATGGTAGTGGTACATGCCTTCAATCATAGCCCTTGAGAGAAATATACAACCAGAGAATACAGCTCTCATAGGTAGTCCTGTTCTGAGGATTCATGGAGGCAGGATCCGTCATTTCAGACTGAGGTAGAGATAGGAGTCAGTGACCGACTGTTTTACTTTTCTGAACTTCAGGTTGAACCCCAATATCTGTCTCTGTGTTTTTGCTAATCATGCTACACTTTAGTGTTAGTTATCCCTCCCCCACATTCCTCCCTCTATTCTGCCCTCTTCCACACCCTTATTAATCCTGCCTGTACCATTTCCCCTTTTAAGGAAATTTTCTACTTCCATTGAAAGTACGCTCCTCAATCACAACCTCTTATTGAAACCCAACGTCTATGGATATTCCAAATGAAATACACATATTAAAAGCTAGAGTCCATATACCACACTTGAGATAATACTCTGCTTGTGGTTTTTGTTGTTCTGTGTTACCTAGCTCAGGATGACTGTTCAGATTTACCTGAAATTTCCATAATTTCATTTCTTTTATCAGCTGAAGAATGCCCCACTGTGTAAATGTGCCACATTTTCACAATTCACTCATCAGTTGGTGCACATCTAGACTGTTTCCAATTCCCAGTGATTGTGAATAGAGCAGCAATGCACTTGGACGAATAAGTATCTCTGTGTAAAGATACAGAATCTTTTGGTTAATTCCTCAGGACTGGTACAGCTAGATCTCGTGGTGGATCTGTGGTCAACATCCAGAGGAACCTCCATACTGATTTCCATATTTTTTGTGTCCATTTGCATTCACATCAGTAATGAATAAGTTTTCTTCCTTGTATCACCCTCTCAGCTGCTGTCCTACTCCTCTGGTTCTTATAGTCACTCCTTGCTCCATTTGTGTGGTGTTGCTTAAACCTTCAGGGTAACAATTGCATTGTAGATATGTTAATGGGAACTAAAGAATCCAGAATTATTATCTGTTTTTTTATCAGTTGTCTATGTAATCACTCGCTGATTCGAAATGAAACTTCTTTCATCAGAGGTCAGAACTACAGTTACCTGTATGTCTTCACTAACATCCTGTGATGGTCATGTTGGAGGAGCTGCAGCTAGCATAGAATCTTATAATGAACAGCCCAGCAGTGAGCACAGTCAGAATGAGTGTACTCTGGAGGGGAAAATCCACCAGTGGTTGTGACTCCATAATGCCCCTTACTTCTGCTAGCCCTTCTCCTGCTTGCTGGTATCGTGTACTTACTAAATTTGTCACGATATGATTGTTGAGTGGGAGAATCCCACTGTATCTTGTATAGTGTGATGGTTTCATGGGAAAATCCCACTCCTCATTGGGAAATTTAATTGCATATCATAATGAAAGAGATTTTTATAGCACATTGAAGCATAAAGATATGAGACTGGCTGATGAATAAAAGGAAGTTTCATGCATTACAGACATATGAATTCTGCCTGTGGAAAAACAATCTGATGATTAAAGAAGACAGTTATGTGTCTACTTCCAAGGTTAGGTCTGAGTTTCTTGGTCATGTAGTTTACAGGATTAATCTCAGATTTTAGTGTGTACTTTGAGAAAACAAAGTTTTAAAAGGATATTAAATGATCCTACTGTGTGTAATATAGATGGTTAGCTAAACCACTTGATTAAGGTTTTATAGAATAAAATAAGGATAAAAATATGCTACACTGTAACCACAAACTGCCAGCACAAAGGGACTGGCTGAAATATATTGACTTCCTTAAAACTTAATCAATAATAAAGGAATCATTGCTTGGAGGTGAATATGTTATGGTTAGAAAATTAATACATATGAAAATGTTTAATTACATGTGGGCTTCTAATAAAGCATGTAACCCATGATCATAATATTATTTCTTCCTGTATAAGGATTTTGATTTGATTTTGGAAAATATGCAACTTGCAGTTGTGAGGTAATTTTCTTCATGCAAAGATTTTCGTCTTATGTGGCATAAAATGCCTAAGAGAAAAACAAAGAGAGGAAAATTAAGTTTTTCCCCCTTCATTAAATCTTCTGTTTGTGTTTACCATCCAATTCCCCATCTCCTCCCCAGTTTTTCTTAGCAGCTTGAATGAACTCCAGCAATGTATAAGTATTTAGGATATAGTTAGAAGCTGCATAGATTTAGGAAAGTGGCTATAGTCGTTTTCACTATGGTCTATGTCCTCTCTATCCATGGGTTAACTATATTTGCAGTTATTGGGCCAGAATTCCTTGCTACTGAACAACCTTGAATTGCATTGTAGTTGTGTTAATGGGGATGAGAGACTCCAGAATTATTATCTAATAAGGCATATGTTAGTTTCCCCAAAAATAAAAGTGCTGCAATTGCACCCTTGTGAACATCTTTCCCTGGTGGTCATTGTTTTGGTTCATAGTCTTTACGCAACTTGAAGGACCATTTATTGCCTTTCTCACTTTGAATCTTACATAGTACCTTCATATACTATGAGAAGTCTACCTTAGGGAAGAGTTTCAGGTTAGTTTTAGATAACTTTCTCCAAGTCCTATATATGAAGTTTGTGGTGTCTTTAGAAATAGGTCTTGCCTTCAAATACTATGAGGGCAATAAAGGGCAATTGCAATAGCCTGTTTTATTTAGAGGAGACTCTGGAATCCCCCAACTAACACTTGAAAAAAGGTTTTCTATGCCTGACATTGCAATTTTTTTTTATTAGTTTTGGCATTCGTTCTAGGTTTGAGAAGCACTCTTATGAGAGATTCTATTTAACTGCGCCATTTAAGTAGAATTTGGAATTTAGAAATTCTGCTTGACATTCAAATTTACCCTCTAATCAGTGAGTTAGCACATACTACTTTATTGCTCTTTGTAAACACAAACATCAATCTTTCTTGAGAGACACTATGGTCTTTGATTTTAGATTTTCTTCCTTTACAGAGAGATAAATATGAGTACTAGAGCATTTTACATTAAACCAATATTTTGTTTCCAGAATTTAGAAGGATCAAAACCTTGGCTTCCATTCCCACATTGCATAAGAATTATCAAAGAACCTAACTCTAATCCCAGGTGAGTGACTATACCATGTGCTTAGGATTTAAGCAAAGTGCAGTGACCTATGAGAGGGCATTAAGGGGAAAGGACTTTTCAAAAGAGTCATTCAGAATCAGGCTGTCTTCTACATGGTGTGCAGGAAAGAGAAGGAACTGCCTCTTAGGCATCATCTTAAGAGTTCCAACAGCTATGTTTGTTGAGCATCTTCACTAACTGATTGCTATTGGGGAGTATGAAGGTGTCAATGAGAAAGGCCCCATAGGCTCATATATCTGAATGTTTGATTCTGAGATGGTACACTATTTAAAAAGGATTTGTATGTGTGGCCTTGTCAAAGGAGGTGTGTCATTGTTGGTGGCTTTGGAATCTCAAAGTCCAACAGGCAGAGTCTCTCTCACTCTCTCTGCCACTTGTTGGTGATAAGATTTAATCTCTTAGCTACTACTCCAGGGACATGACTGACTGCCTGCTACTATGTTTGCCAAAGTGATCATCATGGCTCAAACACTGAACCTACAATCAAGCCCCCAATTAAATGCTTTCTTCTATAAGTTGTCTAGGTCATGGTGTTTCTTCACAACACTAGAACAATAACTGAAACCAGAAGGTGATGTGTGAGTCCAACATGCTCCAACATGTGCTAGGTAAATCCATGTAAAACATGAGAAAGATTGAAAAGGAATTCTAGAAAAAAAATATAGAGTTTAACCCAGCATTTTTGCTGTTTCCTGGCAGCATGCTGCAGCCCCTTTAGAGGATATTTTCATCACTCAACAGCAGCAGCAGAAAAACCATACCATTTTGAAATGCAGGCTTTCTGGGCTATGCTGCCAGTGTGACTTCTGGCTTTTTTGGAAGACAAAACAATTGAGTGGAGTTTGTGAGCAGACTGCTACAGTTGCTTGATGGTGGCATGGACTGTCTGTGTGCCTAGAGATGGGGCACTGTGCATATCTATCAGAGGCACAAGCATCTCCACCATGCTGGACTGTGCTGAGCAAGCAGGAAGTACTGTATTTATCATAGTAGTTTATCATAGTAAAACTTAAGCACAGTTTAAGTTTTAGATTGGGCAGGCAAGCAAGTACATGCCTTATTTCGCTTAGCAATGGCACAGCTTAAGTTTTTAAGAAGCACTTAGCAATTTAAGAAGTACTCCTGGACAGTAAAGAATCACAAATTCACAATAGGACAGATTCAGACATAAAAGGCCTCTAAATGGGTCACAGTGTTGGATAAATGTACATAGACTTGAAAAATAGAAGAAAAAGAGTATAGAGAGTCATAAAATAAAGTTAATGCTTTTAAAGAAGGTAAAGTCTTTAAAGAGACAGAGTACAGATAGTCATAGATTAAAAGGAGTAAAGAAAAATAAGCCGCATAAAAATGAAAAATTCACAGAGAGTCTGGATTATGTATATTATTGTGTTTTCTTTAAATTTTTTGACTGTGAAGTAGCTAAGTACAGAGAAACATTTCATTGTATGGGGCTGCTAAACTAAACCTGCATGTATATTATAAAGAAATCTTGCTTCCAAAATTCGAGTCTTAGGATATGCTATTTGGAAAAAGAGGCTTTCCTTTTGTTTTCACAGAAGATGAGAACCTGTGGATTATTTCCAGACAAATATAGTTTGATAGACCACAAGCTCCTGAAAGGTCTCTGTGAACACCCTCAAAAATTACTTCACTCAAACGCTGAGAGGAACCTAACTCACAGGATACACCATGAAAGACCTGAATAACAGCATTCCTAAGCAGCCGGAAGCTATATAGACAAAACTATGCCCATATTTCCAAATATTGTCTATAAAAGATTGTTTACATTTAAAGGGGAATATGCTATAGAGATTTGCATTGATATGGATCTTGGTTTCTTGATACAAATTTAATGTAAATTTTGTTATACTGTATATGTATATTTCTGCCCTTGATTAAGGTACTGTGATGTGTAGTTCATTTAAAAATGTAAAGTATAAATTAAGAAATATAGCTTAATAGATAGTCATCTATAATAGTCAAAATTATAGTCATGTTAGGGATTTTGGATGTACAGAGATGTATTTCAAATAGAAAGGCATTCTTCAAATCTTTCAGAGACCTTCAGAATATGGCATTTAAAATGTTTACGAATTTAGGACTTTTCATGACAATGAGACACATCTACTCCTGGCAGCACCAATCTACTTCAAGAGAAAGATGGGCATTGTAGAGGCTCCTTGTGGAGTTGGTTAGCCATTTCTGCAAGAAATTGCTCTTGCCTGGACGTACAGGACCCACACAGAAATGACTGCTGAACTTGCCTAAAGGTGAGACAGTCCTTCGGGGTTCCTGCTTCATGAAAGAGTCTATGAGACATTTTACAAGATACAGAAGAAAGTGACTGACCTGTCTTTGAAATTTCCTGCTTCATAGAAAATTCTGCTAGATACTATGGGCATGTAGGCTGAAGATGGATGCCCCAATGGTACAGAAGAACTTTGTTTGGCTGTTCAGGCAGTGAGATATCTCTTTCAATTCTAGAGTTTTGGAAGTTGCTTACAATGTACTTCCTGTTTACTTAGGTAATATCATGTTCTTCTGGAGTCTTTGTTAGAATTGAAGAATAAATATAGATAATTTAGTTTTCCTTAGTTATAAAATAGATATAAATATTTTAACTGTAATTCTTGCTTGATAACTGTTTTGTTATATGTAATTTTACTATGTTAAAGTCTTCTGTTTAGTTTAAACATAAAAGGGGAGGTGATGTGGGAGTCCCCTGTGTGTGCTGTCATTACCATTAATGAATAAAGAAACTGCCTTGGCCTGTTGATAGGGCAGAACGTAGGTAGACAGGGAAGACAGAACTGAATGCTGGGAGAAAGAAGGGCAGAGTCAGGAAGACACCATAGAGCCACCAGCATCAGACATGCCAAATCTTTGTCAGTAAGCTACAACCATGTAGTCATACACAGATTAATGGAGATGGGTTAAATTAAGTTGTAAGATGTAGAACGGATGCTTAAAAGAAATCCCACACTAACTCAGAATTGAGAAATAGATGGTTATTTATTTAGAGGTAAACTCACAAATCAGAATTCTCTGCTTGAATGAAGAACAGAGATCAAATCCAGCAATCCTAAAGAGCAGCCAGGGAAGAAGGGGTGGATGCAGGCTCTGCATCAGCATATATAGTATAAGAGGCTCCACCACATTATGGAGGTAATTACAAGCTGTAAGACTTCCTACAGCACCTCCCCCTTTTCTTTAAATAAGAGAGTTCTAAGCCTAATACAAAATTGCATATAATAAGCCGAGCGGTGGTGGCGCACGCCTTTAATCACAGCACTTGGGAGGCAGAGGCAGGTGGATCTCTGTGAGTTCGAGACCAGCCTGGTCTGCAGAGCTAGTTCCAGGACAGGCTCCAAAGCCACAGAGAAACCCTGTCTCGAAAACCAAAAAAAAAAATTGCATATAATAAGAACAAATATATTCAATAATTATTCTATCCTAACTAGTTTAAATCTTGTAAGATACATAACTTGGCCAAGTCATGAGAGAAAAGTAACTAACATTATATAGTCTTCAACCCCATTGAAGATCTGAGAAGGGAAATAATATTACTTGATTAAGCAGAAAGTGCATTCAAGCAACTTCCAAAATGTGCAACAAATGACAAGAGACAACTGGCTACCTAGACAATCACCCAAAGTCTAATTTGCAAGGTTGAAGCAACCAATTTTGGCTAAGACCTAGAATAACTGACAGACCATTTTCAGAGTTAGGAAATTTTTCAAAACCATCTTAACCTGTGTTGGCAAGATTTGACAGTCCTCTATACTCATTTCCAGATAATGAGTATCTTGTTAGTGGTTGAGGCATGGGCATTTCTTTGCCCAAAGGTCAGTTTTGCCAAAAAGAAAACAAGCTTCAAGTGGAATGTCTTCAGTGCTCAACATTCTCTCTGGAATAGATCAGTGCTGCCGGGAGCAATAGTGTCTCATTTCAACAGAATCCTAAGTTATTTTTATGCCATTCTCTAGAGCTCTTTGAAGTGGTTGAATATTACCTATTTATGCAGAATATAATCTCTATGTATTTAAAGAACCTAATTACTCTAACTATAAGTATAAGAAACATAGATGACTATTTATCTATAATTCTTAATACCTATATAACTTAAAGACTAAGACAATAAACAACTGTGCAACTAATGAGGACAATGACCTCAAAAAGTAAACAATGTATAATTATCTTGATCAGAGGTAGAAATGTCCATTGCAATATGATAAATATATGTCAATATATAAAAATGTTTTAAGCAGAGATAGAAGCATGCATGCATAAAACATTCAATAAAATTTAACTGTATCAATATACAAGAATCTATACCAATGCATATATTGTCTATAAATAATAACTAACAAGTATTCACTAATACTCACTATTATTATTAGTGTGAGTAAGCTTATACCAATCTATTGTCCCTTCCAATCCCCACCCTCCTTTTTTTAAAGAGATCTCTGAGCCTATAAAGTTTTCCTTAAACCCCAACCTTATACCAATTATTATCGGCTCCTAAATGATGTCCCTAACCCTGAGGACAAATTTTTTTGGTTATCTTCTAGAATTACTTCCAGTTGTCATGGAGGTGATGTTCTTTCTAAGGGATCCCGTGAAAGTAAAATGTTAGATTAGTTCCAAATTTCTGTCTGGTATAATTGCAATTAGTCTCTGTGTATTGATGGCCAGAACATTGTAAAAATGTGCACCATGTCAGCTAACCAAGTTGGAACCATCTTGTACAGCTGGTACCCAAAACAGGTCTTTCTGTAGTAGCACCTATCAGCATCATGATGTCATATCAACCAGGTGGAATTGTTGTTATGGGGGCCCCATCTTCTTCCTGGAAACTTCAAATATTACTGCAGTAAAATTCATTGTTCTTGTGGAAAACTTACGCATTATTAATATAGACATATATAGACATTTACATTCAATGAAAGGCATGATAAAGATAAAAATAGATATGAAGGAAAGTATTTTCTAAATTATTTTTTCTTTCTGTCTTATGTCATGGGACATGGCATGAGACAGAAACTCTGAATTTTTCTTTTAACAACATGCTTGGATTTAGAGAGGGACAGAGCTGGTGTCCAACTCCAAAGCCAGCTCTATATATTCATATATGTATATATACTCTATCATTTGTACTTATGAATCATACTTGATTTTCTTGATGATCCTTATTAGGTAGTTATTTTTCCATCTGTCATCATTCAAACATCCAGGGTCTCTTGAATTTTTGAAGATGAGAGCTTACTTGCAAAGACAAGAACAGAACCATGCCTCAACCCTATATGCTTTCCTTACCACCTGTATGGTTGTCACCATTGTGGACTAGCTGTCATTTCTCTTTTTCAAGAATTTTCTACTTTTCAAACTGAATCTTTATTAATTTTATAGTATCCATAATTTTTCTTCTCTTGTGGAAACAAGAACAAACTGCTTCCCCAACATAGCAAATCTCCTGGTTTCCATTGTGAAATCAGCACATCCTTGACATTGATCATTTGATGTAATTCAGAAAGCTTTTCTATTATCCAATGTCTCTTTGCTGTAGTTGTCCATTTCTGATTAGCATTAAGAAAATTCAAGGAGCCGGGCGGTGGTGGTGCACACCTTTAATCCCAGCACTTGGGAGGCAGAGGCAGGCAGATCTCTGTGAGTTCGAGACCAGCCTGGTCTACAGAGCTAGTTCCAGGACAGGCTCCAAAGCCACAGAGAAACCCTGTCTCGAAAAACCAAAAAAAAAAAAAAAAAAAAAAAAGAAAATTCAAGGTTAAAGCATTATGTAATCTATTTCTGGGGGCATTTTTCAACCCTTTCTGTTTGCTTAACATATCCTTTATAGTTCGATTTGATCTTTTTATAACAGCATGAACTATAAGATTGTGTGGTATCCCCGAATTATGCTTAATATCATAATAAGCAAAAACTGTTTTATTTTCCTAGAGACATACACTGGACCATTATCTGTTCTTTTTTTTTTTTGCAGGTATGCCCATAACGGCCATAATTTCTAATAAATGTGTAATTACTGAATCAGCCTTTTCTGAGCTTAAAGCAGTTGCCACTGAAAACCTGAATAACTGTCAATGGTATGGTGTACATATTTTAATTTTCCAAATTCTGCAAAGTAGAACACATCCATCTGCCAGATTTCATCCCTTTGAGTACCCTTTGGGTTAGGCCCTGCAGGTAGTGGTGTTTGGTTATAGAAAGAGCAAGTAAGGAATCTCTTTATGGTCTACTTAGCTTGTTGCCATGTAATAGAAAACTCTTTCTTTAAACCTTTGCTATTGACATACTGTTTTTAAATGAAATTTTGAGGCCTTCAATATTCTTCCAATTAATAATTGATCAATTTCTGCATTACCTTGTGCTAGAGGACCTGGCAGACCTGTATGGGATCAAAGGTGTGTTATGTATATAGGACAAAGCCTCTTTCTGATTATGTCTTGCACTTAGATAAGTAATGAAGTCAAATTCTATATCATGTGGTATAAATTCAGTGGCTGCAATATGTAAGATAACTCTTTCTGCATATTGTGAATAAGTAACTATATTAAGAGATTCCTTAAAATCCCTTAGCACCCTGAGAATAGCAAATAATTCTGCCATCTGGACAGAATTATAAGGGTTTTGTTTCACATTACTTAATTCTTCTGATTTGTATCTGGCCTTTTCTGATTTTTTTGCATCAGTATAGAATGTACAGGCTCCAGTTATTGAAGCATCAGGTACAATTTGGGGAAGAATTCAAGAAGTTCTCTTTATAAGGTTAAGTCTATTGCTTTTGACACTATAATCTCTACTGGGTCTACACCTGTAATTGATGAAGTCTCAATTTACCTTTTATAATTAATTCAGAGACATTTTCCACAAAAGTTTTAATTTTTTTATTTGGTTTATGTGGTAAAAAAGATTCATTCTGATATAACATAATCCTTCTGCATTCAAATTCCTGTAGGAGAAACTCTTATAGACAGTATGACTAGAATACAATTAACATTTTGAATCACCATATCCACATGTGACTCCTGTAATTTTTCCTCAAAATTTGTCAGTTTCTTTTCTGCTTCAGTTGTTAATTCTCTGGAACTATTCAAGTCTTTATCACCATCTAAGGTTTTGTTTAAATGAATTATTAGGTCAGGTGTTATCCCAACAGCTGGTTGTAGACTGGAAATGACTTCTAACAATCTTTGAAAGTCATTAAGAGTTTGCAATCAGTCTCTCCTAATTTTTGCTTTTTCTGTCCTAATTTTCTGTAAACCTATTTTATAACCTAGGAAATTGACAGAATCTCCTCTCTGTATTTTTTTTTCAGGAGCAGTTAATAATCCCCATTTTGGCAAAAGTTGCTTTACTTCTTCAAACATTTTTTTCTAAAGTAGACATATTCAAATCAGAGAGCAAAATGTCATCTGAGTAACGGTAAATTATACACTTAAGAAATTGCTCACGGTACAGAACACCAAACAGACTGGATCAAAAAAAAAAACATCCTCTCACCATATAATAAGCAAAACACAAAATATACAGGTTAAACAAAGAATATTAAGAGCTGCAAAGGAAAAAGGGCAAGTTACTTATAAAGGTAAACCGATCAGACTTATACCTGACTTCTCGATGGAAACCATGAAAGCCAGAAGGTCCTGGATAGAGGTACTATAGAAACTAATAGACCATGGATGCAAACCCAAACTACTATACCCAGCCAAGCTATTGTTCACTATCAATGGAGAAAACAAGACATTCCAGGATAAGAACAAATTTAAACAGTATGTAGCCACAAATCCAGCCCTACAGAAAGTAATAGAAGGAAAATCACAACCCAAGGAATCCAACATTGCCGACACTGCCTACAATAACTCAAGCATCTAGCAACCCTTCACCAGCACAATTCAAAGAAGGGATTACCAAAAACAATAAGAATAACCGGAGTAAACAACCACTGTTCATTAATATCACTTAATATTAATGGTCTCAATTCACCTATAAAAAGGCACAGGCTAAGAGATTGGATAAAAAAAAACAGGATCCAACATTGTGCTGTTTGCAAGAAACACACCTCAACCACAAAGACAGGCATCTACTCAGAGTAAAGGGTTGGGAAAAGGTTTTTCGAGCAAATGTTCCTAAGAAAAAAGCAGGTGTTGCCATACTAATTTCTAACAAAACTGACTTCAAACTAAAATCAATCAGAAGAAATCGAGATGGACACTTTATACTCTCAACGGGAACAATTCATCAGGATGAAGTCTGAATCTTAAATATCTATGCCCCTAATATAAAAGCACCCACTTATGTAAAAGAAATATTACTAAAACTCAAGGCAGACATCAAACCACACACACTAGTAGTAGGAGACTTCAACACACCTCTCTCACCAATAGACAGGTCAATCAGACAGAAACCTAAAAGAGAATTAAGAGAATTGTTGGAGGTAATGAAGCAAATGGACTTAACAGACATCTATAGATCACTACCCAAATAGGAAAGAATATTCCTTCTTCTCTGCAGCTCATGGAACCTTCTCGAAAATTGACCACATACTCAGATACAAAGGAAACCTCCACAGATAAAAAAAAAATCAGTGTCCTCCTGTGTCTTATCAGATCACCACAGATTAAAGTTAGAAGGCAAAAACAATGTTACCCCCCAGAAAGCCAACAAACTCATGGAAACTGAACAGTCAACTACTGAACCACACCTGGGTCAAGGAAGAAATTAAGAAAGAAACTAAAGGCTTCCTTGAATTTAATGACAATAAAGAGACAACATACTCAAACCTATGTGACACGATGAAAGCAGTGCTAAGAGGAAAGTTCATAGTACTAAGTGCCCACTTAAAGAAAACGGAGAAAGCATACACTGGGGAATTAACAGCATACCTGAAAGCTCTAGAAAAAGAAAGAAGCAGACGTGCCCAGGAAGAGTAGAAGACTGGAAATAATCAAACTGAGGGCAGAAATCAACAAAATAGAAACACAGAAAACAGTCCAAAGAATCAATGAAACAAAAAGTTGGTTCTTGGAGAAAATGAACAAGATTGACAAACCCCTATCCAAACTAATTAAATGACAGAGAGAGAACACACAAATAAACAAGATCAGAAATGAAAAGGGGGGCATAACCACAGACACAGAGGAAATTCAGAGAATCATTAGATCTTACTACAAAAGTCTGTATGCTACAAAACTGGAAAATGCAAAAGAAATGGACAGTTTTTTAGATAAGTACCATATACCAAAACTAAACCAAGACCAGGTGAACGATCTAAATAGACCTGTTAGTCACGAAGAATTAGAAACTGTTATCAAAAATCTCCCTTCCAAAAAAAAGCCCAGGACCAGATGGTTTCAATGCAGAATTCTACCAGAACTTCTAAGAAGACCTAATATCTATACTCCTTAATGTATTTCACAATATAGAAACAGAAGAGTCATTGCCAAATTCCTTTTATGAAGCTACAGTGACCCTGATTCCAAAACCACACAAAGACCCAATCAAGAAAGAGAATTACAGGCCAATCTCACTCAAGAATATTGATGCAAAAATTCTCAATAAAATACTGGCAAACTGAATCTAAGAACACATTAAAAAATTATCCATTATGATCAAGTAGGCTTCATGCCAGAGATGCAGGGATGGTTCAACATACACAAATCTATCAATGTAATCCACCATATAAATAAACTGAAAGAAAAAAAACCATACGATGATTTCATTAGAAGCTGAAAAAGCATTTGACAAAATTCAACATCCCTTTATGATAAAGGTCTTGGAGAGATTAGAGATACAAGGGTCATACCTAAATATAATAAAAGCTATTTACAGCAAGCCGACAGCTAACATTAAATTAAATGGAGAAAAACTCAAAGCCATCCCACTAAAATCAGGATCACGACAAGGCTGTCCACTCTCTCCATACCTCTTCAAAATAGTGCTTGAAGTTCTAGCAATAGCAATAAGACAGCATAAGGGGATCAAGGGGATTCATATTGGAAAGGAAGAAGTTAAGCTTTCGTTATTTGCAGATGATATGATAGTATACATAAACGACCACAAAAACTCTACCAAAGAACTCCTACAGCTGATAAACACCTTTAGTAATGTGGCAGGATACAAGATCAACTCCAAAAAATCAGTTGCCTTCCTATACACTAAGGAAAAGGAAGCAGAGAGGGAAATCAGAGAAGCATTACCTTTCACAATAGCCACAAATAGCATAAAATATCTTAGGGTAACTCTGACCAAAAAAGTGAAAGATCTATTTGACAAGAACTTTAAGTCTTTGAAGAAAGAAATTGAAGAGGACACCAAAAAATGGAAGGATCTCCCTTGCTCTTCTATTGGGAGCTCCCTTGCTCTTGCAATTCTACCAAAAGCAATCTGTAGATTCAATGCAATCCCCATCAAAATCCCATCAAAATTCTTCACAGATCTGGAGAAGACAATAATCAACTTTATATGGAAAAACAAAAAACCCAAGATAGCCAAAACAATCTTATACAATAAAGGATCATCTGGAAGCATTACCATCCCTGACTTCAAACTGTATTACAGAGCCACATTATTGAAAACAGCTTGGTATTGGCATAAAAACAAGTCAACCAATGGAATCGAATAGAAGACCCTGACTTTTACCCACAAACCTATGAACACCTGATTTTCAATAAAGGAGCTGAAAGTATACAATGGAAAAAGAAAGAGCATCTTCAACAAATCGTGCTGGCAAAACTGGATGTCAATCTGTAGAAGAATGAAAATAGATCCATATCTATCACCATGCACAAAACTCAAGTCCAAATGGATTAAAGACCTCAATATCAGTCCGAACACAATGAACCTGATAGAAGAGAATGAGGGAAGTACTCTACAACACATGGACATAGGAGAACACTTCCTACGTATAACCCTAGCAGCACAGACATTAAGGGCGTCATTGAATAAATGGGACCTCCTGAGACTGAGAAGCTTCTGTAAAGCAAATGACACTGTCGCTAAGACAGAAAGGCAACCCACTGACTGGGAGAAGATCTTCACCAACCCCGCAACTGACAAAGGTCTGATCTCCAAAATATATAAAGAACTCCAGAAACTAGACCGTAAAAGGCTAATCAACCCAATTATAATATAGGGCACTGAGCTAAACAGAGAATTCTCAACAGAAGAAGCTCAAATGGCCAAAAGACACTTAAGGTCATGCTCAACCTCCATAGTGATCAGGGAAATGCAAATCAAGACAACTTTAAGATACCATCTTACACCTGTCAGAATGGCAAAAATAAAAAACACCCATGATAGCCTTTGCTGGTGAGGTTGTGGAGAAAGGGGTACACTCATCCATTGCTGGCGGGAATGCAAACTTGTGCAACCACTTTGGAAAGCAGTGTGGTGGTTTCTCAGGAAATTCGGGATCAATCTACCCCTGGACCCAGCAATACCACTCTTGGGAATATACCCAAGATATGCTTTATCATACAACAAAAGTATATGCTCAACTATGGTCATAGCAGCATTGTTTGTAATAGCCAGAACCTGGAAACAACCTAGATGCCCTTCAATGGAAGAATGGATGAAGAAAGTATGGAATATATACATATTAGAGTACTACTCAGCAGTAAAAATCAATGACTTCTTGAATTTTGCATGCAAATGGATTGAAATAGAAAACACTATCCTGAGTGAGGTAAGCCAGATCCAAAAAGAGGAACATGGGATGTACTCACTCATATTTGGTTTCTAGCCATAAATAAAGGACATTGAGCCTATAATTCGTGATCCCAGAGAATCTAAATAAGAAGTAGAACCCAAAGAAAAACATATAGGCATCCTCCTGAATGCCTTCCTCAGGCGATGAAAGGAGACAGAGACAGAGACCCACATAGGAGCACCAGACAAAAATCTGAAGGTCCAAATCAGGAGCACAAGGAGAGAGAGAGCATGAGCAAGGAACTCAGGACCATGAGGGGTGCACCCACAGAACTCACCAAGGCCAACTGTCCTGGGTCTGAAAAAGCCTGGGATAAAACCAGACTCGCTGAACATAGTGGACAATGGGGACTACTGAGAACCCAAGAACAATGGCAATGGGTTTTTGATCCTACTGCATGTACTGGCTTTGTGGGAGCCTAGGCAGTTTGGATGCTCACCTTACTAGACCTGGATGGAGGTGGGTAGTCCTTGGACTTCCCACAGGGCAGGGAACCTTGATTGCTCTTTGGGCTGATGAGGGAGGGGGACTTGCTTGTGGGAGTGGGAGTGAAATGGGAGGCAGTGGCGGCGAGGAGGCAGAAATTTTTAATAAATAAATAAAAATAAAAATAAATTGCTTACATATTATTTCTAATGGCTGACTTACAAAGTATTGGCAAAATGTTGGGCTATTGAGCATTCCTTGTTGGAGGATATTCCATTGCTATCTCTTAGTACCTTGATAGTTATTATACATAGGCACTGTGAAGGCAACTTTTTCTCTATCTTTTTCTTTTAAAGGATAGTGAAGAATCAGTCTTTCAAATAAATAACCATAATAGGCCATCCTTTTGGTAATAGAGAAGGCAGAGGAATTCCAGATTGTAGAGGGCCCATAGGTTAAATAACCTTATTGACAGCTCTTAGATCTGCTACCATTCTGCATTTTTCAGATTTCTTTTTTACAACAAATACAGGATAATTCCAAGGGCTGAGTGATTCTTCAGAATGGTGAGTATATAGCTGCGCTTGTACCAGTTGTTCTAAAACCTGCAATTCATCTTCAGCTAGAGGCCACTGCTTAACCCATATTACTTTCCCGTTTAACCATTTTAAAGGTAGGGCTGTTGGTGCCTCTATAGTTTTGCTAGTTGCTTTATGTTCTTGTACAGGTGGAGTGGCTGGTGACCTTCGTGTATAGTACCTTAAAATGTCCTTCCCAGAATCATAAGTTCCTGGGACCACAGGAATGTTAATATAGGTATTCCATTACTGTAGTAGGTCATGACCCCATAAATTTACTGCAATATTAGCCACATATGTCCTCAGCTTTTCTCTTTGACCTTCTGGCCCAATATAGTCATCCCATCTTGTGCTTCGTTTAACTTGAGATATGGTTCCAATTACTAGTAATTGAACATGTTTATGCCATCATTTAGAACAGTGTGGTCTTTTACAGAAGGCTCTGGATTTTTTAATTTACCTGGTGTGACATGTTCTCCACAGTTACTGGGAATGACTGGGCCACTTTTGGCTTTGGGGCCTGTGAGAGGCCCCTCAAGGAGTTTCCTGATGGCTGCGGGTTGCTTTGTTTGTCTGGTTTTGATCTTCATTCATTGTTCCAATGTCTGCCTTTGCCACACCTTTTACATATACCTGAAGGCTGAGGTCTCCTATTTTTTGCCATTCTCAGAGTAGATATTATTCCTAGGAATTCCTTGTCTACAATCCCTTCTCAGATGTCCTATTCTATCACAATTAAAACATTTTGATGTCTCCTCATTCCTTTGGAAATTGCTTCTCCTACCCAAGATTCAATATTGCAATCAAATGTCTCAATATTCATTGTATGCAGAATCCATCCATCTATAGGTGATGATTTAACCTTTAGAGGCTGAAGTATCTTTTTGCATTCTAAGTTTGAATTGTCAAAAGCTAAAGATTCAATAAGTACTCATCTAGCATTTGGGTCTGTTACTCCTATTTATACAGCCTTATTTAATCTTTGTGAAAAGTCAGTAAAGGGTTCTTTCTGTCCCTGTCTAACCATGGTATATGATTCAATTGTTTTTCCTTGTTCTTGAAACCTGTCCCAAGCATTTAAGGGTGCTTTGTGGCATAGAGACAATATTTCTTCATTGTAAAGAGCTTGAACCTGTAGAACTTAAATAGCTAAATTTTGTAAGACATCTCAGTAGAGATAAATCATGTCCAAGTTTTCCTGGAGATGTTTTCTGTTAAAGGTCCTCCACTTAGGGAGAGAACAGTGTTTCAGGAGATCAAGGCCTATGTTGCCTCTGGCAATGACTTCCATCCTATCCTGTCAGATCCACAAATTCCTTGTTTTCTAAGAATTTGACCTGAGATCTGTTGCTGTGTTTCAGGAGCCTGGTTAAACCCCACATAGAGAAGGCACACAACCCTCCCTCACAAGGCCGCTTCCCTCAGCCCTCTAATACCCTTGGTTTGTGTGCAGCTTCCCCTGCAGTCTCCCTCACTGTGTCACTCAGAGCACAGTAGTACAGGGCAGAGTCCCACAGCTGCACTGAGGACTTCTGCAGGTGGAAGGAGCTGCTGCTCTTGTTGAGGTTGGCATAGAAACCTTGATGCTCTGTCCTCTTTTTGTCTGTGAAGGTCTTCAGAAGTAACTGGGGGGCTTTCCTGGGATATTGCACGTACCAGAAAAGGAAAGGACTTGTGTAATCAGTCTCATAGTTGCAGTTCAGCTTCACAGGCAACCCCTCTGTGACAACAACCTGGCCTTCTGTCTGAGTCACTGAGTCTCCATTGCTTCTCCCTGAAAATAAATGAGGAGAAATTATTTTTCTATGTGAGAAAAAAGGCAAAGACTGCCATAGCTGTAAGAAAATGACATCATCATTACTTAGACTAAATATAACTTACTGAACATTAAAAGAAGTAGCAGAACTGAGCAGATGTCAAGAAGCATGTTCATAAGGGAAAACGACACTTGGTTCTTGAGTAAACCAAACTCACAGGGCAAGTCTCTTTCAGAACCTTATTGAAGCTCCTCACTCATAAGCAAAGACCTCCTTCTGCACAGTGGCAGTCTGTCATGTGACACTACCACATGGGTGCAGACATTAACCACATCTGAAGACTTAGCACCCTCTGATGATTTACCTCCAAACTGCACTAAGATGTCTACATCACACTTAGTAAATAAAATTGAAGCCTCACCAGAGGAGGCAGGTTTCAAGTCTCCAGTGGATGTCTAAAATCACTGATATTACTGAACTTTATGTATCTTGGGGTATTTAGGGTGATGAGTGTACATAAAAGAACACACACGCAAACCTCTGATAAAATATATTTACGTTTCCCATTTTATTGCTGTTTTGAGAATGTTATGTGATATATTTCAATTATACAAAATTTCTCCCTTTGTTCCTGCCAGATACACTTCTCTTCACTACCAACCCAGTTTTGTGGTATCCCCATTTACAGTAAATCAGCTCAGGGTTTTCATTACAGGTTGTACTATACATAAACTCTGGGATGTGTGGCCTTCAGTGGGGGATGGTCTATGCACATTTAAATAAACCTGAATCTCTCTCCCAGCAGCTGCTGCCAGTAGATTCTTGCTAAGGGAGGGAATGTACACCTTCCCTCTTCTTGCTGGAACTCTATCTTCTCTGATCCTTTGCAAGTCTTATTTGTGCTGTCAATCTCTGAGTTCATGTGTGCAGATGCACTGCTGTGTCCAGCAAACACTGTGATCTTATAATCATCTCCACCTAAAGCTCTACCAGTCTTTCTGCCCTCTCTTCTTCAGACCTTGGGAAGAAGGTATGCGATGCAGATGTCCCATCAGAGACTGAGTGTGCTACAGCCTCTTCTCTGCATATGAGTGAGTTCTGGTTCTCTGTGACAATCACCACATGCTGGAACAAGAAGCTTCTCTGAAGAAGGCTGACTGATGCACCAATCTACGTTTATAGGAAAAAGTCATTAGGAGTTGGGAGAACCTACTACCATTATCCTGAGAAATGGCAGTACTAGTTAAACCATCTCCTAATGACTTATCATTAAAACCACAGATAATGCATCTCTCAACCATCATGTGACAGGCTTCTATTTGCACTACACAGCAATTAGCATGTAAGCACCAAACTGGTCAAGGCATAGGAGCAAGAGGATGTGGAATGTTCAGCCTCCAAAGGAATACCTATAACACACATCATCCTCCAAACATTCAGGGATTATTGAAGAAAAAGATTGGAAACTAAAAGCTCTGAAGACTGTTCACACACAGTGTCTTATATACAGCAGAAAATTTGCATGTACATGTTCCTATCAGGTGGGGCAGCATTTCCAAGACCTGTACAAACTCAAGCCAGACAATAGTTCTAGCTGTATAGGGATGTTGGCTATGAACTCCTACCCTATCTGAATACTTATTGAAAATTGGTAGTTTCTGGGAAAGTGGAGTCAGTTTTATTTAAGAGTGCAACACTTGGTGACTATACCACTTGCCAGTGGAAGCCCACACATCCACTAATGCATGGGAAGCACAAACTGCATTTAATGGTTTCTCTTTATGAGGAAACAAGTTAGGTGGAAAGAGAAAGGTGTGGATCTGGGAAGACAGGGGTAAGGAACATGGATATAAAGACATATATTTTGTGACATATATATGAGTGCACACACACACATATATATAGCTATTTTAGTTGCCCTAATATATGTGAGAATTGCTCATTATAAAAACAAAAACAAAACAATAGAAACATGATACAAATGTACTCAGATTCAGAACACTAGGTCAAACTGTCAGAGCAAAGGGAAGGCTCTAGAGAAGTTTGTTAAATGATTCATAACAGTGTAAATAGTGACATCCTATTATAATTATATATACATATAATTGTTTCATGAAATCGAAGTGAAAACATACTCTAGAACTGACAAGAGTTTTAACTGGTATTGGATGGTCACCCTAAATTTGAAGGTAGTATCCTGTGGTTCTGGGGTCACTGACTGATTAAAAAGGAGAAAGCTACCTGAAAACCATATTTTATATCTCTCTACTTCCTCATTGTAGGATTAAAACCAGCTGCCCAAGCAGTGATTTTATTAACACAGTTTCTGTGTAGTTCTTTCGGGGCAAAGCTAGCCAGGCAATAGGGATGAACAAGTGGGCCCCCTAGCTTCTATCATAAGTTAGACTGAACGCTGCATAACATAAGCCAAGGAGAGGAAAAATGTAAATAACTTCTGGATTGAAATTGAAGCAGAGTTTTTAAAAGAGTCTATTTTTTTCATTTCCTCATACATTTATGGAGTAAGAAATTTTCTAGAGAATTTAAATAATTAAATTTTGTAAGACATCTCAGTAGATATAAATCCCATGTCCAAGTTTTCCTGGGGATGTATTCAGTTAAAGGTCCTCCACTTAGGGAGAGAAAAGTGTTTCAGGAGAGCAAGGCCTATGTTGCCTCTGGCAGTGACTTCCATCCTATTCTGTCAAATCTTCAAATTCCTTGTTTTCTGGGAATTTCACCTGACATCTGCTGCTGTTTTTCAGGAGCCTGGTTAAACTGCATGCAGAGAAGGCACACAACGTCCTTCACAAGGCCGCTTCCCTCAGCCTCTAATACCCTTGGTTTGTGTGCAGCTTCCCCTGCAGTCTCCCTCACTGTGTCACTCAGAGCACAGTAGTACAGGGCAGAGTCCCACAGCTGCACTGAGGACTTCTGCAGGTGGAAGGAGCTGCTGCTCTTGTTGAGGTTGGCATAGAAACCTTGATGCTCTATCTTCTTTTTGTCTGTGAAGGTCTTCAGAAGTAACTGGGGGGCTTTTCTGGGATATTGCACATACCAGGAAAGGAAAGGACTTGTGGAAGCAGTTTCATAGTTGCAGTTCAGCTTCATAGGCAACCCCTCTGTGACAGTAACCTGGCCTTCTGTCTGGGTCACTGAGTCTCCATTGCTTCTCCCTGAAAATAAATGAGGAGAAATTATTTTTCTATGTAAAAAAAAAAGGCAAAGACTACCATAGTTGTAAGAAAATGACATCATCATTACTTAGACTAAATACAACTTACTGAACATTAAGAGAAGTATCAGAAATGAGCATATGTCAAGAAGCATGTTCATAAAGGAAAATGATGCTTGGTTCTTGAGTACACCAAACTCACAGGGCAAGTCTCTTTCAGAACCTTATTGAAGCTCCTCACTCATAAGCAAGGACCTCCTTCTGCACATGTGATGCTACCACATGGGTGCAGACATTAACCACATCTGAAGACGTAGCACCCTCTGATGATTTACCTCCAAACTGCACTAAGATGTCTACATCACACTTAGTAAATAAAATTGAAGCCTCATCCCAAGGAGGCAGGTTTCAAGTCTCCAGTGGATGTCTAAAATCACTGATATTACTGAACTTTATGTATCTTGGGGTATTTAGGGTGATGAGTGTACATAAAAGAACACACACGCAAACCTCTGATAAAATATATTTACGTTTCCCATTTTATTGCTGTTTTGAGAATGTTATGTGATGTATTTCAATTATACAAAATTTTTCCCTTTGCTCCTGCCAGATACACTTCTCTTCACTACCAACCCAGTTTTGTGGTATCCCCATTTACAGTAAATCAGCTCGGGGTTTTCATTACAGGTTGTACTATACATAAACTCTGGGATGTGTGGCCTTCAGTGGGGGATGTTCTATGCACATTTAAATAAACCTGATTCTCTCTCCCAGCAGCTGCTGCCAGTAGATTCTTGCTAAGGGAGGGAATGTACACCTTCCATCTTCTTGCTGGAACTCTATCTTCTCTGATCCTTTGCAAGTTTTATATGTGCTGTCAATCTCTGAGTTCATGTGTGCAGATGCTCTGCTGTGTCCAGCAAACACTGTGATCTTATAATCATCTCCACCTAAAGCTCTACCAGTCTTTCTGCTCTCTCTTCTTCAGACCTTGGGAAGAAGGTATGCGATGCAGATGTCCCATCAGAGACTGAGTGTGCTACAGCCTCTTCTCTGCATATGAGTGAGTTCTGGTTCTCTGTGACAATCACCACATGCTGGAACAAGAAGCTTCTCTGAAGAAGGCTGACTGATGCACCAATCTACGTTTATAGGAAAAAGTCATTAGGAGTTGGGAGAACCTACTACCATTATCCTGAGAAATGGCAGTACTAGTTAAACCATCTCCTAATGACTTATCATTAAAACCACAGATAATGCATCTATCAACCAACATGTGAGAGGCTTCTATTTGCACTACACAGCAATTAGCATGTAAGCATCAGACTGGTCAAGGTATAGGAGCAAGGGGATGTGGAATGTTCAGCCTCCAAAGGAATACCTATAACACACATCATCCTCCAAACATTCAGGGATTATTGAAGAAAAAGATTGGAAACTAAAGGCTCTGTAGACTGTTCACACACAGTGTCTTCTAGACATAGCAGAAAATTTGCACACACATGTTCCTATCAGATGGGGCAGCATTTCCAAGACCTGTACAAACTCAAGCCAGACAATAGTTCTAGCTGTATAGGGATGTTGGCTATGAACTCCTACCCTATCTGAATACTTATTGAAAATTGGTAGTTTCTGGGAAAGTGGAGTCAGTTTTATTTAAGAGTGCAACACTTGGTGACTATACCACTTGCCAGTGGAAGCCCACACATCCACTAATGCATGGGAAGCACAAACTGCATTTAATGGTTTCTCTTTATGAGGAAACAAGTTAGGTGGAAAGAGAAAGGTGTGGATCTGGGAAGACAGGGGTAAGGAACATGGATATAAAGACATATATTTTGTGACATATATATGAGTGCACACACACACATATATAGCTATTTTAGTTGCCCTAATATATGTGAGAATTGCTCATTATAAAAACAAAAACAAAACAATAGAAACATGATACAAATGTACTCAGATTCAGAACACTAGGTCAAACTGTCAGAGCAAAGGGAAGGCTCTAGAGAAGTTTGTTAAATGATTCAAAATGTGGCCATAACAGTGTAAATATTGACATCCTATTATAATTATATGTACATATAATTGTTTCATGGAATCGAAGTGAAAACATACTCTAGAACTGACAAGAGTTTTACCCGGTATTGGATGGTCACCCTAAATTTGAAGGTAGTATCCTGTGGTTCTGGGGTCACTGACTGATTAAAAAGGAGAAAGCTACCTGAATACAATATTTTATATCTCTCTACTTCCTCATTGTAGGATAAAGACCAGCTGCCTCATACTCTTCCTCCATGCCTTCCCTACCAAAATATATTGTATCTATATTGAACCTTCAAACTATGAAACAAAGTAAACCCCTTTCCTTGAAAAGGGGGAGGTTTTATAACTTAGTTTTTGGAGTTAAATATGTATTGTGTGACTCATTGCTTCTTAGACTTGCTGGCTCCACAATCCCTGTACCGCCTTACAAGGACATCCCAGGAAGACTCAGGAGCTTTACTTCATGTGGTGTGATGACAGAGAACTGCAGTAGCCCAAGTGTCCTGTGTGCTCTGGAAACCACAAACATCTCTGTTACATGGAGGAGAAAAGGAGAAACCCCACATTCATGTCAGGACACAAAGCGTATCCCTTTGCAAGTGTCTTCCACAGGTCTCCAGCCCTACCAGATTTCGAAAGTCTTAATTTTTTCTTTTCTTTTTTTTTTCTTGTGTTTCTGTGTATTTGGTTAGTTGGTTGCTGTTTGGTGTCAGTGTTGTTGTTTGTTTCCATGGATTTTATTTAAGGAAAGAACTGGTACTGTAGCTTAGGCAGGCTTGAAACTCTATGTGACCCAGGGTATCCTGCTTTGCCTTTCCTGATACTCAGCCATCATTGATGCCTGGGAGCATAGCCTTAATGTTTAACACTCGTGGAAGAGGTTAACCTTGCTATACAAACCTTGATATGTTTACTTTTCATTTTTTGTCATGTTCTTATCATTTCAAGTCTGTATTTTCTTTTGGAAACCTGACCTGTGTGAACAGAGACTGGGCCTTTGTTTCCTGGCTGCTGAGACCAGAATAATCACACAGAGCCTATATTAATTGCAGCACTGCTTGTCCAACCATTTAGCAAAATCTCTAGCTAGTTCTTTCATCTTAATTTAACCCATTTCTATTAATCTGTGTATCGCTATGAGACTGTGGCTTACTGGGTAAGGTTCTGGCTTCTTTCTCCTTTGGCAACGACATAGCATTGCTTTGAATCCACCTACTTTCTCCCTGCATTCAGTTTAGTTTTGCCCTCCTAGCTCTATTCTGCCCTGCCATAGGCCAAAGCAGGTTCTTTATTAACCAATGGTAATAAAACATATTCATAACATACAGAGGGGCATCCCATATTAGACCTGATATGTTAAATGTTATTAACCAGACTTCTTCATTCTAGAGGATCTATGTGGTATTTAGTATGGTGCCTATTCATTAGAGAATTTCAGTAATCTTGATTAAATATATTATTACTGGCTCAGTGTTTGTGGACTGTTTATTTATTTGGAAGCCCCCACTACCAGCAAAATATAAAAGGGCCATATTCACAGCTTATTGCTTGCCTAAGATTTATTTACCACCTATACAGCAGGATCCTAATATACTAAGAAAACTTTGGGTCTCTCTACTTAAATAAATCAGCCTCTAGAACTGGATCTTTGTAATTTCAGGAGCTGTATCATTTTCTCAAAAGATTAAAATGTCAAAGTCATTTATGACC
Organism: Microtus obscurus; assembly: GCA_963919715.1. NCBI lineage: Eukaryota > Metazoa > Chordata > Mammalia > Rodentia > Cricetidae > Microtus > Microtus obscurus. The sequence continues at coordinate 272,287 of CAWTZC010001977.1, read as the reverse complement.
ATGGCTAAAATCAAGTGAACATAGGGATAATCATATTTAATAAATTAACTCAAGCTACTGGGTGCCTACTAAATTTAGTCTAGACTACAAGCCTTTGCAAGTGAGTTTTTTTTTGGTAAGTGAATCATGTAGATGCCCTTATAAGGTTGGGCATAATCAGAAATCACTAGACTTATACATTCATTCTTGTGTCATATAGAGTAGCATGTGATATGTCTCTGTAATCAACACACAGATCCGGGAAAGCTGCTTTCAAGAGAATGGGAAGCAGATAATTACCATGACACCTACTCCAAGTCTTTGCTCCAACCGTGTCCCAGACATTTGGAAGAAGAGATCAAACTGGGAATGGACAACTGATGCATTTCATGACGAGTGAAGTTGGCTGAACATCAGGTTTCTAGTGCTTAGACTGATTTTACCTTCCACATCACCCTGTTAACCCTTCATTTAGATATTTGAGCCCATATCTGATGAACATTGAGTTGGAATGAAGGATGTTAGGATATGAGGCAGCATTTCTTTTATTAGATTGAGACAGTTGGACACTTCTCTCTGTGCTCTCAGTTCTCTCAGACACACATCATTTATCTGCCTCACAGAAATATCTAGTATTGTCTACCACTGGTGCAAAGAAAACCATGCATTAAAATAATATATGTTAAATTGCCTTAATCTGAGTGTCCAAACAAAATTCTCACCCATTTTACTTGCAAGTTAAACTGTTTATGAAGTGTTTCCTGACTTTGGACAGTTTAAAGTTTCATTAATTATGATGTAATGCAATCTCAAAGTCTATTGACAGTCCCTCTTCTAGAGCATTTTCCTTCAGGCCCTTTTTCTTTTCCTATTAAGATCCAGGATGTGGAGGAAAAATAAGACTGCCCTTGTCATAAATACAGTTCAGACCCGTTATCTTTCCTACTCCATAAGGATAAATATTTTGGAGATTGTCAAGTTTTTCTTTCAACACTTTGACTTTTCTGAATAGTTCCTCAGAGCAGGTACATAGTTTTGCTTGCCTTTGAGCTGCGTGGGGAAAATGTGGAACAAAATTCAACTCCTCGGAGCACCCTAAGTGCTTTGTCTGCCATTGTGAGAGACATCACAGGTAAGCACAGTCCTGAAGGCAAGCATCCTTTGGGGATGGTTAGGCATTGACTTATCTGCAGGAACTTTGACTGCAGAGAACCTACATGACTACCTTGTACTCTGCAGTTCTAAAGGTATGTTCATCATTTCTGATAACATGTCTAGTAATTCCCCTTACCGGAAGAACAGTTTACTTATTTACTAAAGATGCTTAATTCACAGTACTTAGTTTTGTTCACAGAGGTAACATATGAAAGTATAGTGTAAATTTAGTGGCACAATTGAAAGTTCTTTTTTTTCTGTTAGGTAATTTCTCAGAGTTGGTGGTTATGTGACAGGGCTTCCCAGAGGAAGGGAGAGATCACCATTAATCGGAATGAGCAGTAATTATTTTATAGCAGATTTATTTCTTTTTATTTTATATGTTGTGTTTATTTTCTTCCTGAAAGCATGATTGTGTATCATGTGCTTGTATTGCCTGCAAAGGCCAGAAGAGGGCATTGGGGTCCTCTGCAACAGGACAAAGAGTATGTTGTGAACCGATTCAAGGGTGCTGCAGACTGAACAGTGCATGCTCTTAACCCCTGAAGTATCCCCAACACCGTCCAGGGATACTTCATAAAGCAAATTATTAATATGCTTTCTGGGGAAGGAATAAGACAGAGTAAAGTATTCAGGCTGTGTCAGCAAGGGGCACAGATGGATGTAGGCAAAACTGCTCATACTACAGTGTATTTCCTAACTGGTTTGTTGGCATAGACTTAATGGGAAGAAATAGAAAGGCCAATACAAATGATAGAAGCATTGAGAGCCCAATAAAGAGATTTATTTTCAGTTGCACAGGCAAAAAAGCAAATGAAGAGTGTTGAGCATAGCACAGATATTGTTGATGTAATTTTTCATGTGAGGATACATTATTCTTCAGAGTATGTCGTAGATCATGGGGAAGAGACCTTAGAAGCAGGGATGTCATTAAGACAATGAAGCAGAAAACCAGGTGTGAGTCACTGAGAGTCTGATCTGGAGGTGGTACTCAGCAGGCTAGGCAGTAAAGTTCAAGCATGGAGCTTATAATACAGCATTAATATGAAAATGTATAAAAGTAACTGCTCTTTAGGAAGTTAAAATTTGCTAACTGTCTTAAATAAGAACACACTGCTGAAGGTAGACTGAATATTATCTATTTTCTATATATAGACTTGAGGCAAGTAAGTTATTCAACTGTTGTTTTTTTTCTTGTGTAATAGGATCTTTACACAAGTGTGTTACCTTGTTACTATCTATGCCAGTGCATCAAAACAGTATCAAAATCAACGACAATACTAAAATCAAGTCCTTTTTGCTTGTACATATTCAGTGTGTCTTTTTGTCATCTTGAGATATTGAGCAGGTTCCTTCTTCTTAACTGTGACCTGTGAACAAAAATTAGGAAGTTGACCATAGTTCACCCTTGCCAACAACACACACATACATATCACACACATATACAAACACCTCTCACTTATACATCCATACACACCAAAGACACACACACACACACACACACACACACACACAAATCATACATACACATACATCAGAAACTTTGTAATATTGCTTAAAAACAAGAAATTTTAATTTTTATTCAATACAAGTTTTTGGCATTTTAAGTTAGTTGTCTTAACTAAAATCTCAGATCTGATATTAAAAGCTGGCTTTGTGGGCTTAAGAGTGTGCTAAGGAAATAAAGCACATCCTGCTACTGCAGAGTATTTGAGTTAGATCCCACATTGTACAGCTCACAAATGCCTGTATTCCATCTCCTCTGTCTTCCATAGATACCTCTACTCATGGGCACATACACATAATCAAAAATAAATCTTGTTACCTGGGTAAATTTATCATCTGGACCAGAAGTCAGAAGTTTTGTTTGAACGTGAAATGGGTTTGTCTTGTATTTTGTTTTTAATATTTACCATTTACTTGAAAATATGAAACATTTCTCAGTAATTTTCTATGTGATGTATGAGAATGTGCACAATTATATAATTCAAATCTGAATTAGGGTCACAAGAATCTCCTTATTCCCCTCACCTGACTTCCTCTATTACACTGACTTCCTCTATTACACTGACTTCCTCTATTACACTGTTAAGTTGGCATGACATGTGTGAAGTTTTAGAACTTAGTCAAAGAACATATGCTTCATTAGTAAGACATGAGAACATAGGCTAACACATCATATTTGGTTGTTCTTCTATGAATATCTTGCCCAATCGCCTTTATTGGTATCCAATATAGAAAAGAATGCTTATTGGAAATTTCAGTGATCATTTGTATAAACAACACATGTGACTTTAAGGAAGTTAATATCTTTTCAGAATGACATTTCTTTTTCCCAGTTCAAGAGTTAATTAGGTTCTTCCAGATGAAGAGTTAGTTCTAAGAACGAAGCAGATTCACAAGCACTTATTCCATCGCCGTTTTGACTGCCTAACTCTTATTAAGGATACCTTCTTCTTTGTCGAAAGACAGCTACCAGTGATAGAAATTTCAACTGTGTTCCACAGAAGACTTTATGAGTGTTGCTAAGAGGAAGGGGTTGAGACCCAGGAAATCACACACTCTCAATCCACAGAAGCTATTGTTCTATGTAGCTAGGAATAAAGGGAGAGAAAAAAAGAAAAGATGAAGATAAAGAAACAGAAAGAGGAAAGGTAGAAAAGGGAGAGAAGGGAGAGAAACAGGGAGAAGAGGAGAGGGAAAATTGGGCAAAACTAGTGAATAAAAGAGTTTTTGATTGAATTTTATGTTGCATTTTCTCTCACAGGGTATTAGGCATTTCTCCTGCTTAGTATGGAAGAATCAGAAATCTCCAGGTGTTTAGAGAAAAAAGTTTCAGATGCCCCATTGTTGGTTATTTGGCAATGTTATTAAAGAATGAAAAGACTCACAGTAAAGAAGTTTCCTTGAATCTCAGAAGGAATTTCAGACTTTTAGAATATGTTAACAGTGTTAAACTACAGTGACATTTTGATGTGGGAGTCCCCTCTGTGTGCTGTCATTACCATTAATGAATAAAGAAAGTTCCTTGGCCTATTGATAGGGCAGAACTTAGATAGACAGGGAAAACAGAACTGAATGCTGAAAGAAAGAAGGGCAGAGCCAGGGAGACACCATCAAGCTGACAGAGACAGACGTGTCGAATCTCTCCCTGTAAGCCACTGCCATGTGGCCATACACAGATTAATAGAAATGGGTTAAATTAAGATGCAAGAGTTAGGCAGCAAGAATTTGGAACTAATGGGCCAAGCAGTGTTTTAATTGATACAGTTTCTGTGTGGTTATTTCAGGTGTATGCTAGCCAGGTGGCTGGGACAAACAAGCAGCCTCTCCTGGCACCAATGAATTGTGCACTTGCACTTCAATTGACATTGAAGTGAATGTCTTCTGCGTTATGAGATTCCTATATGCACCAGGGGAGAATGCTACATATTAAAGTGATGTGTTTGGATGTCAAGTTATCCAACTACAAAGAAAACTGAGAAGTTATGAGAGGTTGGGAGCATAGTAGTGAAGGCAGACTAGTGCATGGGGGCCTTTGAAGTCATAGATTCTCCATTCCTGGCTCCACCCCTGCTTGCTGATTATCAGGATATGAATCCAGCATGTTCCCACTTAAGGAAGCAGAGCTACCTCAGGCACTGTGCTGTGCTGGTGTAATAAGCTAATAGACATTAAAGACATTTTATCTATCTATTATCTCTATCTATCTATCTATCTATCTATCTATCTATCTATCTATCTATCTATCTATCTGTCATCTATCTACTTACTGACTTACTTGCTTGCTCACTTAAAGAACCACAACATCCATGCCTTAACTAGGAAATTGCTTGCTGCTTTTAGTGAGAATGAAGAGAAAGAATAAAAAATCAAATATGTTTAAAACTGCAGATACAACAGATTCATGCAAAATTCAACTGTAATTATTAAAGAGATTAGTGATGTCATAAAGAAACCTATTACTTCTCCCTGGAATGATAGAAGTGGTTTCTGGAAAGTAAGATAGCCCAGGCTATGAAACTAGAAGACTCAGAGTAAAATTGTAGATGTTAGCTCAGTTCAGGAAATAACCAGGCTAGCTAAAAGATAAATCAATTATATTTTTATTTATGATAAGGGGAAAACTCATGAGTCAGGAAAGAGTAATCCAAGCTCAACTGTGCTGCAAGGGAACCACACAGAGAGTACACCTGAGCTGTGTGCCATTTTTCTCTGGGTCCCAGAAAGCTACACCCTAACTTGGTCCCATATTTTAAAGATAATTGGTTGACAAAGCTTTCTCATCATAAAATTGTCTGGGAAAATGGTCTTTTTTGGCATTTTCAGGAAAAGAAACATGCTGGAAAAATTTTCAACAGTTTAGCCACTTAGACATTCAGAAGCCACCCACTACAGCTGAGATGAAAGGGGCCAGGCTACATGGGAAGGTGGCAGAAGAACTCAGTATCATCTACATACTGCTCATTTTGAAGACACGAAGGACATAACAGCCCACTTCTGTTTTTCAGTGTTCACTAGTACTGGTGAGTATATTAAAATTTTTATTCTTATAGCTAACAAGAAATAGCTTTATGGAAATCAGAGAATACTAAGAGACTATAAAAAGAAAACTGAATTGGATCTAAATAAAATTCTGTAAGGTGAAAACTGACAGAAACCAAAATATACATGAAAACTTTGATCCTGGCTTCAAGCAATACAAATTTTGTTGCCATGTGCTTAACAGGAGCAAAGTCAGTGCTTGCATCTAGAGTCCTGAAGAAATTTACAGAAATAAGACCAGATCTGAGACTCCATATGTGAAGCACTTGTCTTGAGCCGAAATTGAAATCTGATCATCCAAATGAAGAGTCAAAGTGTATCTTCCAACTACAAAGAAGGAATGTGACTGAATTCAAGCAAAAGTCAACAACCAGGTTCATGTTGCTCTTAACCTTGATCAAAGAAGCTTTATTTTCAGTGAGTTAACACAGGTACATAACGACCAAAGGTATTGGGAATAAATGTAGAGTGTCCAAACCTAAAGGAAACATCTGTATCAGTCCCTAGATATAAGACAGGGAAACATCATAAATCAGGGTGGTTGAAAAAATGTAGAAGTCCAAGGATAAGGAGAATGCTCAAACTGTTGAGAGATGCTATGAGTGCTCAGTCATAGACGAAACATCTCTCCCAACTCTATCTCAGTAAAGCTTAAGGAACATCTTGGAAGAAAGGTGAAAACAATGAAACCAAACCCCAAACAATAACAACACCAAACTAGTAAGATCTGGCGATGGGGAGGAGATCTTCAAAATACTCTTCTCTGTTTCTGACAAGGCTGTTGTATACATGAGCTCACAGAACCTGTGGTTACTTGTATCAGAAATGCACAAAATCAAGACAGCTTAAAATTCAAGTGTAGAAGTTAAAGGGCTCCTGAGGTCCCTTTTCTTGCCAAGGAGCTATTGACAATGATGACTGTTGGCACAGGAGAGTCATTTTTCTTTAGGAAGGGAGCCACTTGAAGCCTATGCATCTGTAGATGATCCAACACCCATAAGCATATGGCCAGCACTAATTAGTTTCAGTGGGCTATGAAAAAAATGATGAGAAGGAAGAGGAGACATGAAGCTTAGAGCACTATGTGTTCAGGATGAGATATTTTCATAAAGTAAATACTTTTCTAATCAAGCATGCTCTAGTTCAGGCCTTCATAGGGCTCAGTAGGTTTGGGTGCAGGCTCTTGGTGCCTGGGGAACACTGTGTTCTCACTGCACAAAAATAGACAGCTGAATCACTGGGCTGGGAGACTCTGATGTGCAGGGAAACATGTCTGCTGTCTTTGTTGAGGTGAATTGCGAATCTACCTTCTTCTTTTTCTCCACTAGAGAATATAGATGTGAGCAACTCGGGGCCTTTCCCAGGCTGCTGTCTGTACCACCTGAAGTTATCAGAATTGCGATCACTGAAAGTGCAGTTGAGAGAAGCCATGGTTCCTTCTGGGACACTGAAGAATTCCGGGTTCTGTTGCAACTTCTGCTGGCTGCTCACCCCTGTATAGAGAGACAAAGTTCAGACAACCAAGACTAGATGCATAGAGAAGCAAACACACCAATGAAACTCTTCCATGGGCCTCCCACCCCTTAACTAGAGATTAAAGCCATCTGTGTTTTTAGCATTATCCTAGAGTAGGCACCAACCTCACATATCACATCTTATATCCAAGAGAAATGCCCAAACTCACAATTAAAGTGAAGCCACAGGAATACTAGGGAAACAATCAAGGATTTCATTATTCTCTCTTCTATCCTGACTGAGGATCCAAATTCTAAGCCCAGAAAAAGATTAGTTTCAGGTTTCTAATGTTTCCCTTCCAGAAAACATCAAGATACAGTGTCACCATGTAGAAAAATAAAGCTCTTTTCATCACCCCTGTTTCACCAGCAAACTCCTCCCCCCAAGCTCTCTCACTACAGACCACTGGAGGGGTTCCTCATGTCTCTGAGAAGAGGCTGCCATCTTGTGGATACTGACTACAAGCAAAGATTTGCTAAAAATAAATGCCTTTCGTATTGAGAGGCTAAAATAAAAATCTGTCAACTTGATACAAATTTAAGAGACATTTGCTTCGAGTCAATGGGGGAACATGCATGTTTTAAGGCATCTCAAGTTAAACTTCAAATACGTCCTGAGTTACCTCTAGCAGTCACTTCCTTATATTCAGCGATTCAGACTTTTTCTATCAACACATCTGAGTGAGGTTCTGTAGGACAGTAGTATTTCACACAGCACAACTTCTCTTTGGGCCAGACAATGCACCTGTATAAAACACTTCATCTTTGCCTTTTGAAAGAACTTCTTCTAATTAAAGCAATTCTAGAGAAACTGAGTAGGTTAAAATCTCACTTAATACTATGTTTCCATTTCAAAATCTAAGGAACACATCTTTTATTTTTGAGACAGAGTTTGCTATGGTGGTTTGAATTACAATGTCCCCTTAGGCTTATCTATTTGAATCTGTGGTCCTTAGTTGGTGGAACTGTTTGGGAAACATTAGGAGGAATGGTCTTCTTGGAGGAGGTATGTCGTTGGGATAAGTTTAGAGATTTCAAAACTCCAAGCCATTTCCAGTTAGGTCTTTCTCTCTCTCTCTCTCTCTCTCTCTCTCTCTCTCTCTCTCTCTCTCTCTCTCTCTCTCTCTCACACACACACACACACACACACACACACACACACACCAAAGATTACTGGCTGGCTCTGAAATTATATTAAGTTTTTACCTGTCCTCCAGAACCTCCAACTACCAACATCTGTCTATGTGAACTTAAAGCCCATTTAGTACAAATAAGTCCATGCCTGCTATCATAAACCCAGCTGACTTACCCATAGCTGATGAAGCCATGAACCCAAGAAGAGAGCATATTATATCACTTCCCTAAAACTGTATATCTCCTAACAATATTCTGAACATCTATTGCTGCACACACAGAGAAGCGTAGCTCATTGTGTAGCAAACAAAAGACAATTGCAGATGTCCAGAATTAGTTACAGCACTGAACACAATGGACCATAGAGTGTCTGATCTCAACTGATATGTCTTCAATCCATCCCTACACTCAAGGCACAAGGAACATTGAGGAAGGGGATGATAAAAGACTATAAGAGCTAGAGGACCAGAACACCTGTTGTGATATTGTGTCTTCAATATAGATGAGAGAAGCTGCACCCATGAAATCTCAAAAAAAATGTGATCAACTAAACAAGACCTACAAAGTGACAGTGCCAACTGACATGTCAACAGTCAATGTAGACATGAAAAAATCTACTAGAATCTAACTCCCGGATGAAAAGATGCAGATATTTTTTCTATTCTTTTTTATTTAAATAACATTTTTCATTTATTTTACATACAGACTGCAGTTTCCTTCCCTCCTCTGCTCTCATTCTCTTTCCTCTCCCCCAATTCCCAGCTATTCCCCTCCCCATCCACTCCTCCTCTAGCTCCATTCATAGATGGGCATTGCTCCCATGGGCTTGAACAAAGCATAGCACATCAAATTGAGGCAGGACCGAGAGCCTTGGTTCAAGGCTGAGCAAGGTAATCCAACTTGGAGAAAGCCAGATAAGCACCAGGAACTCACTGTTAGGAGACTTAAAAAGAGAGGAATCTAAAGAACCACCACACAGGTGCAGAGGGACTAGGTTGGTGGCACACAGGCTCCCTAACGGTTGGCTCAGAGTCCATAAGCTTCCACAAGCACAGATGAGTTGCCTCTTTGGGTTCCCCCACCAAGAATCCCCCCTAACTTGTATAAATTCCTACTCCCTTTTTTTGGAAAGACTCCAAGAGTTCAGCCTGGTGCTTGTCTGTGGATCTCTGAGATGCAGATGATTAATGACCACTGAGAGGGGAAGATCAGCTTTCTCCAGAGGTAAGACTTCTGATAGGGTGATAGGTTATCCAGTCCCAAGAGGTCACCCTAAACACATGCACATAGGAGCAAATGTTCTAAACAAGATGCATTTGTGTGTGTGTGTGTGTGTGTGTGTGTGTGTGTGTGAAACAGTAATTAAGGATGACGTCTTGAGTTTGAGATGAAGTAAGGAAAATGTAGGAGGAGTTAAAGGGGGAGGGGGAGGAAGAAATTAAGTAAGTATGGTACACATGGATGAAATTCTCAGAAATGTTGAAGTTTAAAATGATAAAAGCCTGGGTTAAAACCGGTCTCGCTGAACATAGCGGACAATGAGGTCCACTGAGACCTCAAGAACAATGGCAATGGGTTTTTGATCCTACTGCACCTATTGGCTTTGTGGGAGCCTAGGCAGTTTGGATGCTCACCTTACTAGACCTGGATAGAAGTGGGTGGTCCTTGGACTTCCCACAGGGCAGGGAACCCTGATTGCTCTTTGGGCAGATGAGGAAGGGGGATTTGATTGGGGGGAGGGGGAGGGAAGGGGGGTGGCGGTGGGGAAGAGACAGAAATCTTTAATAAATAAATAAATAAATAAATAAATAAATAAATAAATAAATGAAATAAAACGATAATTACTTCTTGTAAAAGATTAACATATGAGGAAAGGAAGACTGGACACCTTTCTTTACCTGGACTTCATCTAAGGAACATGGATTGTGCAAAAGCACCCAAGCAATATGCACGGTAGAGATGGGGATTCTTGGGTCTTATGGAGAGCTGTACCCAGTGTGGCCACATGTTTTTAGACTCTCTCCTCAGCTCATTAGCATACATTCATTCTTAGGAGTGTTTTTCCTGCCTAAGAAGCTATTTCTGTTCCCATTTTTAAGCATGTATTTCTGGTTTAGTCCCTTTTTCTGGACATGAGAGTGTGGAACTGGCTGTCCTCTGCATTTAGATTTATAGATCAGCACTCCTAAGCTTATTTCCTTGACATGCTCAGCTTTCTCGCTGTTTCTAGGAACTCTGTGGTGATCTGAAAAGGCTAATTTTTCTCCATCTCCTCTCCTCATGGTGGCTTCCAGGACAGTCTGCTTTCGTACACTGTTGTTTTTCTCTCAAAATCTGTTAAAATTGTCCTCAAGTTTTCTTTTCAGATGGTTTTAAAATTGTCTTTCTAATGGGACTAATAACACTCATAGGGAAATTCAGCTCTCTAGTACAGTGTTAAAAAGACTGCTTTCTCACCTAGACCTCCTTGAAGCCTCCAGGAGCAGGTTTTGGTACTGGCTGCAAGTACCTGTGGAGCACGGTGCCCCGACCACACAGATGTAGAAGGCTGTATCCTCCAGCTGGGCGGCTGTGATGTGCAGGGTGCTATGCTGAGCATCTGCATTCAGAGTTGCTGAGTATCTTCCATTTGACTTTTTGTTTTCTATGTAAGTCATGAGTGCCAGGGACACAAGACTTCTGCCTGTGTCTTGTCTGTACCACCTTAAGTTGTTAGCAGGGGTCACAGTGTAATTGCAATGAAGGATGCAGTTCTCTCCTTGCAAGACAACCAGGGACTTGGGACTCTGCTCCACTTGGGTCTTGCCAGCAGCCCCTATTCATAAAACAGTGTGAAATTTCAGAAATCAATCATCCATACTTAGTTCTTGTAGGTTGTGTCCTTTACTCTCTACGTGAATCTCGGGTGATCTAGGAATATGCATATTTTGCTTCCTCTACCTATCCCAAGGAATTACATCTTTGCCTAAATCCTAAGAAAACTTTCTATGATGTCCTATGGTCCCCGGCTAAAACCTCCACTAACTTACACTGAAAATACAGCCACAAAACAACCCAGCAGGCACTCAGGTGTGTCTCCATTGTTGTTTTGTAGAAGTCTGCCCCCAAAGCTGCTGCCTATTTCATCAGCTCTTTCTTGTAACACACAGAAACTATCAGGAAATATGCCAGCCAATCAAAGACCTGATTGGCTGTATCACAACCAATCAGCTGTATCACACATCAGCTTCTGATGACAGGACCAGTGCAAGCACTGCCATCTTGGGGTCAGAGCTGGACTTGCTCAACCTTTGCCTAAACGTTTGTCATTCCTTTTCACTGCTGGCAATGTGATACAGAATATAAATCATCACATATGTGTAGAGACATGGTAGAGTGTCAACTAGAAACTATTTTAAGACCTCAACTCAATTTTGGAACTCAATAGGACGCTAGATATGATAGGTAATATTTACTTTCAACTTCTGAAAGTAGATCCTTAATGTTTTTTCAAAGTCTGAATACAAATGACTCATGTTAGGGGGCTAATGATAATGACTAGCCTGAACTTGGTCTGAACATAAAGTATAAATTCCTTTAGAATGTGACTTTTTTCTGTTTGATTTGCTACTGTATCAAAATAAATTTTGTTAAAGATACATTAAAATTGTGTTTAAAAATAAATATTTTTAGTAATTCTTTGACAACTTCATGTTTACATACAATATATTTTTGAGTGAATGTTAAATATTGATATTACAGAAATGATGGGATTTTTAATCATCCATTACTAGTTCAGCAATACTTTTCAAGAACCATTGTTGTAAAATATCATCATAAATGCTAAGGGTTATCAATTCTCGTGCTTCTGAATTGCACATGAGTGGGGGAAAAATCAAGCGTCTGACACAGGTACTGACAAGTGGTAAGTATTGAAGGTTTGAAAATTCCTTCCATAATGCTTTTCATTTCTCAGAGCAATTGAAGCCAGTGAAAATGTGGAAGTTGTTTAGATAATTGAGGATTTACTGTACGTCTGAGATCAATGCATAGAAATGGAGAAAACAAAAGAAGGGAAACATATCTTGCCTGAAAAATCAAAAGGAAATAAAAATAATCCACTCACACAGGACAATATAGGATTCTAGGAGAGAATTCTAAGAGGTAAAGACAGTGTGATCACTGGTTTTGCGACAGTGTGGCTGGCCCTCAGTACCCAGATACTAATCCAAATTTAATCCAAATCCAAATATCACTGTGAAGAAAGTGGATCTCCTGTGGTCATTTGAAGGATTTAAGAGAAAAATGATAGTTGGTCATAGTCACTTCTGCCTCTAATGTCAACACTTGGGAGGCAGAGGCAGGTGTATCTCTATGAGTTTTAGGCCAGCCTAGTCTACTTAGTGAATTCTGGATAGTCAGGGCTATATAGAGAGACCTCATCTAAAAAAAAAGAAAGAAAGAAAGAAAGAAAGAAAGAAAGAAAGAAAGAAAGAAAGAAAGAAAGAAAAAAGAAAGAGCAAAAAGATAAAAATGATGAGATTCCCCCAAACAGAAGAAATTCTGTCTGATTTATTAAGATAGTGACCTGTGTTCTACACCATAAGTGTCCCTCCCTTCAGGTCTTCATGTTGCTGTTTGCACGTGAGTCCCTACTCTTCCTCCTTTCATTAGGAATTCCACAGGGCTTTGTCACGGAAAGATTGCAGCTTTCTAAACCTTTCCTTCCAGACTCTGTCAGGCCACATTATGCAGATGTCTCTTTCTCCAGCATGTTGGATTGACTGAAGATAGATAAGGTTTAAGATGTGGTTCAGTGGCTGACTTGCCTGACATAATAAGGCTCTGTGCTCTCTCCAGAACTGCAGGAAAATAACTTAGGATTTGGCCCCAGAGTCCATTTCATTCTTCAAATGGTTTGTGAAATTATGTGGCATGGCGTGAGAACATCTATATGATTTCCACCAACAGAGAAGCATAAGGTCACATAGAACAGAGTGTGAGGAACTGAGTCATAGGGATTTCAAAGGCGGGTGCTCAGCAGCCAGCCCACCTGCTGCCTCTAAGTTTGTGCTCAGCTCCCTCTGCAGTTTCTGCTGCTGTGTCTCTCAGAGCACAGTAGTACACGGCTGAGTCAGATTCTTGAACTGAGGCTTTCTCCAAGTGGAAGGAGCTGGATCCTTTATCAGATGTGGCTTCAAATCCTCTGCTGCTTCCCTTTGCACCAGCCGTAATGACTTTGAGGAGGAGCTGTAGACTTTCTCCAGGATACTGAACATACCAGAAAAGAGCAGGAGACCCTATATTTGTCATTGTATATGTGCAGTTTATTGTCAGGAACCCGCCTTCTGAGATGGTAACTTGGCCTCCTGTTTGAGTCACAGAGTCTCCTTGGGTCCTTCCTAGAGAGCAAGGAGAGGAGAGAGGGGGAGAGTGAATTCTGTGTCACCTTGAGGATAATGCTTTAGATAATGTAAGGCTAAAGACTTGGCTATTTAAATCTATTTACTTACCGAATATGAGGAGTATTGCAATCACAAAGGCTGGAGAAGAGTTCATTTTTAGTGTTGCCTAGAATGGTCTTGATGCTTAGCATGAAGAATTGCTAGCTCAGAGAAAGGATGAGTCCCTTTCAGATACAAATCACACAGGAAATGAGCCTGCCTTAGGAAACTGCACCCCCTGGAGGACAGGAACTGAACTGAGAATGGGTATTACCCTGTGCCTCCTCTCTGGTCTTAATAATAAGGTATATGTCAGTCTTTAGGCCCTTGTACATGTAAAGACAGCTATAATCTTTCCCCTGTCAGAATGGCCAAGATCAATAAAATTAATGACAGAACATGTTGTTGGGGATGTGGGGAAAGAGAAACACTTATTCACTACTAATGGTAGTACAAACCTGTACAACCAATCTGGAAATCAATGTGGTGATTCCCTGGGTAGCTGGGAATAGATCTACCTTAAGATCTACCTATACCACTCTTGGGCATAAGCCCAAAGGACTCTACACTGTACTATAGAGGCACTTGTTCATCCATGTTCTTTGCTCCCCTATTCACAGTAGGCAGGAATTGGAAACATCCTAGATGTCTATCAACTGATGAGAAGATGGTGACAATGTAGTACATTTACACAATGGAATATTATTCCACTAATAAAACTAAAATTATGAAATCTGAAGGTAACTGGATTGAGCTTTAAAAAATCAAGCTGAGTGAGGTACTCTAGACCTAAAAAGACAAAAATTACATGTTTTCTTTAATATGTGGACATTAGCTTTTAAGATTTTGATAGGGGCGGGACACCCAGGCAGCGGGGAGATCGGATCCGGGTGCCAGGAGGGCCATCGCTGGGGTGAGTGAGTTTCTGGCCGCGGCGGCAGCCCGGGACAGGGAGCTCAGACGTTCCCCACCCCTCCTGCACTTTCTGGTCAGTCTGCGGGGGCTGTACTCCTTGATACCTCTTCTCCATTCCTGTCCCACCCAACTTGCATCCAAGGCCCTCCCGCACTACCTCTGACCCCCCTCCCCTCTTTGAACCACACAACAGCTCCCAGCTCAGCCCGTTTGGGCGCTGGGACAGGGTCCGAATTGGGAGGGCATTCGGGAGGGTGGTGGCTCCTTTGTCTAGGTGGCCGGCCTGCACCAAGCGGGGCCGGCCCTTTGTTCGCGGGACGCCCAGGCAGCGGGGAGATCAGATCCGGGTGCCAGGAGGGCCATCACTGGGGTGAGTGAGTTTCTGGCTGCGGTGGCAGCCCGGGACAGGGAGCTCAGACGTTCCCCACCCCTCCTGCACTTTCTGGTCAGTCTGCGGGGGCTGTACTCCTTGATACCTCTTCTCCATTCCTGTCCCACCCAGCTTGCATCCAAGGCCCTCCCCCACTACCTCTGACCCCCTCCCCTCTTTGAATCACACAACAGCTCCCAGCTCAGCCTGTTTGGGCGCTGGGACAGGGTTCGAATTGGGAGGGCATTCGGGTGGGTGGTGGCTCCTTTATCTAGGTGGCCTGCCTGCACCAAGCGGGGTCGTCCCTTTGTTCGCGAGACACCCTAGCAGCAGGGAGACCAGATCCGGGTGCCAGGAGAGACATCACTGGGGGTGGTGCTGAGGAGTCCCATCTGGATGGTTGTCCATGTTTGGGTACTGAGGAGTTCAAGCTCAGCAGGACGGTCCCTGCTTCTACACTGAAGAGATACACCCAGAGACTCAGGCACAGCAAAGACAGGACCAAGACACCAGGCCTCTCTTGGCTTCATTTGAAAGAGGAGATGGGAAGGCGCCAATGCAAGAATTCCTCCAACAACCTGAAAGGCAACATGACATCACCAGAACCCAGGGATCCCGAAATAAGAAGAATTGTACACCCTACTCCAGAAGAAGTAGAAGAAATCGACTCAAAAGTGAATTATTTGAAAATAATAGAAGACCTTAAACAGGAGGTGAAAAACTGCCATAAACAATTAGAGATTACAAACAAAAAGGTAGAGGAAATGAATAAATCGCTCAAAGATACCCAAGAAAACCAAGAGAAACAAGAAAATGCAATTAAACAGGTAAGGGAAATGGTTCAAGACATGAAGAATGAAATGGAAGTAATGAAGAAAACTCAAACCGAGGGAAGGTTGGAGATCGAAATTCTGGGTAAACGAACAGGAACTACAGAGACAAGTACTACCAACAGATTACAAGAGTTAGAAGAAAGAATGTCAGACACTGAAGATACCATAGAGAAAATTAACACACTGATCAAAGAAAACAGCAAAACTAACAAATTCTCATCACAAAACATTCAGGAAATATGGGACACAATAAAAAGACCAAACCTAAGAATAATTGGGATAGAAGAAGGAGAGGAAGTACAGCTCAATGGTTCAGAAAATATATTTAATAAAATTATAGAAGAAAACTTTTCCAACCTAAAGAAAGATATTCCTTTGAAGGTTCAAGAAGCATACAGAACACCGAATAGACTGGACCAAAATAAAAAACATCTCCTCGCCATATAATAATCAGAACACAAAACATACAGAATAAAGAAAGAATATTAAGAGCTGCAAAGGAAAAAGGTCAAGTTACTTATAAAGGTAAACCTAACAGACTTACACCTGACTACTCTATGGAAACCATGAAAGCCAGAAGGTCCTGGATAGATATACTGCAGAAGCTAAGAGAACATGGATGCAAGCCCAGACTACTATACCCAGCCAAGCTATCATTCACTATAAATGGAGAAAACAAAATTTTCCAGGATAAAAACAAATTTAAACAATTCGTAGCCACAAATCCAGCCTTACAGAAAGTAATAGAAGGAAAATCACAAACCAAGGAGACCAACAATGACCACAATAACTCAAACATCTAGACACCCTTCACCAGCACAACTAAAAGAAGGCAAACACACAAACTCTCTGTCCACTCTCTCCATACCTCTTCAATATAGTGCTTGAAGTTTTAGCAATAGCAATAAGACAACATAAGGGGATCAAGGGGATTCGAATTGGAAAGGAAGAGGTTAAACTTTCGTTATTTGCAGATGATATGATAGTGTACATAAGCGACCCCAAAAACTCCACCAAAGAACTCCTACAGCTGATAAACGCCTTTAGTAATGTGGCCGGATACAAGATCAACTCCAAAAAATCAGTCGCCCTCCTGTACACAAAGGATATGGAAGCAGAGAGGGAAATCAGAGAAGTATCACCTTTCACAATAGCCACAAACAGCATAAAATATCTCGGGGTAACTCTAACCAAAGAAGTGAAGGATCTATTTGACAAGAACTTTAAGGCATTGAAGAAAGAAATTGAAGAGGATACCAGAAAATGGAAGGATCTCCCTTGCTCGTGGATTGGGAGGATCAACATAGTAAAAATGGCAATCCTACCAAAGGCAATTTATAGATTCAATGCAATCCCCATCAAGATCCCATTAAAATTCTTCACTGATCTTGAAAGGACAATACTCAACTTTATATGGAATGACAAAAGGCCCCGGATAGCCAAAGCAATCTTATACAATAGGGGTACTTCTGGAGGCATTACCATCCCTGACTTTAAACTCTATTACAGAGCTACAGTAATGAAAACAGTGTGGTATTGGCATAAAAATAGAGAAGTTGACCAATGGAATCGTGTAGAAGACCCGGATCTTAACCCACAAACCTATGAACACCTCATTTTCGATAAAGGTGCTAAAAGTATACAATGGAAGAAAGAAAGCATCTTCAACAAATGGTGCTGGCACAACTGGATGTCAACCTGTAGAAGAATGAAAATAGACCCATATCTATCACCATGCACAAAACTCAAGTCCAAATGGATCAAAGACCTCAATATCAATCTGAACACACTGAACCTGATAGAAGAGAAAGTGGGAAGTACACTACAACAGATGGGCACAGGCGATCGCTTCCTAGGTATAACCCCAGCAGCACAGTCATTAAGGGCAACATTGAATAAATGGGACCTACTGAAACTGAGAAGCTTCTGTAAAGCAAAAGACACTGTCACTAAGACAAAAAGGCAACCCACTGACTGGGAGAAGATCTTCACCAACCCCGCAACAGACAAAGGTCTGATCTCCAAAATATATAAAGAACTCAAGAAACTAGATTGTAAAATGCTAATTAACCCAATTAAAAAATGGGGCACTGATCTGAAGAGAGAATTCTCACCAGAAGAATTTCAAATGGCCAAAAGGCACTTAAGGTCATGCTCAGCCTCCTTAGCGATCAGGGAAATGCAAATTAAAACAACATTGAGATATCATCTTACACCTGTCAGAATGGCTAAAATCAATAACACCAATGATAGCCTTTGCTGGAGAGGCTGTGGAGAAAGGGGTACCCTCATCCATTGCTGGTGGGAATGCAAACTTGTGCAACCACTTTGGAAAGCAGTGTGGCGGTTTCTCAGGAAAATTGGGATCAACCTACCCATGGACCCAGCAATACCACTCTTGGGAATATACCCACGAGGTGCCCGATCATATGACAAGGACATTTGTTCAACTATGTTCATAGCAGCATTATTTGTAATAGCCAGAACCTGGAAACAACCTAGATGCCCTTCAATGGAAGAATGGATGAAGAAAGTGTGGAATATATACACATTAGAATACTACTCAGCGGTAAAAAACAATGACTTTGTGAAATTTGCATGCAAATGGATGGAAATAGAAAACACTATCCTGAGTGAGGTAACCCAGACCCAAAAGGATGAACATGGGATGTACTCACTCATATTTGGTTTCTAGAAATAAATGAAGAAATTTCATCTGGCGATGGATGGAGATAGAGACAGAGACCCACACTGGAACACTGGACTGAGCTCCCAATGTCCCAATGAGGAGCAGAAGGAGAGAGAATATGAGCAAAGAAGTCAGGACCACAAGGGGTGCGCCCACCCGTGGAGACAGTGGGGCTGATTCTTTGGGAGCTCACCAAGGCCAGCTGGACTGTGAATGAAAAAGCATGGGATAAAACTGGACTCTCTAAATCTGGCGGACAATAAGGGCTGCTGAGAAGCCAAGGACCATGGCACCGGGTTTTGATCCTGCTTCATGTTCTGGCTCTGTGGGAGCCTACCCAGTTTGGATGTTCACCTTCCTAGACCAGGATGAGGGGGGAGGACTTTGGACTTTCCACAGGGCAGGGAACCCTGACTGCTCTTCAGGCTGGAGAGGGAGGGGGAGGAGTGGGGGAGGGGAGGAGGAGAGGGAGGAGTGGGAGGGAAATGGGAGGCGGGGAGGAGGCTGAAATTTCTTTTTTCTCCAATAAAAAAAAAATAAAATACAAGAATCAAAGAAAAAAAAAGATTTTGATAGGCAATCCAAATAATCACTAAAGTTAGGTACCAGATAGGGGACTAGGAGGGAGGAGAACAAAGAAGAAATAGAATATAGTGCTATGTAAAGACAAAAGAAAAAGTAGAATAGGTGAACTAAATAGGGAGGGAATGGAAAAGAAAGGTAAAGGAGGAAATGTGGGGATGGACAACTAATACAAAGTCCATTTTACAAAGCGTATGAGAACCTACTATTATATAAACTTCTTAAAGCATGAAGCATGCATACATATATGGAATCTAAAATAAAGCAGACAGTTCCCAACTAGGCATCTTACATCACCAAGTAAAACCTATGATGCCAGGAATTGGTTACATCTTGCTGAGTCGTTTGCCAAAGAAGCCCCTTGGAAACCACTAAACATTTCATGCTATTGCCAAAGCTATTCATTATTCTCTACAATTTAATAGTAAGTCATTATTGCTGAATACAAAATTTACAAATGTCATCAAACATAGAGAAGCTGAACTGGTGCCTAACTAGAAACTTGTCTCCTTATTGACTAGCATTCGTGTTACTGGAAGGAACTTCCCACATTATCAGAGAAGAAAGGCAATCACCAGTATTGCCTGAGAACTGTAACATGACCTTCCTACAAAGACATACTAGAGAAATAGTGTCACAAAAGTTAATGGAGTAACCAACAACTTCTGGATTGGATTTAAAGCCCACTCCCTGAGATATGACCCATTCCTGACTCCACTAAAGTGTTTAGGAGCCTGAATTTAGGTAGGACAAGGACTTAGGGGCAAACCTACTACTACTATTCTGCTAAAGGAACATAGCAATAAAATGACCCCTAATAGCATTATGCTATGCCCATAGACTGGTTTCTTACTCAACCTTCATCAGAAAAGCTTTTTCTAACAGTATATTGTATTTAACATAGATATCCACAGCCGGTCATTGTACAGAAAGTGAGAGACATTGGAGCATTCAGTCCTAAATGAAATTTGTTCATCAAAGTCCTCCCATTCAAAACCTCAGAGATCTCTGTGGAAGAGGAGGCAGAAAGACTTTAAGAGCCATGGGTGATGAGTGATTCCAAGGGAGTGGTGTCTTCCAGACACAACCATCTTGGTATATTTGTAAACTCAGAGACATTGTGGCAGTATGTACAAGAGCAATACAGATTCAGCTAGACATGGTTTCTGAACTGAGAGGGAGAAGTGGACACTGGGCCCCTAATCAAGAAGCTATCTGCAGTTAATACCTGGTGGGTAAGATGAAAATCTCCCAAAGAGTTTCCCTGGTTATATCAATCAAACTCCAGGGTATATCAATCACATTGCACAGAAATTTTTGCCCAACACAAAATTAAATCAATGCTGTTTTTAGAATTTTTGTTTCATTTTGATTTGCTTTGACACTTTTATCCTTTTTATCTTTTTGAGGTTTTTGTTTCTTTGTTGTAGCATGCTCTTTCAGGCCTTCAAACCCCAAATCATGACAGGAAGTTGGAAAAAAATGAAACTTATGCCTTGGCAATGCTGACATATGCATGTGCATCCCATGTAAGGCAGTTATGTTGAACTTGTCCGTCTTGGGTTTCATGGTCTAAACTGATGAGGATGACTGACCAGGTCTCAAAAGGGCACCAGATCTCATTAGAGATGGTTGTGAGACACCATGTGGATGCTTGGCCTTTGCTTATGCTTGTTTCTGGCTTTTTTTTCTTTAATTAAAATTAACCTACTTCTCTTTATCTACATTCCGTCTCAGGGCTTTTTTTTTTTTTTTTCCATTCCTTTACTCTGTATGTCTATTTGGAAAATTGCCTGACTGACCTCAGGTACCTTCCTCTCTTCCTCCATCCTTTCTTCTTTTTTTCTTCATCTTGATTCTAGATTCTACCTACTACTTCTTCTCTGTTCACCAGGCCTGACTATCCCTCTTCTCCCTAGTTGTTGGCCATTCAGCTTTCATTAGACCAACAGGGTACCTTAGGCAAGGTGGTGTAGGGGCACATTTTTATGTAATTAAACAAATGCAACATAAACAAAAACAGCAGAGCTTTACATAATCAAACAAAAGCAGCACAGACAAATGCAAGACACCTTTACAGTGTTAAATCCACAACAGTTTGCAATTTTATTTTCTGTAAGGTACATTTTAGTTACCTGGGTTTTTTTTTATTTTGATTATTTTTTGGAGAGAGAAAAGGAACACAATGTTGGATGGGTTAGGAGATGGGGAAAATCTGGGAGGAACTTGGGAGGGCAAAACATTATCAAGTTATATTGTATAAAAATATTAAATAAAAAAGATTTTGAAAAGGCAGGAACACACCAAACCCAAATCAACTACACAAGAAGAAATAACAAAAATCAGAGCAGAAATAATGAAATAGAAACAAAGAAAGAAGTACGAAGAATCAATGAGTCCAGCAACTGGTTCTCTGTAAAGATAAATATAATTAATAGACCTCTGACTCAGAAGCTTCCCAAATTGACAGAATCAGAAATGAATAGGGAAATATTATGCCATACACCAAATAAATTCAGAATTAGGGGAATACTGTAAACCTGTACTCCATTTAGTTAGAAAATATAAGACAAATGAATAAATGTCTTGATTCTTCCAAACCACAACACTTAACAAAAAGGAGACCAAAAATTTAAGCATACCTGCAACAAATAAGGGAATTGAAGCAGAAATAAAATCCCTTCTGACTGAAAAGGTCCAGCTCCAGATATACTAGAAAGCAAATTCCAACAAGATACAGCATCTTTTTCCTTTCTGCATATCACAAACACTCACATATTGCACTGAAAAAAGAACACACTAGAAACATAAGGAAGAAACAGGAGAATATTATATATTTTTGGACAAATGAATGAAGGAAGCAAAATAAAAATGTCAGAAACATATTTCCCCAAGATACATACTGTCTGCACTGAGAGCTTCTACTTCTAAATATAGTCAAATATAAGAATCCTTATGAATCACAAATAAGTTATCAGATGTTGAGCGGAAAGAAAAGTAAACCCTTTGTTAGTGCACTTCACTAGAAAGATATGGAGTATGTGCAACCTCATAAGTCATGATAATTCCGTGAATATCATGAGTCAGGTTCAGAGGTTAGGAATTATAGGGGATGATTTATACATAAACAGCTTCATTCAACAAGAGTTTTGCATTTAAGACATCAAAAATTCAGCCTAGTGTAGTGGTTCTTTCTTATAACTCAAGCCCACTGGAGGTGCAGGCAGGAAGAGCAGGAGTTCAAAGTCAGCCTCAGCTTCATAAGGAGCACAAGGCCAGCCTGGGCTACTGGAAATACCTCTCACAAAACAAAAACAGAAACAAAGAAAATCACCATGTGTGTGACTGCTTCACTCTTTCTGATCAAGCCTAAAGTAAGGCATTCTCACTAATGTGTTCTTAGAATTAATTTGTATGGTTTACACTGTAGCGGTGTCTGAGTGTGTGGTGAGTGTAAATAATAGCAGATCTGTCCCTGGTCCCTAAATGAGTGATCTCAGACACACTCAAAAGCCAGGCCTGTGCTTCCCAGAGTTTGTGCTCAGCTCCCCCTGTGGTTTCTGTTACTGTGGCACCCAGAGCACAGTAGTACACAGCCGAATCTGACTCTTGGACTGAGGATTTCTGCAAGTGGAAGGAAGTGGATCCTTCATCATATGTAGCTTCAAAACCTCCACTGCTTCCCTTCTCGTTGGCCTTTGAGACTTTGAAAAGGAGCTTTGGACCTTCTCCTGGGTACTGCACGTACCAGAACAGGGTTGGGTACTGTTTGGTTTCATAGGAACAGTTCACAGTCAGAGAGGTCCCTTCAAAGAGTGTCACTTGGCCTTCTGTCTGAGTCACTGAGTCTCCATTGCTTTCTCCTAAAAAGAGAAATTAATAACAATTCAGTTTAGGTCACCTTGGTGATGACCTATATTCTGCCTCATAGGAAAAATTGTCCTTAAAATTTATATTAATATCATAGAAAAAGAGAGAAGCTCCATGTGTCATTCCACTTACCAAACATTACGAAGAGTGCAATCACTAGTTCTGAGAAGTAGTTCATTTTCTGAGTCACTGGAGTGTGTGAATCTTAATTTCTTAAGTTAGGGAAAGGTTAAGGTCTTAGTGAAAGGATAAATGTGAGCCGAGAATTAAACAGGAAATACGCATGTGTTAGGTAGATGCACACACCCCACACCTCCTTTTCAGGCAATTTTCTAACCTCAGAAGATTGTTGACCTATATTCTCAAAAGTCAGTGATGGAGTACCAGTCTTAGCTCTTTTGTTTTGTCTGACACCTGGTGGATATTGGGCAGTGCTTCTGTAATTTTTCTGAAGAATTGTTGTGATGGCTTATTTGCACCTTGTATGTTATCTCAAATGGGAATGCCATTCCATGACATTTCTAAGTTTCTTACATAGTCAATTTGGGCCTTGTGGTAATCCACTGGAAAAAATCACACAAGCAAGAAATGTCAACACACATTTAATCACTTCCAGATAACTTTGGGGGAAAGAGACAAACCTTTTTCATTATGTTACCCTACACTTGGACAGATGTCATAAACCTAAAAGATACCTAACTGATATTTCTTACATTTTCAGTTGTGAGCCTAGCCTTTAATGGCTGAGACATCCCTCCAGGCCCAGATATTTCTTAAATTAATTAATGAATGTTGTTTGTTTAAAGGAATGTCACTACTTGAAATAGCCATTTGATTCACATTTCTACCATTTATCAAAAGAAACTCAACTTACTAAAAGTTTTTCAAGGAGAAATTGCAAAGGGGCAAAATGTTGTCTAGACACCTTCCTTGTATAGATGAATGCAAAAAACAAACAACAAACACGCAATAAAAAATACTGCAGATGCGATCCTAGTCCTGAGAACTTTCTGCCTCTGATTATCTTCACTTCTTCACTTATCAGACGGTCTAAGGACTCAGTCAGATACGGGGAGCAACTGAGTTGAAAGTGAGGATCAACTGCAGAAATGGAGGAGGGAGCGAGTCGGTGCTATGTCGCCCTCTGGCGGCCAGTGCAGGATACAAGCTCTGAAGCAAACCCATGTGTTCTTCCTGTCTAGAGAACACCTCGTTTCCAAGCTAATCTGTGCTGTGTTGAGTCCTAACCTAATAAAAAATAGACCATGCATAATTGAAAGACAATTTTCTTTCGAAAAAATGATCATATGAAAAAAACAATTAAATAAGAAGGTCATTACAACTTGAGTATAAAAGCATAAACTGCAAGCAGCCCTGCCGCCACTGCCACCGCCGCCTGAAGCAGTCAAAGGAGACTGGATCTCTAAAGTGTGTTTTGTTGAATCCTGAAAGCCAGAGAAAACGCTGCCCTCCCTGGCATTTCCTTATTAGCATTTTTGCAGAGAACCAGAATCAAGGAGATCAATTTGAAGTTCAGTTGTATCCTTTTAGCCAATGGTTCTTGGTTCTGAGATATCCTTCTTATTTTCTTCCCCCTACTCTCCCCTTTCTCTCCCCTATTTCTTCCTCACCTCTCTACCCCCAGCCCACCCCTTAACTCAGAAAAAATATCATTAGCAACGTGCTTTTCTGCAGATTTCTTCTTAGAGAAGAAGTTTACACCTGCTTTTACAATTCAGATGCAGTGCCCTCTCACTGTGCCCCTACCATGGCCATCACCTATGCAGACACATCTCTGCTGTCAGTGAGCTTCCAATCAAGGGGAGCTCCAGTAGGATATGAAGAGAGTGACTTTGATAAAATGAAAAAAAAACACAAAAGGACACATAAAATACTAGTTTCAAATGTTAATTCTTCGCTTAAAAAATGAGACAAACTTATCTATTTCAAGCAGAACTGTGAACATTCAGTGACTTTAGACAAACACTAATGATAATGCTGTATGGAGAAAAACCCCACCATCATTTGGTCTAGAAAGAACTGAGATGACACACCGTCAAAGAAACAGTAGACTATAAACCATGATAACAGCTTGACCTAGACTCATTAGTATCCACCAGTTTTAAGTGGGTGAAAGTTAGGTAGTCTGATGAAGGTAGTGTTGGTTGCGGTCAATCGCCATGCCATTCTTCGGATAGAGAAGTTTTTTCTTTCCTCTTCACCTTTAAGACATCTGGGACTAAAAGTTTAGCTGTTAAACCAAAACAAGTAGTATTCTGAGATAAAGGACTCATTTTACAATGAGTAAATAGTCCTTGGTTAAGAAGAGATGATATTCTCTGTCTATGCCCTTAATAAAAGAATCATAAAATGCATGAGAAAAAAGTAGAGAAAATTAAAATATGATAAATCTACAATCAGAGTTAAAGATTATAGTGCTCACTTCCAAGTAGCTAATCTGACAAGATGAAAAACTGACACTTGATGGGGAAAACTATCAACCAATCACATCTAGTTAGGGTGTGGCTAACCCACCCTAAGCCTAGCTAGCCACACTCTAACTAGATGTGATTGGTTTGTTGCCTTAGTCTTTAAGTTAGATAGGTATTAAAAGTTATAGATCAATAGTCATCTATGTTTGTCATATTTATAATTAGGCTAATCAGTTTCTTTAGATACATATAGATTATATTCAATATAGATAGATAATCTTCAACTTCTTCAAAGAACTGTAGTAAATGGCCTTTAATCTAACTTAGAGTTCCATTGTAGTGAGACACAATCGCTCCTGGCAACACCAAAAAATGTTGAGCACACGGAAAAAATGTTGAGCACCAAAGACACTCCACCTGGAGCCTTTCTTCTTGACAGAACTGGCCTTTAGGCAAAGAAATGCCCATACCTTAACCACTGACAGAGATACAAAGTATCCGAAAATGGATAAAACAGGACTGTCATATCCTGCCAAGACAGGGTAAGATAGTTTTAAAAAGTTATTTTGCCTTTAAAAATGGTATGTCAGTTATATTATGTTTTAGCCAAAGTTGGTTGCTTCAACATTAAAAATGAGACTTTGGGTGATTGCCCAGGTATTCAGTTGTCTCTGTCATTTGTTACACATTTTGAAAGTTTCTCAATTGCACTTCCTGTTTACTCAAGTAATATTGTTTCTCTTCTCAGATCTTTGATGGAGTTAAAGATTAGATAATTATAGTTACCTTCTTCACGTTTTAACCAAGCTTAATTTCAATATTTTAGTTAGACTCCTTAAAATAGAATGTTTAGTAAAACCTTTGTTATGCATTCCTTGCTTAATATTGTTTATTGTTTGTAATTTTTATATTTGGTATCTGTTCCTATTGCATATAGTTGTATTGGGTTTGGATAGATCTTGTTTAGACAAAAGGGGGAGATGATGGGGAAAACTCTATCAACCAATCACATCTAGTTAGGGTGTGGCTACCTGGAGCCCAGGTAGAAAAACTGGGAGGACACAGGAGCGCGCACTCTCTGCGTGGTGCCCACCGGACAGATAGGACATCGGACCTCCCACTCTTATAGCATGAGTTTCGCCTTTTTAACCATTAAAATATAACTATAATTCTTGAGCTGGCCTGGTTATTTATTGTACCGACCTAATTTACAACAGACACTAGATTAGAGCAATCAATTCGACCAAATTGGCATCTCTACTGATCATTACACTCACCAATGCAATGTGCTTTTTTACCAGTGTACAAGCAATGCTCACTTAGACAGACCATACACTCAGACAGTCTAAAATACACCAGTGAATCTGAAGAGATTGAAGTTACAAGCCTGTGTTTGCTGGCCACAAAATAGTGTAGAAATCTTTTGCATGCATGACAAATGGTAAAATATCACCAGGTATTTGGAAATTAAGTAACACATTTTCAAGTAACCCACTGATAAGGGTAGAAATAAAAGGGGGCATTTGCTGTGGGACAATGGTTTGTACCCTGTCACTTGTATTTTAAATAAATGCTGATTGCCCCATTAGCTCAGGCTTTACTTATTAACTCTTATAACTTATATTAGCCGATAATTCTTGTTTGTGTTAGCCACATGGCTTTATATGTACCTTTTTTGGTGAGGCAGTCACATCTTGCTTGCTCTGTGTCTGACTTCCTATGTGTCTGGGTAATGACTGTAGACTGAATCTTTCCTCTTTCCAGAAATATTGTCATTCCACCTCTACTTCCTGCCTGGTCGCCCCACCTATATATTGCCTGGCTACTGGCCAATCAGTGTTTATTTAAAATACAAGCGACAGGGTACAGACCATTGTCCCACAGCAGGCATTAGAAACTATTTTGAACTAAAGTTTGGAGAATCTGTAGATGAAACTAAGGTGAATAATGAAGGTATTTATAACACACACACACACACACACACACACACACACACACTTTGAAAGGTTTAAGATTTAAGAAAACAGTAAAAGAAAATTTACATGAAACATGAACTTCTTAGGGGGAGCACCAATGAAGCACAACCCAGAGAAACAGAAACCATGGAAACAGCTTGACATAAACACATTATTATCCAGCAATTTTGAGTGCATGGTTGTTGGGTAGTCTAATGAAGGTAGTGTAGACTGTGGCCAATAGCAATGTCATTCTTCTGAAAGAGAAATCTTTCTTCCTACTTAACTTTAAGACATCTGGAACTAAAAGAAAATTATGGACTAAAGTATAAGATAGCATGAGTCAAAATCTTTCTTCCTTCTAACAAATTTTTCTATTTGTAATAGTGACAAAAACTTGGCACAACAATTATGGAATTTCTCACTTTCATATGACTACATTTATGAATTTTTATCATTATTCACTCTCACTATTTGCCAGAATATAGCAGAACAAAATATTCTAATGACAGTCTTGCCTCTTATTAGATCCCAGTAAACTATAGGATACCAATGGAAGTATAGGCTCCACTAAAAGAGGTATGAACTTTCTCATAGGTGAGAGAAGAACTTTGTGTTCTCCTTAGGGTAGAGGCTATGCAAACTTGTTGCTGAATGAATAATGGTTATACAATATTAGCAGGACCTGTAACTCCCCTATTTTCCTTATTTGAATGTATTGATGGTTAAAGAAAGTGTGCATGGATTCCAAATTGATAATTGCTACTTTTGCTTGCTTCGTGTCATCTCTGCTTCCACATTGGAGTTATAATTCCCAGAACTGACTTCTCCTTATTTCTCTGCCTCTGAGATAGGAATAAAAGAAGTCATGTAACACTTTCAAGATAGGTATGCTACAACAACCATCTCTTGCTTGCCAATGGGGTTCAGGATTTCAGACACTAAGAGAGCCACTTGCTGTCACCAACCTGCTAGCTCATGTTATTTTTAATTAACAATGCCTCCTCCTTCCACTTTCAACTTTATCTACCTTGGGATAAGTACATGGGTACATAGTCTTAAATCACACCACTGCATCTGGAGGTAATCCCCCAAATGACATTAAAGAAGGGGAAGGACATACAGCTTTCCTTTACTGTTATAATTATTCTTCTTGGTATCTCCATAATTTCTAAGTCAGAGTTTGCCTGTGTACTGGCATCATCAAAACTTTCTTCTTTTATGTTAGCTTAACCAATGTTCAGGAAGTTCAGGCTCAATCTATTTGCAAAGACTATGATTTTTTTAAAGACTGATCCATGCATTCTGGCTACACATATCTAACCCTTCCATAGTCTTTTATTATATATGACTCATGATTCTGTATCTCTGATTATGACTAAAGCAGACATAAGGAGTAAGAGCTAAGTAAGTAATTTTCTTTCTTAGTCATTACACTTAAATTGGTATTCTGATCATTTGTAATTGAAACTAACAGTTTAAATTATAATGGTGTAAGTTCTTCACCTTTGGTAAATCTATGTGTCTCTTTTATGTTCTATTTTTTGAGTCAAATACTCAATACAGAATATCTGAAGAAAGTTTTTTCTAATTCCTGTTTCCAAAACATATGGAAGGATGTTTTACTTGTAAACAAATCCTCTGGTTCAGACAACAGATAAAACAGACATAATTAATCACTTGTCTTCATTCTGCAGGTATACATCTGAGTGGTTTTCCTGAAGCAGGCACTGCCTCATAGGGAGCTCCTGGAATTTTATTTAGTTTAACTGTCACTCCTATGCTCCAGGAGAGCACAGAAATACTTACTTGAATGTTCCAACTGAAAGGAAGAGTGGAGTTGTTAGAAATGGCTGTTTTCTGGGGATTAAAAATAGAATATCTGTAGTAAGAGGAGCGGCCAGGCTGTGTTCCCCGCACCTGGCCGCCTGCATGGCTTAGCTTAAGCCCCGAAATAACTACACAGAAACTGTATTTATTTAATCACTGCCTGGCCCATTATTGGCTAGCTCTTACATATCGACCTAACCCATTTCTGATAATCTGTGTAGCACCCCATGGTGTGCTTACCAGGGAGATTTTAGCCTGCATCTCTCTGGAGTGGGAACATCATGGCAGCTCCTCTCGACTCAGCTTCCTTCTCCCAGAATCCTATTCTGTTTACTCCACCCACATAAGGGTTGGCCTATCAATGAGCTCAGGCAGTTTCTTTATTTTAACCAATGAAATCAACAGATTGATATATGACACTCCCACATCAAATATCAACCTTTCTTTGTACCCTAACCATAAGAATTCTGACAAATGAGGAAGACAGAGACATTTCTCCAAGGGAACCTTGCTCATTACAATAAAATTTAGAAGTTGATCTTCCTTGGTTCCTATGAACCACCCAGCATGACTACTTCCCATTCCTATCTGGAGGTCAATGGGTGGACTTGAGTCACTGTCTGGACCACAATGAATCCTGAGGAAACAATCAGATACAGTTGATTCTGTAAGGCAGCAGACAAAAATACTGAGACACTTGGGATAAGAAGAACCAAGAGACGAATGCAGCTGAAGTAATAATTTCCTTCTTTTCTCCAGATCATTTTCTCCTGGATCCATGTGAAGCATTGCATGCTGGGAGTAAGCATTCATGCCAACATTCTTAACTATATGGGAACCATCCATACTAGAGAAGGTAAAGGATACAAACACACAGAAAGCTGGAAGGAAGTCCATGACACAAATCACTCTACAGAAATATGTCTGCTGTACCTAGGCTCTGGGTTCCATGTTTCAGGTGACTCACAGAGTGCATACATACTTCCTAGTGCTGTAGTCTGCCTGCATGGTCTGTCACCTGGGTACCTTATTCCTTTAAGAGACAAGCTCTGCCCACTCCCAACCTCCCCAATTCTGCTGAGGCAAGCACTCTCTCTCTCTCTCTCTCTCTCTCTCTCTCTCTCTCTCTCTCTCTCTCTCTCTCTCTCTGTTCTTCTTCTGGAAAGGCAGCTTCTGCCTCTCTCCCCTTCTCCCCTGCTTTTCTCCTCTTGCCCTTTCCCCTCCCCTTCCCCCTCTATAACCCACTAAGTAAATTCTATACTCAAACTCTCTCTCTCTCTCTCTCTCTCTCTCTCTCTCTCTCTCTCTCTCTCTGTTCTTCTTCTGGAAAGGCAGCTTCTGCCTCTCTCCCTTCTCCCCTGCTTTTCTCCTCTTGCCCTTTCTTGCCCTTTCCCCTCCCCTTCCCCCTCCATAACCCACTAAGTAAATTCTATACTAAAACTCTCTCTCTCTCTCTCTCTCTCTCTCTCTCTCTCTCTCTCTCTCTCTCTCCATATTGTATCTGTCTGTCTCTCACCCACCAAGGGGACCCATCGAGGCCTCTGGTGACACACTTCCACCTTTCATGAAAACAATTCTCTTTGTGGGACCAATCCCCTAACACCTGTTTATAAGTGATAGCACTAAGTTGTTTGAATTTATTTTACTTTTTTGTTTTTGAGATTACAATTCCAACATTTTCTACTTTCCTTTCCTCCCTCCAAACCTTTTCATATTCTTCTCCCTACTCTCTTTCAAATTCATTGCCTCTTGTTTTAATAATTGCAACTACATATATGCACATATATGCATGTACATATGTCTGTGTTCAAAAATGTATGTGCTTATGTGTTTATGTGTTTTATATTTATACGTGTATACTTATATCCCTAATTATAACCTGTGCCACCCTTATAATGTTACTTGTATGTCTGTTTTCTGGGCTGACTCTTTAGTATTTGTTAGGTCTGAAGAAAATCCCCAAGCATCCCCAAAAGATAGGCCCAATGACTAAGTCCATGTCGACAGCTTGTCTTTAGCTCAGAATGATTGCTTGTAGATACTTTTCTTCCTGAGAAACCTGTAAGAAGGGTTTCTGTCTGCCAGGAAGAACCACTTCCTATTCCTCCCTCCTCTGACTGATTAGACACCTAGCTCTCTGTTGATGTGTAACTATGATGCATACCAAAGTCATGCTAATCTCCAGGGTCCTGGGGTCCCTATGACATATGATATCAAAGTTTACTTCAGAGCCTCCCGCCTTTTCTCATCTCCCCAACACAAATTTCCAGGTTGTTCCACTTCAAAGGATTCCTTCTATGCACCATGCAACTACAGGGTTTTCTTTATAACCCAGGATTTTTCCCATCTTTTATTCTCTCTGTTCACAACATAGATATTTATAGCCCTTGGCAGTCTGTCCCTTTTGTCTCTGCCCCAAAGATGTAGCCATGGCTGCTTTGAATGTCCACAGAGGTCTCTTGACTATGCTCTCTTTCCTATCTATAATAAAAATCTTTTCCCCCACCCATAGATTGGTCAGTTCATTGACTTCTCTGCACCCTTGCTCACAGCACAGGATAACCAACTGGTGTTTTCTTTCCTGGGGAAGACTGGCTTTGGTGTTTCTCTTGTGCTACCATCCAATCAAGGTTCTTAGGTACCTAGAACACAAAGCTTGTCTATGCAGGTTAGATAAGTGTAGCTAACCACACTGTTTTCCACCTACTCTTTTCCCCTGGCTTAAGTAGTACTAGACATGAGATTAAGAAAAGTCACTGGTACTGAAACTGGAGCCACAGGTGCCACAGACTGAATCACATGACACACATTGATGGTATTCACTGGAATAATTTGAGGACTCACTTAAAATAAAATTTATTACATGACACAGTCTCTTTATAAAATTAATAGTGTTAAAGTATGTGAGATTCCCTGTGGAAAATCACTCAGCAACTACGAAGATAAGCAGTTAGCTGGAGACAGGTTCTGTGCAAGCAAGAAATTCAACAAATGTGAAGAGAAGCTAGTTGGGGCACCTTGCCCTCGGGTTCTCAGAAGAGAACTCCTGTAAATGGTTTTCCACAGGACTTCTCATCAAGGCGATCAAATTCTAGTCAAGCCTAAAAACTGACCCCAGTAAGAATACAAGATGGACAAATGTCTGCACTGGCTTACCTTGTCACATAAGACTAGTTCCCCATTGGTTCTATAGGCATGAGTCAATCATTTACTCATCTTGTCCAAGGAGGAGCACTCAGTTGGTTTGAAGGCCCAGTAACTTAACTGAGTTTACTCTGTTTGATGTTGTTGGCAATAGAGTTGAAGATGCAGTGTTCTGCCATTAGTCTGATTAGGATAAGAATCAAAGGAGTGACTAATACTGAGAATAAAGTGGTCAGCTACAGGGACCAGGTAACAAAGACTGATACCAGTTGTCTAATCTATGTCTCCTTTCTTCCCTTCTTTGCAGTTTTCTCTAATTGTGCCTGATTTGGTGAAATAGAAACCATGGATCTTATATATATATATATTCCTACTTGTTTCATCAAGAGAAGATCTACGACTCCTTGGGTTTCCAGAAATACTTCTGCTAAAGAATCTATTTGTTTTTCTCATCTGGATAAGGACTCTTCTAATATCCCTCATTCTTTATGGTGGTTTGAGTAAGTATGACCTCCACAGACTCATGTGAGTGAATGCTTGACCCACAGGGATGGGCAGTATTAGAAGATGTGGCATTGTTGGAGAAATCGTGTCACTGTTGAGGCAGACTTCGAGTCTTATATCCTCAAAGTATGCTCAGTGAGACACTCCTTCTGCCCCCTACAAATCAAGATATAGAACGCTCAGTTACTTCTCTAGCATCATGTCTGCCTGCATGCTGCCATGACAATATTGACTTAACCTCTGAAACTATATGCCAGCCCCAGTGAAATATTTCACTTTAAAGGAGTTACCATGGTCATGGTATCTATTCACAACAAAAGAAATCCTGACTAAGGCAGCCCTGGTCTACTTGTTTACTTAATTTGCTGAAGTTTTAGATCTCTAAGATCTAAAGGTCACTGATTATGGATGTTGCCTGAGCAATATTGGCTCCATAAAGGAGTGTCATGAGAAGAGGTGTACCTCACTTCTTTTTTTTTTTACCTCACTTCTTGCATTGAAACCTGGAGTTCATATTAAGGCATGGCCTCTATTCTTCCCCATCTTATAAGTACACCTGGGACAGGATGCACACTAGCACACATAGGAGGGACTTACTGGTTTGTAATGCCTTGGAGGAGACACATTTAGTTAAGCCATTTAGGCATACCTACCAAATGGTCTCAGGGACAAAAAAACTATTCCTGCTGAAAAGAATTGATTTTGAGAATGGAATATCTAGCATCAGAGTAAAGTGAATCTTCTAGGACAAAAGTCCTAGATACCAGACAGGTTCCAGCTCCCAGTAGGTGCCCAGTGTTAACTTAGGGCTTCCAAGTACAATTGTTTTTATTTTCTGGTACATTGATTATCTGACTTATCCATAGGCCTATGTAGTAAGGGGGTCAAAACTTCATGTGTAGCCAGAAATTTTGACAAATTTTCAGATAATAGTAATAAAAATGGGTGAACCTTTTCATGGGTAAAGAATATGGAAGGATTAACAATTACTTTTTTCTTCTGGTATCATTAAAAATTTCTTCCAGTATCATGGACACTAGTCAATAGGTATGAAGACTCCTACTCATCTTCTTCATGTTAGATAAGATATGTAAGGGTTGTCTTGAGTAATAGTACTTGCCACCTTGTCATAAGTTTGTGGAAAATGTAGATGGAATTTCTGTCCTGCCTGCTCCCATGGCTTTTCAGCCTGGAAGAAAAAAACAAAGGCTTATATTAATTATAAACTATTTGGCCTTTTAGCTCAGGCTTATTATTAACTAGCTCTTACAGCTTAAACTAACCTGTAATTCTTATCTATATTTAACCACATGGCTTGGTACCTTTCTCAGTAAGTCATTCTCATCTTGCTTTCTCTGTGTCTGACTGGTGACTACATCTCTACCTTTTCTCTTCCCAGATTTCTTCTAATCTCATTGTTCCACCTATACTTCCTGCCTGGCTATTGGCCAATTTTCATTTTATTGAACCAATATGAATGACAAATTTTTATAGTATACAGTATTATCTTACAGTAAAGAACAAGTAGCCTTGGAAATAGCCTGAACTGATTGGGTATTTGATTAGGTGAAACCCATGCCTAGCACTGGAAGTTCCCAGTCAGTGGTGAAAGATAGCTAGTTGGGTCAATTATCTACAAAGTTATTTGGTGACTCCATTTAGATTTCTTTCATATATGTATATATTTAAGAAGCTTCTATCATAGTATCTTTCTACTCAACCTCTCAAATGGGCCTTAGTATTAGCTACCCTTCAATATTTTCCACCCCTCAACCACTTCCTCCCTCCCTTAAAACATCTAATCTTCCCACTCTAGTCTCCAGAATCATAATTATTGGCCCGTCCTTGGGAGATTTTCCATTTTTGGGTTGCTTCATATGTCCTTTATTTGTGTTCTTTCTGGTTTCTAAATATAGGTGCTCAGAGCTTTATATTTCTCTCTTATGTTTTTTTTTATCAATGTGCCCCAGTTGTTTGGTTGTATTGTGTTGTTATTTACTTTTAGTTCCAGGGAATATCTTATTTCTTTCTTGATTTCTTCTTTGTCCCAATCAAGTAATGAGGACTTTACTCTCCGTGGGTTTTTGTATTTACTAGAGATCTGGTTGCTGTTAATTTTATCTTTTATTGCATTGTAGTCAGATAGGACATGTGAAGATCAATGTTTTTCAATTTCATAAGATTTGTTTTATTCTCTTTCCCTTCTCAGGAAGACCCAAGCATTCCTGCAACAAGTCTTCTTTCTTTGTTACTTAGTCTCTCTGGGTCTGTGTATTATGACATAATTGTAATTTACTTGACTGATAATATCCAATTATAAATAATTACATATCACATTTTCTTTCTGATTCTGGGGTACCTCAGTCAGAATAATTTTTGTCTAGTTCTATTCATTTTCCTGTGTTTCATGTTATTTATTTAACAGGCAAGTAATACCCCATTGTATAAATATACCACATTTTCTTCAGTGGAGGGACAACTAAATTTTTTTCAAGTTTCTGGCTACTATGAACAAATCCACTATGGCTGTGTGAGTGTGGGAATAGGAACAGGAAGGATCAGATAGAGGAAGAATGGAGGAAGAAACTACAGAGAGGAGAGGCAACTGGAATTGGAAGGCATTTGGGAGGTGATGTGGAAACCTCCCTGCATTCTATGAGTATGATCCTAGTGAGGAGGATCCTCCTAGAAATAGAGGATATGAGCCTGAACCAGCCATCTTATTTAACCAGGCATCTTCCAGTGGTAAGACTGAGACATCAAGCCAGTCACAAAATCTGCAATGTATCAGATCTGCAAGACATGCTGAGGCAATGAAGGCACTGAACTTGTGAGAGTAGTCAATCAATGATTGGTCTAATTTGAAGTCAATGCCATGAGAGGGAGTCCCAGCCCTACACTACTTAAATAATCAGAAACCAGAGCCAGATAGTTCAGAGACATAGAATAGTAAACAAACAAACAAGCAAATGAAGGAATGAATGAATATGTAAGAAAATAAAATGATTTCTGATGATATTCCGCTATACTTATAGATCAGTACCCAATTGTCATCAGAGTCTTCCAGACAGCACAAATTATAGATTCCCATTTGGTTCCTACCACAGAAGTCAAGGAATGCCACAGAAGAGGGGCAAAATTTTTAAAAAGACAGAGGGTTGAGGACACCAGAACACAGACCACAGAATCAACTACACAGGACTCACAGGGACTCACAGAGCCTGAAACAGCAATCCTAGAGCTTGCATGAGTCTGTGCTAGGTCCTCTGCTTATGTTATGGTTGTTAGCTTAGTACTTGGGGAACTCCTAACAGTTGGAGTAGTGATGTCTCTGATTCCTTCATCTACTCATGAAACACTTTCCCCCACTACTATGAGGGTTTATGTCGAGTTATGTCTTATCTTAATATGGTGTGTTTGGTTCATATGCTTGGCAGGCTTGCTTTTTACTGACAGGAAATGGACAGATAGAGGATCTGAGGGAGAGGGGAGTCGTCAGGTGGGAGGTATCTTGGAGGAGTGGAGGGAAGGGAAACTAAAGTTGGGATGTGCTGTATGAAACAAGAATGAATTTTTTAAGAGATTTATTTTGTTGCAAAGGACATCAGGACATTTTTATCATAGACTTCTATGTGCTGATGAATTTAATATTATTCTTTGGAGTGAAATATTCGGTAGATATCTGTTAAGTTCATTTAATGTATGATGTAATTTAATCCTGATGTTTCTGTTTACTTTTTGTCTCAATGAACTGCCTATTGGAGGAAGTGGGGTATTCGGGTAACCCCCTACTAATGTGTTGATGTTTATCTGTGTCTTTTTATTATTATTATTATTTATTAAAGATTTCTATCTCCTCCCCGTCACCGCCTCCCATTTCCCTCCCCCTCCCCCAGTCAACCCTCTCTCTCTCATCAGCCGGAAGAGCAGTCAGGGTTCCCTGCCCTGTGGGGAGTCCAAGGACCTCCCACCTCCTTCCAGGTCTAGCAAGATGAGCATCCAAGCAGCCTAGGCTCCCTCACAGTTAGTATATGCATGCAGTAGGATCAAAACCCAGTGCCATTGTTCTTGACTTCTCAGCAGTCCTAATTGTCCGCTATGTTCAGCGAGTCTGGTTTTATCCCATGCTTTTTCAGACCCAGTCCAGCTGGCCTTGGTGAGTTCCCGATAGAACATCCCCATTGTCTCAGTGTGTGGGTGCACCCCTCGAGGTCCTGAGTTCTTTGCTCGTGCTCTCTCTCCTTCTGCTCCTGATTTGGACCTTGGGATTTCAGTCCGGTGCTCCAATGTGGGACTTCTTTCATCGCCTGATGAAGACAAATATCCAGGAGGGTGACTGTATGTTTTTCTTTGGGTTTACCTTCTTATTTAGTTTCTTTAGGATCGCGTATTATAGGCTAATAAGTGAAGCATTGATCACTTTTAGTCATCAATGAAATGGAAATTAAACTAATTTGGTGCTTTGTGTCACCTCATTCAAAATACTATCATCACATAATCAAATGACAGCAAATGTTGGTAAAGATGCTGGGAAGCAGGGAGCCTTCACTCACCCTGGGTAGAAGCATAAATGATGTAACAACAATGGAAAACAGTGTGAAACATTCTCAGGAATCTAAATGAGGAAGTCTTGTAAGGTCCAGTGATGTAGCTCCTGGATATGTGTCTGAAGGACTCTTTATCTTACTACAGAGATAGTTGCTCAACCACACTTATTCCTGCTCTAGTCAAAATTTCTAGGAATTGAAGCCAGCATATATTTTCATCAACAAAAGATTGGATATTGAAATGCTGGTGGGGAATATATATATTAATATATATTAATTAGAGTCAAAACAATGACATGGTAAATAGTTCCTTGAGGAATTGTGAGAGAGGCTCCAGTAAAAAAGAGTGAGGGCCTTTTACTTCAAGTGTATTTTGTTCACTGGATTGTTCTTGGACATAATT
This sequence comes from Microtus obscurus, assembly GCA_963919715.1. Lineage (NCBI taxonomy): Eukaryota > Metazoa > Chordata > Mammalia > Rodentia > Cricetidae > Microtus > Microtus obscurus. The sequence continues at coordinate 234,463 of CAWTZC010001977.1, read as the reverse complement.
TCATGCCTCCTGTATTAAAAATTTACATTCATTTTATAAGACATGTCTATGTCTTATAGCTATGACATGGATGTCAGAACATAGCTAGATAATCCAGTCTGGTCAGTGTACTCTGGATCTGGATATGTTCTTCTCTGCCTTCCTTTCATTCTTTCCCAGATATAATCTATAGTACTTTCCAGGTAATTGTGTTTGAATTGGTCTGTCATGAGAAAGTACTGGGAAAGGACAGCTCTATTAATATTTTTCAGGTGCTTATTGACATTTATTTAAATGTTTTTCTGATCATGTTTTCCTGAACTAAAACAACCTTGATTGGATCACTCCTTTCTTTGCTAACTTTGTGTATAAAAATAAAATGGAAAAAGAAGTAAGGTTGTCTACAGCATTAGACTGTAGTCCAGCCTATTCTTTCCAAACCCCAGGTCCAATAGACAATATTTGCACAGGTTGACCTACAAGGTAACAGTATATACATCTATATGAAAATTACTCATCAATAAAGAAAAATGAAATGATATCACCTGCATAAAAATGGATGCAGTTAGAAAATATTATATGAGTTATTCTACTTTTAGAAACAAACACATGAAAATCTTAGATTGTACATTTTATTTTTATGTATTCATGTGACTGTGAGTATGTGTAGATGCCAAGAAGCTAGACATCTGCCCACAAGAGGGAATAAATGCATTAAGAATGCTGTGTGAGAAGGCAATAGAACACACGATATAGAAGTAGAAGGGTATGGGGGTATTGAGAACTTGAATGTTTTAGTAAGAGTAGGGAATAGGGAGATGGTGGAGGGGGGATGAGCTTGGGAGAGGGTCAACCAAAAGCAAATATGTTAAAAATTGCCATAGAGAAATGAGGGACTTCATAAACAAGTTTTTTCAAAATTAGAAAACAAAAATTTTTAATGGAAAGATTTTAAAAAGCAAATAAGTCATATTATTATAGAGGTTTTGGTGGTCTTTATGACAAGACATGAGGTGAGTGTCACAGCTATGTGCATGTCTTTCAGCTCACCAATATAGGCACAAAAAGAGTGTGTACATGGTTGTAGAACCAGGAACATAAGAGAAAAGTGGAAAATATTTCAGTCAAATCAATAGTGTGTTTTTCCTTTTGTGGCTGGTTATATTCAAAATGTCAAAATACTTTCCTTTTGGAATATGGGTGTGGGTTCGTGCAGGTCTGTGGGATGAAGACACAGCTTACCTTTAGGATGTCACTAGCCTTTCACCTGCAGGGAGAGTCAACCTCTTTAGGGACTGAGACTCCTTCCCGTAGTCAAGGGCATTTTTCTTATTCTCCATATTTACACCTAAGCAAGTTGATTTCCACATCCTCAAAACAATCTGACTGGACCTCCAAAGGGTCAATGAGAAATGCAAATACCTGATTTAGGAATATCACAGTTTGCTGGATTTTTTCCAAAACTAGTTTTGCATATGCTTTGTACCCTTGGGAAGGGCTCAGAAAAGATTCACATGGAGGGCAACAAGAGAAACAAACCTAGAAACAAAAGATGGGTTATGGTTAGATGCTAACACTCCACTCTGTAGCCAGACCAGGTGTAGACCAGTGGAAATTCTCCCATACTTTCTCAATCAATCAAGTCTTCTCTACTCTTTCTCATAATTTCCATTGTGTATAGAATAGAAAGAGAAATTTTCCACCCAGTGGTTTGTGCTCCAAGAATTTGACAGGGCCCAGTAGGTTTGGGTGCAGGCTGCAGGTGCCTGCGGAGCACTGTGTGCTCACTGCACAGAGGTAGACAGCAGAGTCACTGGGCTGGGAGTCTCTGATGTGCAGGGAAACTTGCAGGCTGGTTTTATTGAGGTGAACTGTGAATCTGCCTTCCTCCTTTTTGCCATTGGAGAAGACGGACATCAGAGCCTTGGGGCCTTTCCCAGGATGCTGTCTGTACCACCAGAAGTACTGAGAATTACTGTCACTGAAAGTACAGTTGATGGAGGTCATGGCTCCTTCTGAAACACTGAGGTATCTCGGGCTCTGTTGCACCTTCTGCTGGCTGTTCACCCCTGTACAGAGAGATGGACAAACAGGACTGGATGTCTATGGATGCTAACAACCCAGAAGGGCTTTTCCATGGCCCTCCCACCTGCTTTTGTTCAGCATGAGAAAATTAGTACTTCTACCCTTCCGCGTAAAATATCTGGGCTATACTCTCCCATATTATAATGTTTATGTGCTCATAACCATGGTCGAACTCACCCCTCAGTTGAAGCCAGAGTACCACTAGCGAAACACTTAAGGGATGCATCATTGTTTTCACTGACGATTCACTCTTCAACAGCAACAGAATGACTGGAATTTAGTGAGTTCAAATTCTTCTGCTGTAAGATGAATAAGAAAGAAAAACCCCAAACTGTTCATCCAATTATAAAGAAGCTCCTAGTTTTCACTGCTACCTCAGAAAACTTTCTCCTCCCTCTAGCCACCCCCAGAACACACAGACACAAAGGACCATGTGAGAAATTGCATCTGGGTTTCTGAGAAGATGCTGCCCTCTTGTGGATGCACCTCAGTGTCATAGAAATATTTGAAGTGCAGACTCCTATGTGAAATATTAAAACTAGCAATAGTTTAGTCTGATGAGAATTTTGAGACATTTGCTCAAGTTTACCTATGAGTATGCGTGTGCAAACACTTTTCACCAAATGGCAAGTTATTTTCAGCAAATGAAAGTTATTTCACTAGTCACCTTTCTGTAACATTTCTAAAGAACCTCTTAATAAATAAGAGTTTCTGTTCTTTATCTCTTCTCTGTTTCACTTCATACAACCCATATTGCACTTTCATCATTAATTTTTATATAAATTTTCTAGGAGCTGGGCGATGGTGGCGCACGCCTTTAATCCCAGCACTTGGGAGGCAGAGGCAGGCGGATCTCTGTGAATTTGAGACCAGCCTGGTCTACAGAGCTAGTTCCAGGACAGGGTCCAAAGCCACAGAGAAACCCTGTCTCGAAAAACCAAAATAAATAAATAAATTTTCTAAAGATGTGCTTAAAATAAAATAGACTTAAATATGGTTTAATGTATATAGCTTCAATTTACAGACTAGGTGCATTTTATTTATATATTTGTCTATTTATTCATTCATTTATTTTTGTATAGATTATGTTTGGGATTATGTAATGGGGGTGTAAACACATTGGCACATGTGTGTGTACATGTGTACACTTCACAGATTTTCTTTATTACTCTTTACCTTATTTTAATTATTTAAAATGCACTTAAAAAAACCGTTGAAACAATTATAAAAAGTCGCCCTAGATGGCTCCCTTAATTAAGATGTGTGCTTCTCTGCTCCCCTAACCCACATTCCTTTATCCCAATCATCCCGTTGCCCCAAGTTCCCCCACCCTCCCCTTCTCACATTTCTCTCCCCTTCTCCCCTTATCCCCTCCCACCACCCCCCCAAGATCCCAAATTTTTGCCCGGCAATCTGGTCTACTTCCCATAACCCAGAGGATAGCTGTATGCTTTTCTTTGGGTTCACCTTCTTAATTAGTTTCTTTAGGGTATCAAATTATAGACTCAGTGACCTTTATTTATCTCTAGAAACCAATTATAAGTGAGTACATCCCATGCTCATCCTTTTGGGTCTGGGTTACCTCACTCAGGATAGTGTTTTCTATTTCCATCCATTTGCATGCAAAATTCGCGAAGTCATTGTTTTTTACCGCTGAGTAGTATTCTAATGAATATATATTCCATACTTTCTTCATCCATTCTTCCATTGAAGGGCATCTAGGTTGTTTCCAGGTTCTGGCTATTACAAATAATGCTGCAATGAACATAGTTGAACAAATGTCCTTGTCATATGATCGGGCATCTCGTGGGTATATTCCCAAGAGTGGCATTGCTGGGTCCATGGGTATGTTGATCCCAAATTTCCTGAGAAACCACCACACGGCTTTCCAAAGTGGTTGCACAAGTTTGCATTCCCACCAGCAATGGATGAGGGTGCCCCTTTCTCCACAACCTCTCCAGCAAAGGCTATCATTGGTGTTTTTGATTTTAGCCATTCTGACAGGTGTAAGGTGATATCTCAATGTTGTTTTGATTTGCATTTCCCTGATCGCTAAGGAGGCTGAGCATGACCTTAAGTGCCTTTTGGCCATTTGAACTTCTTCTGTTGAGAATTCTCTCTTCAGATCAGTGCCCCATTTTTTAATTGGGTTAATTAGCATTTTAAAGTCTAGTTTCTTGAGTTCTTTATATATTTTGGAGATCAGACCTTTGTCTGTTGTGGGGTTGGTGAAGATCTTCTCCCAGTCAGTGGGTTCCCTTTTTGTCTTAGTGACAGTGTCTTTTGCGTTACAGAAGCTTCTCAGTTTCAGTAGGTCCCATTTATTCAATGTTGCCCTTAATGTCTGTGCTGCTGAGGTTATACCTAGGAAGCGATCGCCTGTGCCCATCTGTTGTAGGGTACTTCCCACTTTCTCTTCTATCAGGTTCAATGTGTTCAGATTGATATTGAGGTCTTTGATCCATTTGGACTTGAGTTTTGTGCATGGTGATAGATATGGGTCTATTTTCATTCTTCTACAGGTTGACATCCAGTTGTGCCAGCACCATTTGTTGAAGATGCTTTCTTTCTTCCATTGTATACTTTTAGCACCTTTATCGAAAATGAGGTGTTCATAGGTTTGTGGGTTAAAATCCGGGTCTTCTATACGATTCCATTGGTCGACTTTTCTATTTTTATGCCAATACCACCCCGATTTCATTACTGTAGCTCTGTAATAGAGTTTAAAGTTAGGGATGGTAATGCCTCCCGAAGTTCCTTTATTGTATAAGATTGTTTTGGCTATCCTGGGTTTTTTTTATTCCATATAAAGTTGATTATTGTCCTTTCAAGATCAGTGAAGAATTTTGATGGGATCTTGATGGGGATTGCATTGAATCTATAAATTGCCTTTGGTAGGATTGCCATTTTTACTATGTTGATCCTCCCAATCCACGAGCAAGGGAGATCCTTCCATTTTCTGGTATCCTCTTCAATTTCTTTCTTCAATGCTTTAAAGTTCTTGTCAAATAGATCCTTCACTTCTTTGGTTAGAGTTACCCCGAGATATTTTATGCTGTTTGTGGCTATTGTGAAAGGTGATGCTTCTCTGATTTCCCTCTCTGCTTCCATATCCTTTGTGTATAGGAGGGCGACTGATTTTTTTGGAGTTGATCTTGTATCCGGCCACATTACTAAAGGTGTTTATCAGCTGTAGGAGTTCTTTGGTGGAGTTTTTGGGGTCGCTTATGTACACTATCATATCATCTGCAAATAACGAAAGTTTAACTTCTTCCTTTCCAAGGGGCTCCCAGGTGCCCAGGGTGATGTCCCCAGTTAGTTCCTGGGGTAGCTGTGGATAGGGAACCTGAAATGACTCTATCCTATAGCCATACTGATGAATATATTGCATATCACCATAGAAACTTCACCTGGCGATGGATGGAGATAGAGACAGAGACCCACACTGGAGCACTGGACTGAGCTCCCAATGTCCCAATGAGGAGCAGAAGGAGGGAGAATATGAGCAAAGAAGTCAGGACCACAAGGGGTGCGCCCACCCGTGGAGACAGTGGGGGCTGAGTCTTTGGGAGCTCACCAAGGCCAGCTGGACTCTGACTGAAAAAGCATGGGATAAAACCGGACTCTCTGAATTTGGCGGACAATGAGGGCTGCTGAGAAGCCAAGGACCATGGCACCGGGTTTTGATCCTACTTCATGTTCTGGCTTTGTGGGAGCCTATCCAGTTTGGACGTTCACCTTCCTAGACCAGGATCGAGGGGGGAGGACTTTGGACTTTCCACAGGGAACCCTGACTGCTCTTCAGGCTGGAGAGGGAGGGGGAGAGTGGGGGGAGGGTAGGAGGGGAGGGAGGAGTGGGAGGGAAATGGGAGGCGGGGAGGAGGCAGAAATTTTTTTTTCCAATAAAAAAAAAGAAAAAAAAAAGAAAAAAAAAGTCGCCCTAGATTTCACTGCTATATCAACAAGTCCTTCTCTTCTTCCCTGCCCACCCTCTCTCACACAGACACAAAGGAACACATGAGGAATTGCCTCTGAATCTCTCACTGAATAAAGCTTATCGTTCCAGTCTGCTTTGTCAGTGGACTCCAGAGACTGGACTGACAATGTGCTAGGGCTGCAGATGTGGGTGCAGTACTGGATAGTACATTTGTTCTGGAGATCTGGACACAGTTCTTCATAATGGTGAGACAGGCACTTCACTGATTGAGCCAACTCTCTAGTCCCTGTTTATTTTTATTAGCAGCACCAGTTATATAAAATGTTGATTGTAATATCTAAATACACATATATATATAAGATATGTTACTCATATTCACTCCCCATTTCCCTCTTTTGCACTTGCTGATGGATAGTTGAGCTCATTCATAACTTGGTTAATGTAAATAATACCAAAACAGCATGATGTGCACATATTGTTTTTGTATACTGAGTTTGATTCCTTCAGGCACACATCTAGGTAAAGCTCGGTTATGTGGATTTGATATTTTTAGATTTTAAGCAAGGAAATACACTAAATTCTGTAATGGTTGCACTAATTTATATATTCTGATCAATTGCATATAAAGATTTATTTCTTATCATGTCCACAACATCATTGCCTTTTGTTTTCTTGATGACATCCTTTATTTTGGGGGTAAGATGAATCTTTAGGGTAGCTAGTATTTGACCAGAGGTTTCTTTACCACGATGGTACCAGAAGTGCTTGGAAGTCCAGGAGCAAACATCCATAACGGCGATGCTGGTGATCATCTAGGGCAGTACTGTGCTCCATCCCTGAGACAGACAAAGAATACAACATCCTAGAAAGACAGAAGATGGAGCTGTGAGGAAATGAAAAGTATAATTTTATCCATTGGAATGGGAAGGCTTACAAGGCTAAGCCAATTGGGCTTTGACTAGGGAGTTTCATTGAGCCTATGTTTCTTCTCCTTCCCACTATTAGTCCTATTTAGGGTCCCCACCCCATGCCTGTCTACCAGTTCACCTCAAGTTGTCTTCTGGGAACAAGAAGTTGCCCTCTCAAGGAGCTTGCTTTTCCTTTCCCATCTGTCTGTTCCCCTCTAACTCTTCCCCAGCATCACCCCATCACAGATCAAGAGCTGAAGCATAATTAATAAAAACTCAGAGACAGCTGTCGGGGTTCGACCTGAACACTAGAAAATCAAAGAAGCCAGTCACTGGCTCTTATTTCAGCCTCAGTCCAAAAATGGTGATCCTGCCTCTAGGAAACCTTAGAATGAGACTAAGCCTGAGAGCTGTCTCCTCTCATTTTATAATCCCCTCTAGTTCTGGGATTAAGCATGGGCACCATGGACACCACTACTGTTTGGTTTCTATGACAAGCTAGTGTAGCTTCTAGGATTAAAATTATCATATGGCTACTGGGATTAAAGATGTGTGTCATTGCTGCCTGGTCTGTAAGGACGGGCAGTGTGGCTGTTTTGCTTTTCTGATCTTCAGGCAAGTTTTATTTATTAGAACACAAATGAAATGTCACCACATTTCCCCCTTTTTGTCTAAAATAAAAAAAGACTATAACAAATATAAGAGAATCTATATACAATAAGTACAATAATTGTATACAACATATACAGGGAATAATATATCAACAATGTGTAGTCCATTTGTATCTGACAAACTCAGAGAAAATACTCCACATCTATCCTATCTCAGTGAGTCCAAAGTCTTCTATCTAATTTATTTTCTATTATAATTTGTTTTCTGTATCAGGTAAACAAGGAAAGCTATAATTATAACTATCTAGTATTCAACTCCCTTGGAGACCCAAGAAGGAAGTAATATTAACTGAGTAAGCAGGAAGTACAAGTAAGTGACTTCCAAAAACTGTCAGTAATGGCAGAAACAGCTGTCTTCCTGAACAGTCACCCAAAGTTATTTTGCAATTTTAGGGTATACATCTTCAGCCTCCAGGCCTAGCATATCTGACAGACTTTTCTGTAAAGCAGGATACTGTGAAGTCTGTCCCTCCTTGTGTTGACAATGTTTGGCAGCTACTTTCTTCTGTGTTCTGCTTGTCTAATAAGGACAGCATACTGTCAGCAGTTGAGACAGGGACATTTTCTTGCTCAGTGTCTTACTTTGACCATGTGGAAAATGAACTCCATGTGGAGTTTCTCTGATGCCCATTACTTCTCTGAAGTAGATTGGTATTGCTAGGAACAGACACATCTCATTGTCATAAAAGGGAACCAAAGTTATTAAAACACCTTAAATGCTATATCCTGTAGATATCTGAAGTATTTGTTTATCCAAATGTATTTTTGTTTTACCTTGAAATCATACTTGATATGACTACAAGTTTGATTATAATAAGTGATTAACTATTAACATGCATTTTCTTACTATCCTAAACAGTTGATAATAATAATTTTTAAGGACTAGAAATTTGCATTACATTGTTAGATGAGTTATATAGGTACAATAACTTGAACAAGAGTAGAAATGTATGTATAGTGTGTTCTGACAAAATTCATCTCAATATACAAAATTTGTATATAATATACAAAAGTTCAATCCAATGTAAAACATTTAAAACTAGTAGTTGCTTTTTAAAAATAGATTCAACAATCTACCCTTTTACCTTATCATATCTATTTCTCCATTTTTTATTTTCAAAACAAAAACCTTGAATCTGATCTCCTTGGTTAGTTTTTTTTTTCGGACCATTATTCATAACAACTTGTAGCCAACACTTTAAACAAAGACAAACATCCATAAGCCATTTAACTACCAAAAACCACCCACCCTACTTCTTGGGAATGTGGGTACTATATTCTAAAATTTACTTCCTGTTGTCTGGGGGCAATGGTGTCTTTCAGAGATCCTGAAAACTTTGGTTATTTGTCAAGTCCAGGGAAAAGGAGCTGTAACTTTTTCTTCCAGTCAATGCCTAATGGGAAAATTCAAGTCTTGTCTCAAGTCCTGGCTAAAGTAGTCTGTTAGGCTATATCATCTCAGCTAGCCACCTCAAAATTATTCTGAGCAGTTTGTAGTCCAAAGCTAATCCTTAGGTGGCATTTTTTGGCTTAGTGGTGTTATCGTATTCCTGGTGGAGTCATTATTGTGGAGCCCCCATCTTGCTTATGGAGACTTCAAAGATTGCTATTAGGCACGCTCATGGTTCACTGTAGAAAACTGTTATAGACTCAAACCTGAAATCATGTATAAGTATGTAGATAAAACCTTTTTTTCTAGAATTAGTTAGTACACTATATGACCATTAATATTATGTCAAAATTTAGCATATATATTACCTCATATACTATTATATATATTATAATACATATGTGTGTGTGTGTGTGTGTGTGTGTGTGTGTGTGTACTACAACTCTTCTCATGTCCTCCTGCCATTTTCTTTGTGATGTCTGTGAGAACAACAATCCCCTTCTCAGGGAGCTGATTTTCACTTTCTAGTCTCCCTATGTTGCTCTGTCTCTTACTCCTATATTAAAAAGAGCTTCCTTAAGTTGGTCTTTAGAAATGTAGTTAATCTCAGCACAGCACTCAGATCCTAAATAACACCATGTGCACTTATTAAATTATCTAAATTTTATTATTCCTTTCCTTCTATAGAAAAGCACTGATCTCCAAAAATTATGAGTTTATATATCTCCCTCTGCAGTTTTATTTATGTTTCCATTGTAACCTAACAGGCAAGAGAGGTCCTTCTAAACCAATGCTTAACCAGATATTCAGGGAACTAAGTGGAGACAACTTGCATTCTTTCTTTGTCCAACAACATGCTCCACAGCTTTGCTCATGGTGGCAGTTGATAGCCAGCATTAGGTCAGATCTCTTTCTGCCCAAAGTCATCACACCAGTTCTCACTCAGTACTGTCTGCTCAGACTCTTCCCTTGTCCCCCTAACAGCTACATAGGAAATAGAATGACTGGGGATAAACAATTATAAAATCTCTGTCTTCAATCGTACAGTATATTTGACAAAAGTGTAAAAGATACTTTTCAGTACATTTGAAAACCAGAGGATGCATGACAAGAGAATGGCCGCCACCACAGCCTTGAAAAACATTTGACAATGAAAGATAAAGCATAAAAGTAGTATGCTGGCCTGAGGCACAGCCTTATCAGGCATGTATTCTCAAGTGGCTCTAGAATCTGTTTAGTTGGCAATGAATACCCACCACAGTGTCATTACATCTCAGCCCAGAGGACGACAGCCGTTCTTGTAGGGATGATCCATTAGTCATGTGAAACCTGAGTCTTATATATCTTGGAATGTCCTGATCAATTACTTTTGAAATAACATTTTTATAAAATATGGACACATTTTATAACCTTTTCTGATTCATGAGCCTTTTGCATTTATCAAATTATGTAAATTCTATTGTTCATTTTCTTCTATATAAAATTAAAAAAATATTTTATACACTCTTTCATATGCTCATATAATACATTGAAATCACATCCAAACCCTACTAAGTTCTTTAAATTCTCCAGATCCATCTTTATGATGTTTTTCTACATTCACATCCTCTTCCCTTTATTCTATTCTTTATAAACTTCTGGATTCAATTACAGGTTCCATTATACACATGAGCATCCACTGGAACAGAGAAAACCTATTATGACATACATTCCTTGAGACAACTGATTCTGTCTTCCCTTGAAGTTACTCAGGATTGTATCTCTCAGCTATCAATGGGTCCCAGTCAAAGCTCTTCCACCCATCCTGGAATGCTGATTGGTTTGATCCTATGTAGGGAAACACAGCTCCTAAGTTCATCAGTACAAGAACCCTATATCCATAAGACACTATTTCATAGCAATCTTCTCCGACTTATGGCTTTTTTAAGTTTCCATTCTTCTATGTCAATATTTGGGATTGAGCACACCACAGTCATTTATTCTTTTCCCTTGGGCAGATTATGAATCTCTATGTTAACTCTTGCCCCATACAACAAGAAATATCTCTCATCAAGGATGAGAGCTGCAATAATCTATGGGTATACGGATAAGAATTTAGAAATTGTTTGGATTCTATGTCTACTTAGCAACATAAAAGTAGTTAGATTCTCCTTGGGGTTTATGCCCTTCAAAACCATTTTTAATGAGGTTTACAATACCAGGTATGAGATCACAACTGTGGAGAGGGTCTTAAATCCTATGAGATAGATGTTAGCTACCACCATAGTATTAGTGCAGCAATTAAACCAATGGGACCAGTTTGCCAGTTTGGTGATTATTATAAATTTCATGGTTCACAGAAGTTTAATACTACTGACAACTTTTGTAACCAGCAGCTTTCAAAAACTCTTCAGAGTCTCTGAAAACTAACCAGAAAGGAGGAAGCTTCAAGGTCAGTGCCAACCTGATTTCTCCAAGTCCTGTGACCTAAGTGTGTTGTAGAACTTAGTCTTGCTAAGAGGTCCTGGCAGTTGACTAAGAGAAGTAACAATAGGATCTATTGTTTGGGGGATCTCTGGAATTTCCCTGACCAACAAATTTAAAGTATGTAGCCCACACATGGCACTGAAATTTTGATTTGATAAATGTTATAGTTCAATAAATTATAGATATAAAACACATATATGAAGCTCATAAAATCCTTTATTTCATATAATTTTTAAACATACTCATCCCACACTCTCCCATGCCCTTCCAACCTATTACTTTCCCCACTTGCACACCTCCCCTTCTTTCCTTTTCTTTTCTGTAGAACTTGTGTTATACTCTACCCAACCCTTAATCTTTCCCTATTGTATAAAGGGCACTTTCTTGTTTCCTTGCTTCTATACATACAGCAAGACAAACCTATGAATGTAAATTTCAGCACTGGGATTGATACATGAGTTGAAATGCATGCTGAGTTAGCCTTTCTGGGTCTGGGTTAAATCACTCGAAGTAATTATTCCTAGTTTGATACATTTTTCCTGTAAATTTCATGATTTAATTATTTTTCTTTTTAGAGATTATTTATTCATTGAATGTGTACAGATGTTTTCCCTTCAAGTTTGTTTCTGGTTCACTTATGAGCAGTGCCTTGGAGGCCAGAGGAGGGCCTCAAATCCTCTAGAGGTGGAGTTACAGATACGTTTTAGCTGTCATGTGTATGATGGGAGCAGAACCATAAGTCATCTGCAAGATGAGAAAGTGCTCTTAACTGACAACCATCTCTCTAGCACCAATTACATTACTATTCAGAGCTAAATATAATTGCATTATGTACTCTACTATATTTTCATTATCCACTCATCAGTTGATAGACATCTAGACTGTTTTCATTTCCTAGGTATTATGATTAGAATATCAGTGAACTGAATGAGCAAGTATCTCCGTAATATAATATATAGAGAATCCTTTGGTCAAATACTCCTGAGTTTTAGAACTGTGTAATATGGTAGATGGTGTAGGAGGTCCTTCTCTCTGTGTGCTGTGATTACCATTAATGAATACAGAAACTGCCTTGGCCTGTTGATAGGGCAGAACTTAGATAGGTAGGGAAGACATAACTGAATTCTGGGGAAAAGAAGGGCAGAGTCAGGAAGATGCCATAATCTGCCTCTGGAGATAGATGTGCTGAAACTTTGCTGGTAAGCCACGACCTCGTAGTAATACACAGATTAATAGAAATGTGTTAAATTAATATGTAAGAGTTAGCCAAGAAGAAGCTAGAGCTAATGAGCCAAGCAGTGATTTAATGAATACAGTTTCTGTGTGATTATTTTGGTTCTGGGCAGCCAAGATGAACAAGCGACTCCTTGCAACAGATTGGCACTCCAACGTGGTTGTACTAAGTCCATGTAAAACCTGAGGGGACTTGAAAAGGATTTCTAGACACAAAAACAAAGTTTAGCCACAGCTTTTTTTCTTCCGGTGGCTTGCCACAGCTTCATTGGGATAGGTTTCCTGATTCAGCTTTAGCAGAAAAAAAGTTGCAGAGTTTTAAAACATAGCTTCCTAGGCCATGCTGCCAGCACAAACTCTGGCTATGCAGAATTTCAATGGCATTTGTGGGCTCAGTTGTTTGTGTCTGCCCACTCAGGGTCAGGAGAAATAGTAGCGGAGATCATGCCTATGGCTCAGCCCTCCCCATCTGGGCAGGTGGTAGGATCAGGTCTACTCAGTGTGCACAACCATGGCACATTCCTGGCACTATACACAGAGATATTTCCAGGCCACGCACTAAGCTACATGCCATATTTAGCTATTACTCAAATAAGAAGGATTTATGTATTGCACACTCATCCTCAGAGTTAAAGTGGTGAGTGTGGCTCTTACCAGACCTGGCAGTAATGGTACTTCCACCATTTTAAAAGTGGAGAGAGGTAAAGCCAGCATCCAGAGCAGCTGCAACCAAGATGCTTACCATTTTAAAAGTTCTTCAAGATGGTAAGGAATTACAGATAACACAATAAGAGCAGATTCAGACATAGAAGAACTCTAAATGGGTCACAGTGTTGGATGAATGTACATAGACTTGGGAGAGAGAAGAAAATCAGTATAGAGAGTTGAAAAGGAAGTAAATCGTTTAGAAAAAAATACTTTAAAGAGACAAAGTACAGACAGTCATAGATTAAAAGGAGTAGAAAAAGGCCACATAAAGATGGACTATATACAGAGAATCTGGAGTATTGTGTTTTCTTTAAACTTCTTGACTGTGAAGGAGCTAAGTACAGAGAGACATTTCATTGTATGGACTGCTAAGTTAAACCAACATAAAGGTATCCTGATTCCAAAATTTGGGTCTAAGGATATGTTGCTTTGGAAAAGAGGTGCCTCTTTTGTTTTCACAGAAGATGAAAATCTGTAGATTGCTCCCAGATCAATATGATTACATGGAACAAGACCCCCATGAAAGGTGACTGTGAATACCCCCACAAAGAAAATACTTCACCCAACTGCTGACTGAGATGAACCTAGCACACATGATACACCATGAAAGACCTGATTAACAGAGCCACCAAACAGCAGGAAATAGTGTGTTAAAACCTTCCTTTTTCTTTAAACAGAAAAGGGGAAATAGTGCAGGAGGTCCTTCTGTCTCTGTGTTGTGATTACCATAAATGAACAAAGAAACTGCCTTGGCCTGTTTATAGGGAAGAACTTAGGTAGGCGGGGAAGATGGAATTGAATGCTGGGTCAAAGAAGGGCAGATTTAGTCAGAGAGACTCCATGATCCAGCGCCAGAGATAAATATGCTGAAACTTTTCTGGTAGACCACAACCTCGTGGTGATACATAGATTAATAGAAGTGGGTTAAATTAATATGTAATAGTTAGCCAATAAGAAGCTAGAGCTAATGGGCCAAGCAGTGATTTAATGAGTACAGTTTCTGTGTGATTATTTTGGTTCTGTGCAGCTGGGGCAAACAATCAACAGGTAGATTCATAGCCTTTTGAGAATCCTAGATACTATGTCTTTAGCAATAGGATCTCAACCCTGAGAAGCAATCAAGGGCTACATCAATAATCTATAATGTTTTGGGAGTCACTTAGCCTAACTACTCTGATTGTAAAGTAAGTTCTTCATGCACGGTACTGTTGTTTTTGATAGAGTATGGTTTTTGTGGGAAGCACTGTTAGTCCAAGTAGTTTAACTTTCTTCAAGATAAGGATATGTTTATATATAAAGGAATATATATCATGTTCTTTTATTGAGATTTATATATTTTCATATTAAGATAGATATTCTTATTGCTATATATCTTATTAAGATAATATATATTCTTATAAGATAAATGTATCTTAAATATATGTATATATAACAAATGTGCATATGTAAATATTATAATATATAATGTATATATATAATTTTAGATAATATAGAATTATATAATTACTTGAGCCATTATCAAACAACCCTAGTATTCATCATTTCTAGTTCCTTTTTGAATTAAGTTTTTATATTCTGAATAGTCCACATTACTTCGTTAAGTATGTATTTATGTTTTCTTGGATAAATCAGGATTTAGTTTCTGTTCATTATTAGCTTTTGGGGATTATGAATTTTTGGATTTTATGGGTTTGGGGGGTTATGAATTTTGGGGGATTATGAGTTTTGGGGATTCATGAATTCTTTTGCCATATTTATAGTTATTTTTTGGTCTAAGTTCTACAGTTTTAATTAACTTGCCTCACTGGGAACCACTACAACATGTTGGATTATTTTGGAGAGGGGATATACTGTCTTGGGTTTTGTTATTAGTCTGTTTTTCTTAGGAGACCTTCCATGTAAAGTTATGTAATTCGTTGTATCTTTGATATGAGATTTTAATCCACTAATCCTGAGTTCTGAGTTGAGGCTTAAAGACAATGGACTGGAGGGGTTCAGAAGGGGCAGAATCACACTGGAGCTGGGCTAATCTTTTTGAGTGAGAGCATGGGGACTGAGACCTTGCAGATTGGATTTCTGTGGGGGAAGGTAGTAGACTTGTGTGGAGTCTGGTTCTCTTATACTGAGTCCAACCCAAAGGGCTGGGGCCTGGCAGCAAAGGTCCAGTGGCTTGAGCAGGAAGACACATCAGGAACTTTGAATTACTATTGAAAGAGTTAGAATTTACAAAAGTGGTCTGTTTGGTCTTTTCATGAACCTTAGAAAATGTATTTATTTATTGACATTAATTACTTGTATTGGCACACACGAACAAGTCTATGATGTACTTCAACAGTAATAACCTTTATGAAATTGGTGCTGCACACCCAGATGACTAGTGAGTGTGGGAAGAACCTTACAGTCACAACAGAAAGAGTAATGGAAAGATGGTTTGACTGGTCCACTAGTCACCGCAGTAACCTTCAGCCATACACTTTGAAAATAAAATATTCCAAGTGAGGTTTTCTCTCATTTCTAGGAGACACAATTTCACAGCAACTTTCCTTGTTCTCTGTCTCCTTTACTCTTCCCACTCCCTCTTCCTTGCTGTTCCTTGAACCTTAAGTGATTAAGCCTCAATTGGGGCTGGGTACCTAGCTTGTTCTCTGTATATAAGCAAGACCTGAAGAAGTACACCAATAGACTTGCTAACATGGAAATGTAAAATCTCATAAGGCAATAGCTGTAGAGAAACAACTATAGTAAACAAGGAAATGCTGATATTGGGAACAGTCCTCCACAGGTTGAACCTCCTAACTGGTTACCAAGACCAAATGACCAGTCCTGAAACTATACCTATCCCGTAAAACACAGTCTGAACTTTGTGTTGTATTCTGGAAGGAGCAGACAATGATTTGAACTCTTTGGGATAGTGTAGACAGTGTATGTTTTATGTTATGTGACAGGGCATTAAGTTTTATGTTTGCCCTCTTACAAGCACTGAAACTACTTTCAGGACTCTTTAGACAGTTAGCTGCTATGTAGCCACTTGGAGCTCTCAAAAGTTCCACTCTTGGCCCTCCAACTTTGTATTTTAGAGTTAACCTGATCTTACTAACAACAAAAGGTTCCTTTCTCCATGCAATTGAAGTTCCTGTCTCCCCTGTGCTTGTGTGACAGTCCTGGCTCTGTCCTCCTTCTCTGTTTCCATTCCTTCTCTATAGGAATCCTAGGACTGGGGACCCTGGGCTCTTCTGTTACCTCTCCCTCCATACTTTCTGAAGACATTATATGGATGTCCCTTTTCCCCAGAACACCCAGTTCCCTGCAATTATATAATGCAGCTAGCTCTACCAGAGAGCTGTGGAAGAAAAAGTGGAGGACAGACTTCATCTCCTACAACAAGCAGTCAACTTACTTAGTCACACAGCTTTATTGGGGGGGGAGGGGTCTCATACTCTGCCTGAGGCAGTTTTGCTTCATATTTTGCTTTAGTCTCAGTCCATAGCTGAGAATGGAAGACTCTACTTCTTGTTCTACCAAGAACCAGGAGCTCAGCAGTCAGGCTTCTGGTGCTCAGTTTGTGCTCAGCTCCCCCTGTGGTTTCTGTCACTGTGTCACTCAGAGCACAGTAGTACACAGCCGAGTCTGACTCCTGGACTGAGGCTTTCTGCAAGTGGAAGGAGCTGGATTCTTTATCATATGTAGCTTCAAAACCTCTGCTGCTTCCCTTCTCATTGGCCTTTGAGGCTCTGAAGAGGAGCTGTGGACCTTCTCCGGGATACTGCACGTACCAGAACAGGGCTGGGTACCATGAGGCTGAATAGTTGCAGTGTATAGTAAGAAAATCCTCTTCTGAAAGGGTCACTGGACCTACCGTCTGTGTCACTGAGTCTCCATGGGTTCTTGCTAGAGAAAAAAGCAAAAATAAGACAGATATGTATGTCACCTTAAAAACAAAGCTTTTGGATGAATTCAGAGCTCAAGAATTTTTTGACATAAAAGTGTGAAAAGTTTAAATCACTCTACTTACCGAGTATGAGGAGTATAGCACTCACGAATCCTGGAAAAGAGCCCATCCTTCATGTCATCTAAACAAAATGTCTTGATGCTTAGCATGTTGAAAACAGAAATGATGAGCCTAAATTTAAATTCACACAGGAAATGCTATACTGTTATGGTGCTGCGCCACCTGGTGTCCAGAGAGTAAACAGTTAAACGTGGCAATATTTGCTAAAAGACATGGAAATAATAAACTCTTAGATTGGGTTGAGGATCACTGCTACTTCAAAGATCATATTTTCTCTGCTCTAAGTGAATGTCAATTTTAAGGCATTTTTTAATTGAAGTTTTATCAGGGGAGGAGTCACACTGCCTTAAAAAATATTTTGAAATTCCAGGACAAGAAACACAGAGATTGAACTCTATGGAGAGATCTGAACTTTTAAAAAGATTCCCCATCACCCTTAAAACTTTTCCTTCTAACACAAACTGACTTGATCTCCCCATAACGTCTGTATAACAGATTCTCTCAGTGTTTTTAGGTTAATCCCCATGCATTTAAAACATGAATCTCCTTCCTTGCTAAGAAAGTACAGGGATTAAATGTAACCATGATACATGTACTTCCAGCTTCTTGTTATAGTGTTCATCGTTGTGTTCACAGCTTGTGTGATGAGTTGCCCTTCCTTCTAATTGTTTTGTCTTTATTGGTCGTTTTATGTCCTAAGGTAATAAGTAAGTTACTAATATGTGGCCAGCTTAGGTATCATTCACATTTTTCTTCTGTAGGACAAAGAAGCACCATGAGATATGCCAGTAGCCCAAGATAATTACAGACTCTTTTCTTAATAGAAATACATTTAAGAAATTAGCCATGTTAATATTTCACGGTATTATCAGATGTGGGGGGAAATGGACTTCGTTTTCTAGAGCCAAAGCACACAGCACCTGGGTAATAGGAAACAAAAGTTGCAGCTTGACTACTACCCTGATCTTTCTAGTTCAGATGCAATTTTATTTTTAATTACTAGTTTTGGGTTTATTATTAAACTACAATATTTCTTCCTTACCTTCCCTCCTTGCAAACTCTCCCATGAACCCTTTCCCCTATCCTTAAAATCCACAGCTATATTTTTTTCTATTTGGTATTGCATGTGTATAAATATATGTGACACACAGATTCTCCTAAACACAACCTATTCGGTACATATAATTTTATGTGTATGAATGGCTTCTGATGTGACCATTTGATGTTGGGCAATCAGTGAGTTCTTTCCTGGATGAGGCCACCTCTCTCGTTCCCTGATCTCCTCAGTTGCATGTACCTCTTTGTGCAGGGTTCAGACCTAACGGGTTGCTCCCTGTCCACTTCTGTACATTCATTGGTGTCATCCTCATTCAGCTCACATTTCAATGGTCATATTGTTGAGACTTTATCTATATAACTTCTGATAGCAGTAAGAGACACAATATTTCAGCAAATTCCTCAATCCTGTGGTTTTCACAATCATTCTGCCTTCTCTTTTGCAATGTTCCCTGAGATTAAGGTACAGGAGTGTTTTAAAGATGTTTCCATTGGGACTGGGATCCACAATTCTGCATTTTGATTAGTTGTGGTATTCTTCATTGACCTTTATCTGTTGCAAAGAGACGTTTCCATGATGAGGGATGATGGCTACAGTTATCTGTGGGTATAAGGGTAGGGAGAGGTTGTCACAGAAGCCGTCAATGTCTCTCATTCTCAATTATGAGACGGTAGCTGTAGAAACAGCAGCAAAAGAAGCTTCCTTGCCCTTAACAGCCAGCAGCAGCACAGATCACAGACTTCTGGCAGCAGCATGAACTGCAGACATTATGTTAAATGAAATAAGCCAATCAAAGAAAGACAATACTGCATAATCTCTTTCATAAGTACAATAGAATGTCAATGGACTCAACTCACCTATAAAACGGCACAGGCTAAGAGATTGGATACGCAAACAGGATCCAACATTCTGCTGTTTACAAGAAACACACCTCAACCACAAAGACAGGCACCTACTTAGAGTAAAGGGATGGGAAAAGGTTTATCAAGCAAATGGACCTAAGAAACAAGCAGGTGTGGCCATACTAATTTCTAACAAAGTTGACTTCAAACTTAAATCAATCAGAAGAGATGGAGAGGGACATTTTATACTCATAACAGGAACAATTCATCAGGATGAGGTCTCAATCCTGAATATCTATGACCCTAATATAAAAGCACCCACGTACGTAAAAGAAACATTACTAAAACTCAAGGCTGCCATCAAACCGCACACGCTAATAGTAGGAGATTTCAACACTCCTCTTTCACCAATGGACAGGTCAATCAGACAGAAACCTAACAGAGAAATTAGAGAATTAATGGAGGTAATGAATCAATTGGACTTAATAGACATCTATAGAATATTCCACCCAAATAGGAAAGAATATACCTTCTTCTCTGCAGCTCATGGAACCTTCTCGAAAATTGACCACATCCTCGGTAACAAAGCAAACTTCCACAGTTACAAAAAAATATCCATAACCACCTGTGTCTTATCAGATCACCACGGACTAAAGTTAGAATTCAACAACAATGCTACCCCCAGAAAGCCTATAAACTCATGGAAACTGAACAGTCAACTATTGACCCACACCTGGATCAAAGAAGAAATAAAGAAAGAAATCAAAGTCTTCCTTGAATTCAATGAAAATAAAGAAACAACATACTCAAACTTATGGGACACTTTGAAAGCAGTCCTAAGGGGAAAGTTCATAGCCTTTAGTGCCCACTTAAAGAAAACAGAGAAAGCATACATTGGAGACTTAACAGCCCACCTGAAAGCTCTAGAAAAAAAAGAAGCAGACTCACCTAGGAGGAGTAGAAGACTGGAAATAGTCAAATTGAGGGCGGAAATCAACAAAATAGAAACACAGAAAACAATCCAAAGAATCAATGAAACAAAAAGCTGGTTCCTGGAAAAAATCAACAAAATTGATAAACCCCTATCCAAACTAATCAAACGGCAGAGAGAGAATTTGCAAATTAATAAGATCAGAAATGAAAAGGGGGACATAACCACAGACATAGAGGAAATTCAGAGAATCACTAGATCTTACTACAAAAGCCTGTATGCCACAAAACTGGAAAATGTAAAAGAAATGGACACTTTTTTAGATAAATACCATATACCAAAGTTAAATCAGGACCAGGTGAACAATCTAAATAGACCTGTCAGTCGCGAAGAATTAGAAGCTGTTATCAAAAACCTCCCTACCAAAAAAAGCCCAGGACCAGACGGTTTCAATGCAGAATTCTACCAGAATTTCCAAGAAGACCTAATACCTATACTCCTTAAGGTATTTCATAATATAGAAACAGAAGAGTCATTGCCAAATTCCTTTTATGAAGCTACCGTCACTCTGATACCAAAACCACACAAAGACTCAACCAAGAAAGAGAATTACAGGCCAATCTCACTCATGAACATCGACGCAAAAATCCTCAACAAAATACTGGCAAACCGTATCCAAGAACACATTAGAAAAATTATCCATTTTGATCAAGTAGGCTTCATCCCAGAAATGCAAGGCTGGTTCAACATACGAAAATCTATCAATGTAATCCATCATATAAATAAACTGAAAGAAAAAAACCATATGATAATTTCATTAGATGCTGAAAAAGCTTTTGACAAAATTCAACATCCCTTTATGATAAAAGTCTTGGAGAGATTAGGGATACAAGGGTCATACCTAAATATAATAAAAGCTATTTACAGCAAACCGACAGCTAACATCAAACTAAATGGAGAGAAACTCAAAGCCATCCCACTTAAATCAGGAACATGACAAGGCTGTCCACTCTCTCCATACCTCTTCAATATAGTGCTTGAAGTTTTAGCAATAGCAATAAGACAACATAAGGGGATCAAGGGGATTCGAATTGGCAAGGAAGGAGTTAAACTTTCGTTATTTGCAGATGATATGATAGTGTACATAAGCGATCCCCAAAACTCCACCAAAGAACTCCTACAGCTGATAAACACCTTTAGTAATGTGGCCGGATACAAGATCGTAAGTACAATAGAACATTGATATTACTGAAGTTGAAAATAGAATGGTAGTTACCAGAGTAACTCTCCCTACCCTCTACTCGAAAAAGAAAGACAGACACTAAGCTTTTGAAGAGAGTCCTTAATAATTGTGATAAAGATGTTGAAGTTATCTCTTTACAGTTGATGGCTTCTGGAGGTTGGAGGCAGAACTCAACTATCTTTAAGGGTCTGGTAGGTGGGAGATTGACCATGCTGCAATGAGTATATGGGCAAACAATTTAAATTTGGTGTAATTTTTTTATTTTTGGGACCAGGGTACAGGGTGAGAGGATGAATTTCTTAGAAATGGGAATCAGGTTTGATTGGGGTGCATTGTATGGGGAAAAAAAGTAGAAGAAATATGCACAATAGGACTCTCTTCAGCTATAGAAAAGAATGAAAATCTGCCATATATATATATATATATATACAGGGTTTCTCTGTGGTTTTGGAGCCTGTCCTGGAACTAGCTCTTGTAGACCAGGCTGGCCTTGAACTCACAAAGATCCGCCTGCCTCTGCCTCCCAAGTGCTGGGATTAAAGGCGTGAACCACCACCGCCCAGCTATATAAATGTTTATGAGTATGTGTTATTGCATTGTTCTCAGATAGAATGCAAAGAATGATTGAAAATTCTTTTAATTTGTAAAGATTTTTTTAAGTCCTAGGATGTGGTCCATTCTAGAAAATCCTCAATGTGCTGATGAATAGATTGTGCATTCTTTGCCATTTGGATAGAGTATTTGCTAGTATCTGTTCAGTCCACTTGGTGTAGAATTTCAATTTATTCTGATGGTTTCTCTTTTGATATTTTGTCCAGGTGAACTCTTTACCGGAGAAAGTAGGGTATTGAAATTGCCAGTTATTAATAGATTAATATAAATTTCTGTTTTTAAATGTGACCTATGTTTTTTTTTCGTGGCCAGTTTTCATTATACTTTCTTTTCTATGTATAATTAATGTTTTAACTAT
The DNA here is from genome assembly GCA_963919715.1 of Microtus obscurus. Classification (NCBI taxonomy): domain Eukaryota; kingdom Metazoa; phylum Chordata; class Mammalia; order Rodentia; family Cricetidae; genus Microtus; species Microtus obscurus. The sequence continues at coordinate 212,034 of CAWTZC010001977.1, read as the reverse complement.
TATATGCTGTGTAACATTTCTCTTTTGGTCTTGTCTATTTCATGTTCTGAGTGCTTCCATATGGATATAGGTGTTTTATTTCCTATTTCTGTGGTGGATGTTGTAGGGTTCAATTGGGAATGCACTAAATCTTTAAATCACTTTTAGTAAAGTGGTCATTTCCACAACATTAATTCTACTAATTCATGAACAGGAGAGAATTTTCCATTTTCTAGTGCCTTCTTCAGCCTTTTTCTTCAGAGTTAAAGTTTTTCTTGTAGAAGTATTTAACTTCCATTATTAGGTTTATTCCTAGATATTTTACTATTAAAGCTGTAGTTAATGGTATGTGTGGATGATCTCTTTCTCAGCATGTTTACTGATAACATATAGAAAGTCTCCTGATGTTTGTAAGTATATTTGGTATCCTACTACGTAGCAGAACTCACTGATAATTTATAGAAAATTTCTGGTAGAGTGTTTAGAATCTCTTGAATAGAATATCATATCACCTGATAATAATTTGATTTATTTTTCCTATTTGTATCCCTTTGATATTCATCTCCTATCTTGCTGCTTAAATCTCATGGTGGCCCAATCTCTAGACAAAAACTACACACAATTTAGAGAGAGAAAAAGAATTTTTTATTTTTTCATCCCTGAGGATATCCCCCTAATTGGCTATCCAATATCAAGTTGTCAGTCCTAAAATTATATACATACAAACAACAGTAATCAAACACAGCTAATTGCATTTTTATACACTTGTAATATAGTTAAAAAGACAATAAGTTAATTTTAAAATAATAACTAATAAAAATTAATAGTAGTTAAAAAGACTATGCATTTTAGAGAAATTGAGAAAAGGGATATATAGAAGGGGCTAGAAGGTAGAAATGGAAAGGAAAATCATAACACTGCCACTGAACTTTTTTAAAAAATTAAAAAAGAAAGGAGAAAACTCTTCTAAATTGTTTTGAGTGACTTGAAGCTAACTTTATTATTTTGTGTTTTTAATATCAATACTGTAGCTGTCACTTGCAAACTAACAACTGGCACGTGCTGCCCTGGAAGGCCTGTGACACAGGATGTGGATGGGGCTCCAGGCCCTGTGACAGGTTTTAGGACAGGCTGCAGGTGTCTGGGGAGCAGTGTGCACTTGCAGCACAGAAGAACATGGCAGAGTCTCCAGGCTGGGTGTCTGTGATGTGCAGGGAAAATTGTTTGGCTTTCTTATCATGTGAAACGATCAATCTTTGTTCCTGCTTTCTTTCCACATTTGAACGAATGTCAATAATCAGCTTAGGATGCTTTCCAGGTTCTTGCTTATACCAAGGGAAGTAGTACGAGGTACTGTCTACATATGTGCAGTTGATGACAGCTATGGCTCCCTCCTGGACTCTCAGCGTGGAAGGACGCTGCTCCACCTGCTCGCCTTGGCTCAGACCTATTCAGAAAGATGGAGAGAATGGAGAACGGTTGTCAGTCATCACTTTCCAGAAATCTCTTTTTCTCCAGTCAATAGAGAAAAGTTGAATGAAATATAGTTTCTCTTGGATATCTTAGAAATATCCAATGAGTATTCAGAGGTCTTAACATCTTAACTCACCATCCAGTTGCAGCCACAAGAATATGAATAAAGTAGGGACATATATCTTCATTGTTCTTTCAATTAAATTAAGATCCAGGGTATAATTGTGATGTCTAGGAGCTCAACTACAGCTATTGGGGTGTTGTTCTTTCTTAAGAACAATTCTACCTCTTGAGTCATCAACTCAGTCACTGAGAAAAAGGCTGTGCTTTTGCCCTAAGCCTGCACAATTAGTATACAAGGAAGTGAGTCCTCTGCATACACCCCAGATGTTGAGATCTACTCCCACCTTGTGGTTGCACTCTTAACCAGAGAAACCTCTGCTTTAGTGTTCTCTGACCTATGAGGGACTCAGACACATAAAACAGAAATATGTCAGGTCAAGTGAGTTCTAGTGTTGAGAGATCAAGAACAGTATTTTTACACACCTGTGAGTTTGCTTCTTATATTTAAATCTAACATGTAAATATATATGTGATATGTTCATATGTGTATGTGTAACATTTCTTCTGTCTTGAACTGTCTCCTAATCTACTACCATATCTCAGAGTGCTTTGATCACTCACCAAACATCTCTCCTTTTCTCAGATACAGAGTCAGTATGTATCCTTAAAGTTATGATACTTTGGGAAAAGATTTTTTTCAAGTCTTTCATAGACTGTGTTTAAGAAATTTTTTTCTATTTTAGTGAGTTCTTTTTGACAATACAGATATGATGTTTTCATGCATGTAAGTTAATTTCCAGAGAGGTTGTCCTTGAGTCACAAATACACATAGCTTACCCTGACGAAAGTTTTCAGAAGTCATTTGTTCTTCAGGATGGCACCATCAATTTCTCTCACTCCCCAGCATCTAGACTGAATTTCTGACAGAAGAGCAGTGGTGGATTCCCTAGAGAATCTGCCAAACCTTAGAAGAAACCCATCTTTCCTCTTTCCTGTGGACCTTTCCAGTATCCTCTAATTCTAGCCCATTTTCTTTCTTTTTTTTGTCCCAGCTGTGAATAACTACAAACACTGTCTATCTGGGAATGCAATGTACACACACGCTTGGAAAACAGGTAGGGAATCATCACTATCCTTTGTCTCCCAATTTTAGTTCCCATGGTACCATCTTACTACCTCTAGCAGACCACTGCTATAGGAATTCCTACAGCCAACAGCCTTTAAGTTACCTGCCAACTGGGGTATGGCCTCTTATACTATTTACATGGATGTAAAGTGTATTTCCAGTCTCTCTCTTTTCTAGCTGTGGGATTTGATTGCTGTTCTCCATTCAAGCAGAGAATATTGATTTGTGAGTCTACCACTAAATAAATAACCATCTATTATTCTCAATTCTGAGCTAATGTGGGCTTTTCTTTGAAGTGTCCATCTTCATCTGGTGCCCATGTAGATTCGGACTCCATACCTGCTTAAAATGGGCTTGTTTTTCCCTTCTGCCTCCATGCCTCAGGGATTCCACCAAGACTTGCAGAGGACTCAGTTTCCCTCATACCTGTGAACCATCTTAGTATCCACTCTAGTCCACTCCCTTTCCTTAGTATTACCCTGCAATACATAAAAATACTTTCCACCCCAGTGACCACACTGGCAGGGTCTCAAGTAAGTTATTCACACTCTCCTTCCTGTCTTCTACTACAATCTCTTTATTCTTATCATCAACCTGGTACCAACCTGCTTATAGGGCCCTTCCTCAACTTCAGTTACTAGACACTGCAACTCTTGGTTCAGACACGGGGTCTATAGCCCTTCCATTCCCATTTCACCACATAATTCTTTGCCTTACTACTACTTCACGAATCTCTCTTCCCACCACACCCCAGCTCTCAACAGATCCTACCTCTAGTTGCAAACAGAATTCCCTTAGCTTGCTACTGAAGACTTTCTCAGTCTTTTTACCTAGCCCACATCTGTTCCTCTTTGTCACACTTTGTCACATAGAAGCACTCCCTAACATACAGTAAAACCCAAACTTCACTAAGATCCAGAGAGTTCAGCAGAAACCAGGAAAGAAAACATCCACTGAACAAAGAAAATACTAGATAGCAAAATATAAAAATGATATTCCAATCCCAGATGTATGCATGTAAACACAAGCATTAATAGCCAAAAATATGTCTGTATTAGAACCCAGCAATTCTACTACAACAGAAAATGCAATACCACTGAACCACAAAACAAGGACATCAAATTAGATAATTATGACCAAGGATCCTAAAGTGGATATAACTAAATCCCTTAAAGAAGCCTGTGAAAACATACACAAACAGTGTAACATAATGAAGAAAGCAGCTGAAGACATGCAAGTAGAAATATAATCACTATAGAGAACACAACAGGAGATAAAACTGGAAATAAAAAATTAGGGAGTCAAACCAAAGTATCAAATGTAAGCTTCACCAACAAAGCAGAAGACAGAGAAGAGGAACCCCAGGCATTGCAGACAAGGTAAGAGAAATGGACATCTTAGACAAAAAATAAAAAATAAAAATAAAATAAAAATATGATTAAATCTAAAAACCTTTGAAAGCCATCAGGGAAGCTATACTCCTGACCGGATGTAGGTTACGTGACTGGGACCACGCGGCCAGATTCCATGCTCCTGTGCCCTGCTCCCCAAGCCCTCATTCAGGGGGTATATAAGTTGTTACCCTGTCCCTAATAAACGGAGGCTTTGACAAAAAAAAATAGATATAGGCTAAATCAATATGTAAGAATTAGCCAATAAGAAGTTAGATCTAATGAACCGAACAGTGATTTAATTAAAAAAAAAAGATATTGTGAAAAATGGGGACTTTAAAAGCATGTATTTTTTTTAGCATATGCTGAACAATATGTAAAAATGATTACTGAGTTATTTTTAAAAGTTTCCGTGTTAAAACAAAGGTCAAGTAGGATGTAGGCACAAGAAGTTTTGCAGCATCTATCCATATGTCTAAGCTTCTTTGTTTAATTTTATGAGTTGATGCTTTATTTGAATTCCCTGTAATTAATGACTGTATAAATCTCTCAGCATGAGGTTTTATCACCATAATATAGAATATTGTAATTTAAGTAAAAAAAAAATAAAAATAAACTACAGGCAAAATCAAAAAAAAAATAATTAAAAAAAATCTTGGATAAACTCTAACCTCACAAGGGAAAAACTTGTATATTAAGACTTTTAAAATTTGGAAAAAAGAAACAGAAGACATCAATAATGAAAATATCTCTATGCTCATGGATAGGTAGGACTAATATAGTGAAAGTAGCCATCCTACCAAAAGCAGTTAACAGATTCAATGCAATCTCTGACAGAATTACAACTCAGTTCTTCACAGTATCAGGAAACAAATAATTTTCTGCTTCAATGCAAATGCATACAACTCAGCATAGCTAAAATAGTCATGAATAATAAAAGAACTAGATAAAATTTTGCCACCCCTGATTTCAATTGTATTACAGAGTTGTAGTGAGAAAACAGCATGCTATTATCACAGAGACATGCTGATCAGTAGAAAATAATTGAAGACCCAGACATAAATCCCACATACCTATGAACACCTCATTTGATAAAGAAGGCAGAAATACATACCAGAAAAAAAGACCACATCTCTAACTAATTATGCTGTTCAAACTGAGTGGCTACATATAAAAGAATGCAACTAGATTATTTTTATCACCCTGTACAAAATTGAAGCCTAATGGATCAAAGACCTCAAAATATATCCAGATATTCTAAATCTAATAGAAGAGATAAGTGGAATAGCCTTGAACTCATTTGTAGAGGAAAACATTGTCTGAACAGGACAACAAAGACACAGTCACTGGAAACAATAATCAATACATGGAACACCAAGAAATTGAAAATCTTATGTATGGGCAAATGACACCATCATTTGAACAAAGTATCAGTTTACAGAGAGCAAAAATATCAGTGAGAACTAGTCATCTGTTATAGGACTACTATCTAAACTATATAAAGAACTAAAAAGACTAAAAATCAAGAAAATAAATCATCCATTTAAAAATTGAACAGAGACCTAAACAGAGTTCTTGAAAAATGAAACACATACAGGTGAGAAACACTTAAATGTTCAAAATTCTTACTCATCAGGAAAATGCAAATTAAAAGCACTATGAGAATCTAACACTTGTCAGAATGGCCAAAATCCATAAAACAAATGACATGCTTGTGAGGATCTAGTGCAAGGGAAATGAACACTCATCCACTACAATTGAGAGTGCAAACATTAATAGTCACGATGATAGTAAGTGTTGTGGTTCTTCAAGAAGATGGAAATATATCTACCTCAAGATTCAGCAATACTACATTTGGGCATATACTCATAGGGCTCTATACCCTGCTACAGAGGTCCTTGCTTAATGATTTTCATTGCAATTCTATTAATAGTAGCCAGATTAGAAACAGATTTTATGTCCACCAAGAGATAGATAATGAATATGTGGTACATTTTCACAATGAACTATTACTCATACTTTCTGCTACATGCATAGATCAATGTCTTGTTCAACCATCATAAGGGAAGCTTCACTTGCAGTAGATGGGGGAAAACATATGGGCATACAACTCCACAACTGGAACATTGGCAGAGAATGTGAGACCTTAGAACACTAAATGGAATGTCTTCATTAAACTTTTCCTCTCAGGGCTGTAGTGAGAAATCCACATACATCTGTTTAAGGAATAACAAGAATTTATTAAGATATGAAAAAGGGATAAATGCACTCACAAATACAGGAAATGGTGAATCCAGTTGTAAAGTTCTTTGAAAGCTGGAGAATGATCACACACTTCATGCAGCCTGATCTGGTCTTCATCACCCAAGCCAGTGTGACCCTATCCCTCCTTCCTTCTAAGAGGTCGCATTGCAGGGAAGAAGCACAACCTCCATCAGGCCAGATATACAAGGTCATGGACTGAGTGAACACCCACTACACTTCTTCTTTTCTGTCTAAATGAAAAGGTTCTAAACCTAATACAAGGCTAAATATAATACAAATGATTATCACATATTGTTCAGGAGAAAGAAAGAATATTAATGTAAACAAAAATGAACTACAACCAACAAGAGCAACATCAAGTAAAAAACACATACTAAATGTCCAAAATATATGTAAATGGTAACTTGCAGAGATTACTCCAATAGCTGTCCTATCCTGAAGAATCTGAATCTAGTACATGATATGCTCTTAGCTAAGATATGAGAGGATAGTAACTGTGACTATCTAGTCTTCAACCCCATTAAAGATATGAGAAGGAAAATAATATGACCAGAGTAAGCAGAAAGTACAAGCGAATGGCTTGCAAAAGATGTGAGAAATGACAAAAAACAACTGGCTATTTGGACAGTCACCCAATGTCTCTCAGCAACATTGGGGAAACCAAATTTGGCTATATGATTAGAATATCTGACAGACCATTGCTCAAAATCTGGGAGATTCAAAAGTCTCTTCTACCCTGTCCTGGCAAGGTTCAGCAGTCACTTTTCCTTGTATCCTGCTTGTCAAGTTTGAACAGTGTACTAAGTGTCAGCAGTCGAGGCAAGGGCAGTTCTTTGACTAATAGGGTAGTTTTGCCAGGAAGAATATAAGCTCCATATGCAGTGCCTTTAGTGCCTACCATTCTCTCAGGATAAACTTGGTGCTTTTAAAAGCAATCATGTCTCACGGAAACAGAATTTTAAATTATTAAAACATTTAAATGCCATATTCTATAGGTCTTTGAAGGGTTTGAAGATTTCCTATCTATGTGGAGTATATATCTCTACATCTAGAGAACCTAGTTAATATAACTTTAAATATGCCAAGCACAGAAATGGAATATTTTACAGTCTTTCAGGTTCTATTTCTGAGACTTAAGGATTGCTATACTGAATATTCCATTGTTGCAACAGGTCACAACCCCAAAGATGCACTGTTACATTAGCCACATATGACCTCAACCTTCCCTTCTGTCATTCTGGTCCTATGCATTCAACTCATTTTGTGCTTTGTTTTACTTGAGATAGGCTTCCAATTCTTAGGAATTGAACATCTACCACCTGTAGAGGCAATTTGGATGCCATGGTTCTAGATTAATCAAATCACATCTGTATCTGTGTCTAATAATCCCTTAATTACAATGTCATTTATTTGTACCCTTAGGTTGGTCTTTGGTCATTTATAAAAGTCTGGGAATGACTGGACCAGATTCAACTTGGAGGCCAGTGAGAGGCTCCCTAAGGAATTTCTCAGAGGTAGAGAGTTGCCTTGTTTATGTCTTATTGATATGCATTCATTGGTACAATGTTTGCTTTTGTAAATCTTCAACATAATTAAGAAGGTTGGGGTCCTCTATTTGGGTCATTCCTAGAAGAAACTTTATTTCTAGGAATGCCCTGCCCATAATTTCATTTCAGATGCCAATTGTACCACAATTAAAACATTTGGCATTTTGATGTTTCCTTAGGCTTTTGGAAATTGCCTTTCCTATCTTGTCCTCATCACCATAGCTATGAGACTCAGCATTGGTTGTGTGTAAGATACATTCATGCATGGGTGCTAATCTGATCTTTAAAGGCCCAATTACTTTTTTGCATTCTAGATAAGCATTTCTAAAAGCCAGAGATTCAATGAGTAATCATCTAGTTTCTTGCTCTGATAACGCTATGTTTATAAATTTAATCAATATTTACAGAAAATCACTGAAGGGCTCTTTTGAGCCTTGTGTAACTTTACTATATTTCTCAATTCTTTTCCCTAGTTCTTGAATCTTGTCCCAAGCATTCAATGCTGCTGCATGTCATAGTGACAAGGTGTATTCATTATATGTGGCCTGATTATTTATATCAGCTTAACAGAACTCAGCGAGAATTTGGGAAACCTTGTAACCTCTAATCTTACTTTGTTATTCAAGAGCTTTTTATTCTTCTCTTCAATATCTTTTCCATTGTAACAGAGGACCATATTCTGATACTTTGAAGACTAATTGAAGTCAGTCAGTTGGGGTAATCCTATTTTATGAAGATCATATATGTTGAATGCAAAGCAAAAGAAACTATTGCCTCCTTAATATCTTTTAAATCTTCCATATGTATTGCTTCCCATTGTGAGTCTGCATAACCTTTGGAATTTTTGTTATTTGCTGTCTTTCCTTTTCACAGACGTTAGTAGGATAGATAATAGCAGGTGAACTCAAGAATTTAGGCAAGTCATCTCTGACTCTGTAAGTTACTGGAGGGTACCAGTATCTTTAATCTCTTTTTTCTATGCCTTAACACTCTTTTTTAAAAAATCAGTTCTAATAAATTCTTCTAAGGATTGAAATCTATATGTCACAACTTTCTGTCAGGTCTGAACCTCATAAACAATGAATAATTGCAGTGATTTCACTAGACAATCAGTTTCTTGTTTTCATTATTCACATATGATTTTAAACATTTCATTTTATCCTTTAATGATACCTTTTCATCCTTAGAGATTATCTCTGTGACATGCAGGTTTCCTTTTGAAAGCAATGTTCTATCTGCCAGTTTTTTATAACCATTTGACATGGAATGAAGTTTGCCTGCTAATTTATCATTTCCATGGTCAATAAAATGAATTTTTCTTGTGAATTTATTATTATCAAATCAATGAAATGAATCCTTCACCTAATCTCTCATTTCCACTCTGTAAAGTCTGCATCATTTCAACAAATTTCTTATTCTTGGCACTGTTATCAAACTATTTTCTAATGATATGATATGAATTATCAGACTAATAGTAGCTGTATCTAAAAGTGTTTATGTCCCAGGCAGGTCATATATCTCTTCTAAAATTACATCCATAGTAGAAACCAAAAAAGAATTTAAATTCCTGAATGGTGATATTATCTGCAATTGGCATGGAAGAAGTTCAAAAATTATAAAAGAAATCTAATTATGTATTTATTAATTTAAAGTTAAGTTTATTAGATAATTTACCTCAGATAAAATCCTTAGGAGTTGGAATGGATAAAGATAGAGACAGAGACCCACACTGGAGCACCGGACCGAGCTCCCAGGGTCCCAATGAGGAGCAGAAGGAGGGAGAACATAAGCAAGGAAGTCAGGACCACGAGGGGTGCACCTACCCACTGAGACAGTGGAGCTGATCTATTGGGAGCTCACCAAGGCCAGCTGGACTGTGACTGAAAAAGCATGGGATAAAACCGGACTCTCTGAACATGGTGGACAATGAGAGCTGCTGAGAAGCCAAGGACAATGGCACTGGGTTTTGATCCTACTTCATGTTCTGGCTTTGTGGGAGCCTAGCCAATTTGGATGCTCACCTTCCTAGACCTGGATGGAGGGGGGGGAGGACTTTGGACCTTCCACAGGGCAGGCAACCCTGACTGCTCTTCGGACTGGAGAGGGAGGGGGAGGAGATTGGGGGAGGAGGAGGGAAATGGGAGGCTAGGAGGAGGCGGAGAATTTTTTAATAAAAAAAGAAAAAATCCTTAGGAGACTGTTCTTTGTGTCCTGGGTGTTTTTAGGGTGTATTAATGATGTTTGGCCCACAGACATTGCTTCCTTAATTCTTCTAAATCTTCCATATGTATTGGTTCCCATTGACAGTCTGTGTGTCCTGCATATCCCAGGTATACAGAGCAGGTTGGTTCAGACTGACTCAGGCTCTCAGAGTGGGCTCCTGTGATTTAAAAACTCACCCAGGCAAATCCCCCACTGGCATCCATGAGTATTAGGCAAAAGAATACAGGAGCCACAACAGATTACATACCCCACTGAAGCAGTCAACCAAACAAATTTGGACAGGCTCAGCAGTTGCTCTTCAGGCAGCATTCCAATTTAGGAGGGGTGTGCTGAAGGGTGTGAACAGCTTATAACTTCTGCAACCAGTCAGCTCTATGTAGGAAGCATGTGAGGCCAAACACTGCAGAGTTTCCTCCCAGCCTTCTGAGCCTGAAGCTCGTGCCAAACCAGACCTGGCTGAGAGTCTGGGTAGAACACAGCATGGAGAGTGTTTTGAGATGATCCTTGTGTTATATGCATTTAGGGATCCTGGAAGCAGGAGATGACCAACCACTCCTAATGAGAATGAACCACAGTTGCACACAGAGCCTAGCACACTAGGTAAGCAACAGTTAAAAGTTTTACTCAGGAAACAGATGCATGTTCTGACTAAAGACCTTTTACTGGGAGCTGAGAGATGGCTCAGTGAATAAGGGTCCTTGTCATTTTAGGAGGCCATAGTTCCCTCCCTGGCATCTACATCAGATGGCTCACAGCTGCCTGTAACTCCAGCTTCAAGGGACCTGATGCTCTCTTTTGATCTCCCAGGAACCTGTAGGCAAGTACCAGATATTTACACAGACCCACTCTCACACACATTAAAAAAGACAAGAGAAAAAGTATCTTCCCCTGTGAAATAATTGAAGTGAAATCTCTGCAGGAGAAGAAGAATCAGGAACATAATGATAAAGTATAAATGGAATGGGTTCATAGTTTTGGGATGCATTTTAAAAACTGGAACACTCCTGCTACAGTCAAGGTTTGTTCTAAATGTTTAAAATATGACCACATAAGAAGGAAGTGGATTGGTGGAAACCAAGATAGGAGTACTGCGTTTCAGAGTGACAGGGCCAGCAGTGCTGGTGTGACTACTTGGGGCAATGCACTGTACACTCGTAACAGTAGAGGAATGCATCACAGAGTTTTCATTATGAAAATAATTGATAAAGTGCCTTCTATATGTGTGTTTATACTCATAGGTTATTGCTAGGCTCCACTTTAGTTTGAGTAGATGTTTCAGGAAGTTTCTATAACAGGTTTCCTATACTGTTTTGTTCAGGAGGTCTTTAGGGTTAGTTATCCCTCCCTGACACAACTCCCTCTATCCTGCCCTCTTATTTGTCCTTTTATGGAAGTTTTTTCTGTTTCTCCTTCCCTCGAAGATTCCCCTCCTCTCCCATAGCCTTTTATTGACACCAAACATCTGTGGATTTTACAAATGAAACAAACATATTTAAAGCTAGAGTAATACTCAGCTTCTTTTCCTGTCTGGGTTACCTTGCTCAGGTGACTCTTTCCAGTTCCACTAAATTACCTGAAATTCTTATAATTTCATTTCTCTTATTAGCTAAATCATGACCCACTGTGTAAATGTGCCACATTTTCACAACTCACTCATCAGTTGATGCACATCTAGACTGTTTCCAATTCCCAGTGATTATGAATAGAGCAGCAATGAACTTGGAAGAGCAAGTGTCTCTGTGGAAAGATGTAGAATCTTTTAGTTAATTGCTCAGGACTGGTACAGCTAGATCTTGTGGTAGATCTATGGTCAGATGCAGAGGAACCTCCATACTGATTTCCATATTGTTTGTGTCCATTTGCATTCACATCAGCAATGGATAAGTTTTCTCACTCATGTCCTCCTCTCAGCTGGTGTCCTGGTTCTCTGGTTCTTGTAGTCCCTCCTGCTCCATTTCTGTGATGTTCTGTGGCATTAGGTGTGGGAATTGAATTGTAGATATATTAACTGGAACTAGAAACTCCACAACATTTACTATCTGCTCTTTGATCAGTTGGCTATGACTGTAGTAGTGACTCTCTGCTTCAAAATGAAACTACTTTCATCAGGGTTTAGAACTATACTTATCTGTGTATATTGGCAGTGGCCATGTTGAAGGAACTGCAGTCGACAATGAAGTTTATGGAGTATGGCTCACCATTAAGTACAGCTAGGAAGAGTGTACTCTGGATGTTGAAGGAGCAGCGGGGCTGCGTCCCCAGCACCCGGCAGCCCACATGGCTAGCTTATGCCCTTAAATAATGACACGGAAACTGCATTCTTTTAAACACTGCCTGGCCCGTTAATTCCAGTTTCCCATTGGCTAGCTCTTACATATTAATCTAACCCATTTCTAATAATCTGTATAGCCCAAGAGCTGGCATACCAGGGAAGATCTTAACCTGCGTCTGCCTGGAATGGGAGAATCATGGCGACTCCTCACTCAGCCTCTGACTCCCAGCATCCTGTTCTGTTTACTCCACCTACCTAAGGGTTGGCCTTTCAAATGTGCCTAGGCAGTTTCTTTATTAATAAGAAATCACTCCCACATCATCTGGAGAGAAAAAGCTGCCACCCCCGACTTATGGGGGTTGTATGCATCTTGTCCCTTACTTCTCCTGGCCCTTCTTCTGCTTGCTGCTATCGTTTACTTACTAAATTTGGCATGGTATGATTGTTGAGTGGGAGAATTCCACTGTATCCTGTAAATTGTGATGGTTTTATGGGAAAATCCCTCTCCTTATTTGCAGATCATTATGAAAAAGATTTTCATAGAGCAATGAAACTTAGAGATGTGAGACTGGCTTAAGATGGAAAATTAAAACAAGGAGGTCTCATGCATTATACACAAGTTAGTTCTCACTATGGATAAACAGTATGATGATTAAAGAAGACAGTTATGTCTCTACATCCAAGGTTAGGTCTGAGTTCCTTGGTCATGTAGATTACAGAATCAATCTCAGGTTTTAGTGTGCACTTTGAGAAAACAGAGTTGTGAAAGAAAATTAAAAGACCCTATTGTATGTAATACAGATGGTTTGCTAGACCACTTGATTAAGGTTCTGTGGACTAAAATAAGGATAAAAATATGCTACACTATAACCACAAATGGCTGCCTGCCAGCACAAAGTACTTACTGGCTGAAATATACTTGTCTTGCTTAAAACTTAGTTAATCAATAGCAAAAGAAGAAGGTGAAAATGTTATGGTTGGAAAATTAATAGAAATGAAAATGTTTAATTACACATGGACTTCTAATAAAGCATGTAACTTATGGTCATATTGTGATTTCTTCCCAGGTAAGGATTTTAATTTGATGTGGAAAATACATAATTTTCAATTATGAGGTAATTTTCTTCTTGCATAGAGATTTTTATCTTAGGTGGTATAAAATGGCTAAGAGAAAAACAAAGACAGGAAAATTAAGTTTTGCCCCCTCAGGTAAGCCTTCTGTGTATGTTTAGCTTCTGAGTCCACATCCACGCTTCAGTTTTTCTGACTGGAGACTGGGGCTGACTATAGTTCATCTCCAGCAGTGTGTAATCATAAGTACTTAGAATACAGTTAGAAGCTACATTGATTTAGGAAAGTGGCTGCCGTAGTGGGCTTTTCTCTAGGGTCTATGACCTCTCCCACCATGGGTAGTTAACTAGGTTTATAGTATCAGGCTGGAATTCATTGCTACTGAGCAACTTTGAATTCAATGAGGTATATATTAGTTTCCCCAAAGATATAAGAGCTACTATTGTACTTGTCTGTGGCCATGTCCATGTCAGAGGAGCAGCAGAAGGCATTCGACCTCAGGGTCTCAGCCCACTAGGAGGCAAATCCCTGATGGGTGAATCTGTTCTGCCCAGATCACGGAGTCCACCAAATCCAACTAGGAGACCAAGTCCTGTATGTAAAAACAAAAAACCTTTATTCTTATGCAAGTTTGCAAACTCGGACTCTCCATGTGTCTAGTGTATTGGAGTGATTAAAGAGCTCCGAGCTCAGTTGGGGTTAGGTTTTTATAGTAGCAAAGGTAGGTGTGAGGAATTTCCAATCCTCAGGACTCCTGATTGGCTGACATTTTCTAAGGGTGTCCTGGTGAAAGTAATGGGTGTGTGCTGGCAAGTGAACCTATCTATAATGGTTTGTAATCATTCACTTAATAAACAGAATGTAACCACACTGTAATTTTTATACTGCCTAAATTATTTTGTTGATATATATAACCAGTAAAGGAAAGAATAAACATAGAGCTAAAATGAATTAGAAGAAAAACATCAAGAATAAAAGTAGAGTTAGAAGGAAAACATCAAGAATGAGAGAATACGGAAGAATAAAAACAGGGAAAACATCTGTTATAGGAAAAACATCAAGAGAGACAGAAGGTGTCGTTTCTGGTTAGAGAGAAGAAAAGAGAATATAGAACATAGAATCAGAGAGTACAAAAGAAGAATAAAGAAAAGTTCTGAAAGAAACCATCAAAGATTGTGTGAATCTATAGTCCCTAACCCCTCAGATATAAAAGTCATACTACACCCTAACTATGGGGATTCACGTTGAGACCTGCCCTGCTGTAAACTGCTCTCCAGACAGTAATATGCACCCTTGTGGATATCTTGTCATGGTGGTCCTTGTTTTGGTTCATACTCTTTACACAACTTAGTAGGATTATTTATTGCTTTTCTCCCCTGGATTCTTACATGGCACCTTCATATACTATGAGAAGTCCTGCTCAGGGAAGAATCTTCAGGTCAGTTCAGAGTTCCTTCATGTTCTATATCTAAAGCATGTGGTGTCATTAGAAATAGGGTCTTACCTTCAAATTCTATGAGGGCAATAAAGGGCAATGACATTAGCCTGTCTTATTTGGAGGAGTCTCTTAAGTCTCTAACTAACAACTTGAAGGGAGGTTTCCCATACATGGAATTTTTTTTAATTAGATTTGTCATTCATTCTAGGTTTGACAAGCACTCTTCTGAGAGATTCAGTTCTATGCTGTGCCATTTAAGTAGTGATTGGGATTTAAAAATTCTGTTTGACATTCAGTTTTGCTTCCTAATCAGTAAGATAACATATAGTACTTTACTGTTCTCTGTGAACACAAACATGAATTTTTCTTGAGAGACACCGTGGTGTTTGATTTAAGATCTTTCTTCCTTTACAGAGAGATAAATATGAGTACTAGAAATTTTATATTAAACCAATAATTTGTTTCCAGAATTGTGAAGGATCAAAACCTTGGCTTCCTTTCCAACATTGCAGAAGAATTATCAAAGAACCTAACTCTAATCCCAGATGAGTGATGTGCAGTGTCCTATGAGAGTGGACATTAAGGGCTTTCTGGACAGAGCCTTTCATGATTAGCCTGCTTCATACACAGTGTGTAGGAAAGGGGAGGCGCTGTCTCTCATGGCAGCATCTTCAGAGTTCTATCAGCTCTATTTCCTGAGCAGCTTCATTGAATGGAAGCTGTTGGGTAGTGTGGTGACTTGAGTGAGAATGATTCCCATAGACTCATATATTTGAACATTTGGTTCCAGTTCGTGGATTGTATAGGAAGGTCAGGATGTGTGACCTTGTCAGAGGAGGTGTGTCATTACTGGTGGTCTTTGGAATCTCAAAGTCAAAAAGCTAGGCCCAGGCTATCCCTCTCTCTGCCCTTCTTTGTGATTAGGTATAAGACCTCAGCTACTTCTCCAGGGACATGCCTTCTTGTCTGCTGCTCTGCTCCCCACAATGATGGTAATAGACACACCCCAATTAAATGCTTTCTTTTATAAGATCTCTTGGTCGTGATTTCTCTTCACAGCGATAGAACAGCAGCTGAGACCAGAAGTCCGCCTGAACTTTCTGTTACATGGACCAATGAGCAGAAGAATCTGAAATGCATGTGAAGTGAGACTGAAGGTTATTTTAAAAGACTAGAATCTATGTTCCTCTTTTAATTCATAAATTTGTTGGGGCAATAACAGAAGATGCTGGGGAATTTAAATCACTAAATTTTGTAAGACATCTTGGTACAGATAAATTCTATGGTTGGATTCTGAAGATGTTTTCTATAAGAGATCCTCCAATTTTTGGAGAAAAGAGTATTTCAGGGGATAAAAGTTTGGGTTGTTTCTAGCAATGACTTCCATCCTGTGTTGTCAGAAAAATCTACAGATTCCTAGGTTTCTGGGACTTTAATCTGAAATTTGTTGCTGTTTTTCTGGAGGCTAAGCAAACCCCACTTAGAGATATACTCAGCTTTCCCTCACAGGGCCACTCCCCTCAGCCCTCCTGTACACTTGGTTTGTGTGCAGCTTCCCCTGCAGTCTCCCTCACTGTGTCACTCAGAGCACAGTAGTACAGGGCAGAGTCTGACAGTTTCATTGAGGACTTCTGCAGGTGGAAGGAGCTGTTGCTCTTATGGAGAGTGGCATAGAACCCTTGGTATTCTGTCCTCTTCTTGTCTGTGAAACCCTTCAGGAGTAGTTGAGGGGCTTTGTTGAGGTATTGCACATACCAGAAAACATAAGGGGCTGAATCAGTAGTCTGATAGGTACAGTTCAGCATCACAGGTGACCCCTCTGTGACAGTAACCAGGCCTTCTGTCTGGGTCACTGAGTCTCCATTGCTCATCCCTGAAAATAAATAAATGAATGAGTAAATAAATAAATAAGAAGGAATAACAATGCTACATGAGAGCAAAGGTAAAGTCTTTCATAACTGTAAGAAAATGACCTCACTACCATTTAAGGTAATTGTAACTTACTGAACATTAAGAGGAACAGCAGAACTGAACAGCTATCAGGAAGCATGACTGTAGAATTCAATGACACTCGGTGCTTGAGTTCACCAAACTTACAGGGCAAGTCTTCTCAGGACCTTATTGAAACTCATAAACCAGGACCTCCTTACCCACAGTGACAGTCTGTCACGTGAAGCCACCACCTGGATGAGATGTTAACCACATCTGAACAGGCAGCGCCCTCCTCTGGTTTTCTTCAAACTACCAGAGATGTCTTCCCAAAACATTTTGAGTAATTTGAAACCTCATCCCAAGGAGGCAAGTCTCAAGTCCCCAGTAGGTGGCTGAAACCACCAGTGTTACTGAACTGTATGTGTCCTGTGTTGTTGAATTTTTATTATACTAACTATAATCCCTCCACTTCTGCCAGATCCATCCACTCTTCCTTACCAACACAGTTTTGTGTTCCCTGTCCCTGACATAAAATAAAAATCCACCAAGGTTCGCACCACAGTTGGTCCTGTGCATACACTCTTGGATGTGTGGCCTTCAGTGGAGAGCAGTCTATGCACTTGGGGCTGCATCAACAAAGCAATCTAATTCTTGCTCCCAGCAGCTACCAAATGATTCTTTTTTTAAATATAGAAGTTTTTATTGTACAGCACTCGGGAGGCAGAGGCAGGCGGATCTCTGTGAGTTCGAGACCAGCCTGGTCTACAGAGCTAGTTCCAGGACAGGCTCCAAAGCCACAGAGAAACCCTGTCTCGAAAAAAACAAAACAAAACAAAACAAGAAGTTTTTATTGTAATTTCTTTAGAATTTCTTATAAGATTACATTTTGGGATAAGCAAGAAAGAGATTGGTCTTTTATTTGTAACTGCAAAACCCAGCCTGGCAATAAAAGAATATCTTGCTTGCTTACATTTTGTTAATTTACAAGTTGTAGCAATTCAAATGTATGTATATTCTGGGGAAAATTTGTTTTCACCTGTATTATGTAAAATGTTTAATCATGTAAGGGCTATGGAAAACAGGTTAGATTTTTTTTTACTTGTATTCATTGTAATCATGCACTTAATAAACAGAATGTAACCACACTATAATTTTTATACTGCCTGAATTATTTTATTGATATATGTGACCTGTAAGGGAAAGAATAAAGATAGAGCTAAAATGAATTAGAAGGAAAACATCAAGAACGAGAGAATAAGGAAGAATAAAAACAGAGTTAGAGGGAAAACATCAAGAGAGACAGAAGGTGTCATTTCTGAATAGAGAGAAAGAAAGAGAATATAGAACATAGAATCAGAGAGTACAAAAGAAGAATGAAGAAAACTTTTGAAAGAAACCATCTATAGAGTGTGTGAATCTATAGTCCCTAACCCATCAGATAAAAAAAATCCTACTACACCCTAACTCTGGGGATTCACTTTGAGACCTGCCCTGCTGTAAGCTGCTCTCCTAGACAGTAATATGCACCCTTGTGGGTATCTTGTCATGGTGGTCCTTGTTTTGGTTCATACTCTTAACACAACTTAGTAGGATTATTTATTGCTTTTCTTACGTGGCACCTTGACATATTGTGAGATGTCATGCTCAGAGAAGAATCTTCAGGTGAGTTCAGAGTTCCTTCAAATCCTATATCTAAAGCATGTAGTGTAATTAGAAACAGGGTCTTACCTTCAAATTTTGTGAGGGCAGTCAAGGGCAATGACATTAGTCTGGTTTATTTGGAGGAGTCTCTTAAGTCCCTAATTAACAACTTGAAGAGAGGTTTCCCATACCTGGAACTGGTATATTTTTAAATTAGATTTGGCATTCATTCTAGGTTTGACAAGCACTCTTCTGAGAGATTCAGTTCTATGTGTGCCATTTAAGTAGTGTTTGGGATTTAAAATTTCTGTTTGACATTCAGTTTTGCTTCCTAATCAGTAAGATAGCATATACTACTTTACTGTTCTCTGTGAACATAAACATGAATCTTTCTTGAGAGACACCATGGTCTTTGTTTTAAGATCTTTCTTCCTTTACAGAGAGATAAATATGAGTACTAGAAATTTTACATTAAACCAATAATTTGTTTCCAGAATTGTGAAGGATCAAAACCTTGGCTTCCTTTCCAACATTGCAGAAGAATTATCAAAGAACCTAACTCTAATCCCAGATGAGTGATGATACCATGTCCTCAGGATTTAAGGTAGTGCAGTGTCCTATGAGAGTGGACATTAAGGGCTTTCTGGACAGAGCCTTTCATGATTAGCCTGCTTCATACACAGTGTGTAGGAAAGGGGAAGGGCTGTCTCTCATGGCAGCATCTTCAGAGTTCTATCAGCTTTATTTGTTGAGCAGCTTCACTGAGTAGAAGCTGTTAGGGAGTGTGGTGATTTGAATGAGAATGATCCCCATAGACTCATATATTTGAACATTTGGTTCCAGTTTGTGGATTGTATAGGAAGGTCAGCACATGTGACCTTGTCAGAGAAGGTTGCCATTACTGGTGGTCTTTGGAATCTCAAAGCGAAAAAGCTAGCCCCAGGCTATCCCTCTCTCTGCCCTTCTTTGTGATTAGGTATAAGACCTCAGCTACTTCTCCAGGGACATACTTGCCTCTCTGCTGCTCTGCTCCCCACAATGATGGTAATGGACACACCCTCTAAAACTTAGTCAAGCCCCAAATAAATGCTTTCTTTGATAAATTCTCTTGGTCATGGTTTCTCTTCACAGCGATAGAACAGCAGCCAAGGCCGGAAGTCTGCCTGAACTTTCTGTTACAAGGAAAGAATGATAAGAAGAATCTGAAATACATGTGAAGTGGGACTGAAGGTTATTTTTAAAGACTAGAGTCTATGTTCCTCTTTTGATTCATAAATTTGTTGGGGCAATAACAGAAGATGCTGGGGAATTTAAGTCACGAAATTTTGTAAGACATCTTGGTAAAGATAAATTCCGTGGCAGGGTTTTTCTGGAGATGTTTTCTGTAAGAGGTCCTCCAATTTTGGGGGAGAAGAGTATTTCATGGGATAAAAGTTTGGGTTGTTTCCAGCAATGACTTTCATCCTTTGTTGTCAGAAAAATCCACAGATTCCTAGGTTTCAGGGACTTTGATCTGAAATGTATTGCTATTTTTCAGGAGGCTGAGTAAGCCCCACTTAGAGATATACTCAGCTTTCCCTCACAGGGCCACTCCCCTCACCCTCCTGCACCCTTGGTTTGTGTGCAGCTTCCCCTGCAGTCTCCCTCACTGTGTCACTCAGAGCACAGTAGTACAGGGCAGAGTCTGACAGCTTCATTGAGGACTTCTGCAGGTGGAAGGAGCTGTTGCTCTTATGGAGAGTGGCATAGAACCCTTGGTATTCTGTCCTCTTCTTGTCTGTGAAACCCTTCAGGAGTAGTTGAGGGGCTTTGTTGAGATATTGCACATACCAGAAAACATAAGGGGCTGCACCAGTAGTCTGATAGGTACAGTTCAGCGTCACAGGTGACCCCTCTGTGACAGTAACCAGGCCTTCTGTCTGGGTCACTGAGTCTCCATTGCTCATCCCTGAAAATAAATAAATGAATGAGTAAATAAATAAATAAGAAGGAATAACAATGCTACATGAGAGCAAAGGTAAAGTCTTTCATAACTGTAAGAAAATGACCTCACTACCATTTAAGGTAATTGTAACTTACTGAACATTAAGAGGAACAGCAGAACTGAACAGCTATCAGGAAGCATGACTGTAGAATTCAATGACACTCGGTGCTTGAGTTCACCAAACTTACAGGGCAAGTCTTCTCAGGACCTTATTGAAACTCATAAACCAGGACCTCCTTACCCACAGTGACAGTCTGTCACGTGAAGCCACCACCTGGATGAGATGTTAACCACATCTGAACAGGCAGCGCCCTCCTCTGGTTTTCTTCAAACTACCAGAGATGTCTTTCCAACACATTTTGAGCAATTTGAAACCTCACCCCAAGGAGGCAGGTCTCAAGTCCCCAGTAGGCGGCTGAAACCACCAGTGTTACTGAACTGTATGTAGCCTGTGGTGTTGAATTTTTTATGATACTAACCTGCTTCCTCCACTCTTGCCAGATCCATAACTCTTCTTTACTAACACAGTTTTGTGTTCCCTGCCCCTGACATAAAATAAAAATCCATCAAGATTCACACTACAGTTGGTCCTGTGTATATACTCTTGGATGTGTGGTCTATGCCCTTGGGACTGCATCAACAAAGCAATCTAATTCTCTCTCCCAGCAGCTACCAAATGCCCATAACTCCTTATCTAAGTGTGGGAATGCCCACCTTCTCTCTGCTTTTTGGGATTGTGTCTTCCCTGATCCTTTGAAGTCTTATGTGTGCTGTAAACTTCTGTGAATTCATGTGTGCAGCTGCCCTGATGTGTCCAGATAACACTGTCTTCTTGTAGTCACCCCCAATCTATAGCTCTGATATTCTTTTCACCTCTTCTTCCTTAGTGACCTCTGACATGGGAGGAGGGTTGGGATGGAGAAGTCCCTCCTGAGGCTGAATGTCTTGCACTCTTTTCATCTCTACAGCACAGTGAGTTCTTGTTCTCTGTGACAATCACCATGTGCTGCAAACAGGGAAAGGGAAAGATGAAATTGTATTTCAATGGTTAGAATTATTTTTAAAAGCTACGCAAGGAGAAAACTATCCAATATGATTTTGAGTGATTTGAAGCTAACTTTCTTATCCTGTGTTTTTAATGTCTATACTATAATTGGCAACTGCAAACTAGCAACTATAAATTAGTTTAGTACAGAGAGAGATATTAATTCTGCAGGCTACTAAGCTAAACCAAAATATATACTGTAATGGTATCTTGACATCAAAATTTGGGTCTAAGAATATCTTGCTTTGGAAATGAGGTTCTGCTCTTGTTTTCACAGAGGAACCTTCTAGACTAATATGGTTTTATGGACCAAGACCCCCAAACCTCTCAATAAACCCCAGAAAAGACTTCACCCAACACAAAAAACAAAAAACAGGTTAAAAAAACTATGCCCAAATTTCCAAATATTGTTTATCAGTGTTTGTTTGCATTTAAAGGCTGAATATGCTATAGAGATCAATACTTTACATTTTTGTGGATCTTCATCTATTGATTTAAATTTAAGGTCAAATTTGTTATATGTATTTCTGCTCTTATTTAAGGTATTTTGTTTGTGCAGCTCATTTAAAAATGTAATGTAAAGTTAAAAGATACAGATCAGTAAATAGTCATTTATAATAGTCAGACTTGTAGTCTTGTTAATTAGGTTTTCGTGATGTACAGAAATATATTTCAGACAGATAGGCATTCTTCAAATCTTTCAAAGATATACAGAATATTGCATTTAAAATGTCTTAAAAACCTAGGAAGTTTCATGACAGTAACAGATGTCTGATTCTGGCAGCACCCATTACTTCAGAGAGGTTGATGGGCATAAAAAAGCTCATTATAAAATTTTCCTTCAGTGTGACAAGGCTAATAATTTGGGTAAGAAACTGCTCTTACCAAGAGGTAAGTGACCAATCACCTAGAGGGACACCCCACTCTCTAGGCCTCCATACCATAGGCAAAACCTTGGACCCCTCCCTATCCACCTTGGCTTCTCTAGCCACCCAGCAGGCATGCTTTCTGCAGGTAGGCTGCTCCACTACTTCCATTCCATCTATTTGACCCTGTAAGATACAAGCCTCTCTCTGCCCCCAAACCTTCCTATCCTTCCCCTGCAACTTCAGTGAAACTCTAAAAGATAGCCTACTCTACAGAGAGGAACAAGAGAAGAGAAACCACCACCTGGTAGGACACCTCACTCTCTTGGCCCTATACATCAGGACAGAACCCTGGGACCCTCCCCCACATGCCTCATCTTCTCTAGCCAAACAACAGCAAGTTTCCTGCAGGTAGGCTGCTCTAACACCCACATCCCATTCATCAGACCCTGAAAGCTACAAGTCCCACTCTGCCCCAAACCCTCTTTTCCTACCACTTGCAACATCAGAGGAATGTTGAAATACAAGCTGCAACTACAGAAAGAGGACCAAGAGAGAAGACAAAGAGAGAAACTGAAGCACAAGCTATGAAGCAGAGGGAGCAAGAAAGCAAACAAAGAGAGCAGACCATGAGAGCAGGCCAAGAGAGAGGGCTGAGTGAAACCTCAGTGGCTCCCTATGACACAGACAGTTAGAGTACAGAACCAAGAACAGTTCCCAAAGACACAGACAGTCACCGAAAGGATTGGACCAAGAGGCAAAGACATTGTAGGCAACAATTGAAGGGAGAGATAAGTAGGTGCCAATGCAGGAATTCATTCAACAATCTAAATAGCAACATGATAACAACAGAATCCAGTGCTCATCCAACAGGAAGACTTGATCATCCTAACCCAGAAGAAGCAGAAGAAAATGATTTTAAATGTAACTTTATGAGGATGATCGATAACTTTAAAGAGAAAATGAGAAATTCCCATAAAGAAATGGAAGAAAAGAAAAAAATGGAAGAAATCAATAATTCTCTCAAAGGAAACCAGGAGAAAACAATCAAACAGGGAAGCAAAAGTTCAACACTTGAAGAATGAAATAGAGGCAATAAAGAAAACACAAATGGAGGGAATTCTCATAGAAAATCTGGTTAAATGGACAGGAGCTACAAAGGCAAGCCTAACCAACAGTATACAAGAGATTGAAGAGAGAATCTCAGGTGCTAAAGATCCTATAAATGAAATAGATTCATTGATTAAAGAAAACATTAAATCCAACAAATTCTTAACATAAAACATCTAGGAAATCTGGGTCACTATGAAAAGATCATATCTAAGAATAAAAGGGTTAAAAGAAGGAGAACTCCAGATAATGGAACAGAAAATATATTCAACAAAATCATAGAAGAAAACTTTCACAATCTAAAGAAGCATATTTCTATGGAGGTACAAGAAACTTACAGAACACCAAATAGACTGGACCAAAAGATGTACTCTCACCATATAATAGTTAAAATGCAAAACATACAGAAAAAAGAAAGAGTATTTAGAACTGCACAAGAAAAAGGTTAAGGAATGTATAAAGGCAAACCTACCAGAATTACACCTGACCTCTCAGTGGAAACCATGAAAACCAGAAGGTCCTGGAGAGATGTGTTGTAGACATTATGATAGCATGGATGCAAGCCCAGACTACTATACCCTGTAAGGCTTTCAATCGCCATCGATGGAGAAGACAAGATATTTCAAGACAAAAGCAGAGTTAAACAATACCTATCCACAAATACAGCCCTACAGAATGTACTAAAAGAAAAAATCCAACCAAAATAAGCTAACTGTACCAACCAAAACACAAGAAACAGATAAGCATCTTCAAAAAATGATTAAATTAAAAAAGAAACTGTTCTGACATGAACTACATGATATGTTGTATAAACTAGACAGGCAAGACCTATAAAAAATGACTGCTAAAGTTGCCTAAGAAAGGTGAGACAGTTCTTCAGGGTTCCCGCTTCATGAAGTAGTCTGCGAGACATTCTGCAGGACACAGTAGAAAGTGACTGACAAACTGTCGATATAGGCAAAAATGTTTTTATAATTTCATACTTCATGGAAAAGTCTGACAGATACTATGTACCTATAGGCTAAAGATGAATAACCCAATGTTACAACAGAACTTTGGGTGACTGTCCAGACAGCTAGATGTCTCTGTCAGTTGTAAAGTTTTGGAAGTTGCTTACAATCCACTTACTGTTTGCTTAGGTAATATTATATTTTCTGGAGTCTTTGATGGAGTTTAAGAAAAACAGTAACACTTATAAAAATAGATTAATATAAAACCTTAGACTCACAAAAATAAGTAGATGATAGAATATTTTCCTTAATTTGCTAAATGTGCCTGCACTAAATATTTTAACTATAATTCTTGCTTAATAACTGTTTTGTTGTATGTAATCTTGCTATGTTAAAGTTAAAACCTTCCTTTTTATATGGAATTCCCCTCTGTATGTTGTGAATTTTGTTTTATTACCATTGGTTAATAAAGAAGCTGCTTTAGGCCTATGGCAGTGCAGAATATAGCGAGGGGAAATTCCAAGCAGAGATAGAGGAGAAAAGTAGGCAGAGTCGAAGAGATGTAGCCATTGAAGGAGAAAGATGCTGGATGGAAACTTACCAGTAGGCCACAGCAATTTGGCAATAAACATGTTAGTAAAAATGGGTTAATTTTTAAGATAAAAAGAGTCAACCAAAGTCTCAGAAGCAAACTTCACCAGCAAAACCCAAGACATAGAAGACAGAATTTCAGGTACTACAGACAATGGACACCTCATTAAAAAAAATCCTGCTAAATCTATGAACATCAGAAAGAGTCATGGAAACAACACCTATCACAATAACCTCAAAAATAAATATCTTGGATAAGCTCTCACCATGCTAGGGAAAAACTTATATATTAACACTTTGAAAACACCAAAGAAAGAAACAGAAGGTATCAGATAATGAAAACATTTCCCATGCTCATGGATTGGTAGAATTAATATGGTGAAAGCAACCATCCTACCTAAAGCAAGTGACAAATTCAATGCATTCTCTGACAAAATTCTAACATGATTCTTCACTAAAACAGAAAATAAAACATTTTTTTGCTTCTTGTGAAAGCACAAATCTCAGGATAGCTAAAATAACTACAAATAAAAAAAACTGCTTCAAGTATCACCATCCTAGATTTCAAGTTGTACTACATAGTGTAGTCAGAAAAATTGTAATATTATCATAAAAGGGACATGTTGAGCAATGGAAAGGAACTGAAGACCCAAATATAAGTTGACACACTTAGAAACACCTCATTTGATAAAAAAAAAAAGGCAAAAAAATGCAAACCAGAAAAAGACAGAACCTTCAACAAATAGTTCTGGCCAAACTGAAAGGCTGTTGTGAAAGAATACAAAAAGAATGACTTTTATCACCCTGTACAGAACTCAGATACAAGAGGATTAAGGACGTCAACATATGTCCAGGTACTCTGAATCTAACAGAAGAGAAATGTGAAACAGTATTGAACTGACTTGCACAGGAAAACCCTTTCTGAACAGGACACTAATAACACTGTCACTGGAAACAATAACTGATAAGTGGAACTTAGTGAAACTGAAAAGCTTATGTATGGGCAAAGGACACCGTCATTTGAACCAAGTTGTGGGGTTTTTTTAGATTTATTTATTTATTATGCATACAATGTGCTGCTGGCATGTATGCCCACACACCAGAAGAGGGCACCAGATCTCATTACAGATGGTTGTGAGCCACCATGTGGTTGCTGGGAATTGAACTCAGGTCCTCTGGAAGAGCAGACAGAGCTCTTAACCTCTGAGCCATCTCTCCAGCCCCCAAAGTTGTAGTTTTAAGAAAGGGGAAATTTAACTACTACCTATACATATAATAAAGGGTTAATATCTAAAATATATAAAGAACTGAAAAACTAAACTTCAAGAAAAGAAATAACTCAATTAAAAGGGGGTACAGGTCTTAGCAGAGAGTTCTTGAAAGATTAAACACAAATGGCTGAAAAACACTTAAAATATATTCAACATTCTTAATCAACAGGAAAACGTAAATTAAAACCATTATGGAATTTTATCCTACACCTGTCAGAATTACCATAATCAATAAAGCTAAAGACATCTTAGGCTGGTGAGGATATTGTGTAAGGGGAACACCCATTCTTTGCTATTGTGAGTGAAAACTTTAATAGCCACCATGGAAGTAAGTGTTGTGACTCTTCAGGATGATGGGAATAGATTTATTTAAAGATTTAGTTATACCAGTTTTGGCCTTATACTCATGTGGCTCTGTACCCTTTTACAGAGAAACTTGCTCATTGATTTTCATTGCTGTTTTATTCATAACAGCCAGAACCTATAAACAGCCTATATTCCCATCAAGAGATAGAGAGCTAATAAAAATGTGGTACATTTATACAATTACTCAGCTATTAAGTCATGAAATTCCCAGATAAATTGATGGAACTAAGAAAAAAATCCTGAGTGAGATACTCAAGACACAAAAAGACAAATATAGTTTTTATTCTCTTATACATAGATATTAGATTTTAAGCCTTAAAAGGGCTTTCCGCAGTCTGTATTTCTATTCAAGTTAAAAATAGAACAGTAGGTGAAGGGATAGGGAAGGACTTCCTGAATAGGGGAAAGTAGAATAGATAGTAAAAGAGAGAAGGTGGCTTGTGTAACAGGAGGGTTAAGCAGAGAAGAGGAGGGAAGAGAGGATAAGGAACGGAATATGAGGAGAGACAGCTAAAACTCAACTCCACCTTAGATCATATGAAAACCTCCTACAGTAAAAGCTTATATTTTATATGTACATGTATATATGTATATATGATACGTATACACACACATACACACCACACACACACACACATATATATATATTTATATATATATGAATGAGAGAAATCTGGATGAGATTACCAAATAATAGGGAGAAAATTATTAGCTAGATGTCTTGTATCAAAATTGAAACCATCAGTGCCAAGAATGGATGTCATCTAACTGAGCTGCTGGTAAAAGGGTCCCCATGGAAATAAACAAATTAGGTTATTGCCAAGAATGTTGGTTGCTCTCCATAAACTGATGGAAAGCCACTATTGAGGAAGACAACACCTACATGTCAAATTGAACATGGAGAAGTAAAGCTGGCTAACTAGAACTCTCATCCCAATGGACCAGTGTTCTTGATATAGGAAGGTTTTCTAAAAGCTACCAGAGGAGAAAAGTAAACACCAACCCAACTATAAATACTAGTGTGAAAATGTCACAAATGGTATTAGGGTGAACAAACGCACTCTTAACCTCAAACTACCTCAACTATATTTTTAGAGGTTTTTTTTTGTCTCCTAATGTTTTATCTGGGCATTATTTAACACATTGGTTGCTTGATTATATGGTTACCAATATTGTGATTTTATGAATTTTTGTGTATGCATGTGTCTTTCCATGTACATGTACTTCTCATGCTTTTTGGTTTTTCTATTTATTCATTCTATTCTAGTTTGTTTGCTTATTTACTTGCTTGTTTTTTAAAAAGAGAGAGAAAGAAGGTGTGGAATTAGATATGTGGGGATGTGTAGAGGAGCTGGAAGGAAATGTGGGAAAGAAAACAATGATAAGAATATATTACATTCGGACAGTAATCTCGAGGTCTAAATCAGGAGAAGAAGGAGAGTGAGCACGAGCAAGGAACTCAGGAACGCGAGGGGTGCACCCACACACGGAGACAATGGGGATTTTCTACCAGGAACTCACCAAGGCCAGCTGACCTGGGTTTGAAAAAGCCTGGGATAAAACCGTCTTGGGAAAAAAAACATAGAGACAATGAGGACTACTGAGATCTCAAGAACAATGGCAATGGGTTTTTGATCCTACTGCACGTATTGGCTTTGTGGGAGCCTAGGCAGTTTGGATGCTCACCTTACTAGACCTGGATGGAGGTGGGTGGTCCATGGACTTCCCACAGGGCAGGGAACCCTGATAGCTCTTTGGGCTGACAAGGGAGGGGGACTTGACTGGGGGAGGGGGAGGGAAATGGGAGGCTGCGGTGGGGAAAAGACAGAAATCTTAAATAAACAAATAAATTAAAAAAGAAAAAAAAGAATATATTACATTAAAAAAATCTGTTTTCAACCAGAAAAAATAACAATGGATCAGCCAAGTCTTTTTTTGCTCCAAGTTGTCCAGGTTTGGAGCTCTTGTTTCTTGTTGTAGATAGATGGGACCATATCCTTCCGTGATTCAACATGAAAAGCCGAAAATGGTTGACTTTCAATGAGGCGACTGTTCCTGCACGAATAAGATGGAAACATAATGTTAAGGGAGAAATGCGTAAGCAGCCAGTGTTCTTAAGCACTGAGCCATCTTCTGAGCTCTTCATCTAATCATTTTATAATGGCATTTTGTACATAGTTTCTGGCTTGTAATGTGATTGGATAAAGGACTTTCTGCATTCTTCTGACTTTGAAATTCTTTCATGCAACTGAACACAGAATACTTGTAGAGAGCTGTGTCAGGCATAGAGTGTTAAGAGACTGGGGAGAAATAGTCTCATAGTATGATAACCTAAGAGCGTCCACATTCTCAGGCATCTAACATGTGTGCCATTTACCTGACAGCTCCCTGAAAAATTAGATAAGGTCTTATCTGGGTTTCTAAACTTTTACATCATAAATGTATTGATAGTAGATCATGGCGAGATTAAATTTATAGCCAAATAAAATAAAATAAAATTAGACTTTGTTAAATACAGTGATCATATGTGGTGTGATAAGGTGGTGGACTGGATAGCCAATGCATAGATAGGCAGGATGTCCCTTTATGAGGCTGTTTTTCATTAAATCCAACAACCCTTTCTTGTAAAAACACATATTCCCTGTAACTTGGAGAACCTGAGAATGACAGATAGTTTATTAATATGTGAAGTCACATTGACAGCCTCATCTTGACGACTTTCTGGAGTTATTTTCCCTGTTTCCAGAGATACCTGGAAAGCTCAAATTCTCAACAGAGGTACTGATACAGCTTTTGGGACTTGATGTAACACAGAAAATTATTTTCTCTCTCCAGATGCAGAAAAGTGGTCTATATTACTATAATACACAATAGAATTTATGTTGAGGTAAAATTAGTCTGCAATGTGTTGTGATTTATATAAAAATATCAGACAGGACATGATGTCACCCAACAGCTACTGTACTTTGTCTAGTTCAGGTATGTTAGAATGTAAGTCTGGCTCTAGAAAGAGAGAGGCTTGGCCATTGCTGAACCAGGAGTGGTGGTGGCTATAGATAAGTGATTGCCCCTGGATGCAAGGTCTGGTTTAAGAAGGAAAAACAATGAAAGAATTTAAGACATTACCTTATATAAACTGGAAATAATTAGTCAATATTAGTCCAGATCATTTGACACAGCAAGAAGAGTTGGCAGATAATTCATCGATCACCTTGGTGAAGGTAGAAGTAAATGAACTAAAAGATGAGGATGACGCGAATGTGACATATCTATTCAGAACTGCTCAGTCACTGATGAAGGTGACAGCTCAGTAAGTAGAGTTGACTTTGGAGATGTTGAACAGGCTGGGGAAGGACAAGCAAAATTTGACATCAACTAATGATAAAGAAATAAATTGAAAAATGAACTGGAGATGACTCAGCAGTCTGCAAGTGGCCATGATACTCAGTTTTTGTGTGATAAAATTTATCAACTTGAAAAAAGATAGAAAGTTAAAGAATGGGGAAAGAGAATTGGATAAGGAAAAAATTTAATGAACCATTGGCACTCTGAAATGAAGAGGCAGAAAATAGAAATAATAAATTATGATAAGAGAATGAATAGCTACTCAGAAACAAATAGACCAGAACAAATAGACCAGAAACAAATAGATTCACAAAAGGAATCCTTTTCATCAGGAAAAATAGAGGACAGTGACAACTGATCATAGTCATCTATAAATAAATAAGTAAGTAAATAGATAGATTGATGGATAAATAAATCTGTGAACTTCTTTAGTATCTGGGTGAAATTTATGCCTTGATGGATGTTAATGAGAAAAATTGAAGTTCAAAACAAAGAAAGGAGGAAAATATCAAGGAGTCAGTACAGGAAATGGAGATGATGAAAGATTCTAACAGGATGGAGGCTCTTGGGCATCAGGCAGACACCATTGAGGAACAGATAGAAGAGAGAATGGGCACTGTCAACTGCGAGCGCAAGAGATCACAGGTCTTCTGAGAGCATGGAATGAACAGGATGGATGATACAGTCTTGATGCTATCGGTGCCAATATAGAAAAATGGAAGATGCCTTTCTCAACTGATACAATTTTTTTTCATTTTATATCTTGATTTTACTTTAATTTTGATTTTAAGGATTTACAACAGAAAATAACATTTATATTGCTTTTTTAAAAGTTTATTGTAGGTCTTGTCTAGAAAACTTCTAGAATTTTTGTCTTTAATCCTCAAGCGCCTTTGTTTACTATGCTCTCATGTCACTATTAATCAGGAATGAGATTAGGAAAAAGGTCTATGAAGGTCAGTTGGAAAGCCTTTTCCGAGCACCCTCTTTCTGTGTCTGATTACCATATTCTAATCTCACCTAACTCTGTACCATACACTATCAAGAAACTAGGATTATAATGGTTGCTATTTGTGAACTCTCTGACGTGACTGAATTTTTAATTCTAATTATAGAAGCTGTTGCTTGTTGTATCACCACTTCCAGCCATGCTCACATGAACCTTATTGACAAATGGGAAGCTCAGGTAATCTATATATGAAACAACTGTGCTGCAATGGGGATGAATATGAATGAATCACAATTGGGCGGGGTCAGTTAATTTGTGAAGCTCTGGAAAGTAAATGTTTTAGCCAATCTAGTTGCTGTTGTAACCTCTCAGCTACTGTTTCAACATGAACACGCCAGTTTGGAAATGAATGAGCATGGCTGCTTTCCAGTTCCTTACAGAGACAAGTGGCAGGCCAGAGTTTTTCAACTGTGGAATATAAGCTGTCAACCCTTGGCAATCAGCAGTGTTTGGATTGCATTTAATTGTTGTATAATAAATTATTCCCCTATTGTGTGACCTTTAGTAGTTTTCCAGTTTTTCTATTAAAAGCAGTGGTTTAATGAGAGGTATTACATGTATATCACATTGCAGATATGTAAATATTTTGTAGAATCAATTATTGCAAGTATTATTGTGATTATAGATTGCAAATATATCTCTTTAGTTTTTTATTTATCTTTTGGCTCTCATATTTTTTTATGTGAAACGTTCATTTTATATTACACAATTAAGTGTATTATATATTTCAAAAATATCAAGATATGTTGAAACTATGTACTGATTTAATAATATGATTTGTTTACTTATTATGTATAGAGTGTACTGAATACATGTATGCCTGCAGGCTACAAAAGGACACCAAATCTTATTACAGATAGTTGTGAGCCACCAAGCAGTTGCTGGGAACTAAACTCAGGACATCTTGAAAAACAGCCAGTGCTCTTAACCACTGAGCCATCTCTACAACCCCATGAGGACTGGATTTGTGGTGGGGTTGGGGAGCAAAGGTAGAGGGTACGGGAAGAGAGTAGGGAGTGGGAAATGGAATTGGTATGTAAAATGAGAAAAGAGAAAGTTTTTGAAATAAAATAAAGTTAATAAGAGTTGTTTGTCACGCCTTTCTATCACTTATTTATTAGATCTTCAAAATTAATTCCTTTTTCAACTTCATATTTAGCGGATTAGTGGGAAATTTCCCATGCTCTCTAAACACAGGATGGAAACGGTTGCTCTTACTTTTCAATTTTGAGAAAAGACTGTAATAATTCTGGAGTGTAAGATGGGTTTATATTTTATGACATTACCACAAGAATTTAATAAAATAAAGTATAAATTTTGATCATGCTGGCTGATATTTCTGAGCTTCTATCTTTCTACAAGTTAGTATCACATCAGTCTAGTTTAAGTGTGAACTACTGCAGTGGTATTTTTCTGTTTCCTCACACCATCTTTGTAATTGGTGGAGATCTGATAAAGCCACAACTGTGAAAATCCTCCTGCAGAGTCTGTCTGTGGCAGGGCTGTAAGCTGCACACCCAGACACAGTTTGGGGCCAGGCTGCAGGCTTGCTGGGAGCACTGTGCCTCTGCTGCACAGAAGTAGGTGCCAGAGTCCTCCAGCTGGGCACCCCTGATGTGAAGGGTGCTCTTGCGCTCCTTAGAGTTGAAGGTTGAGTTTAACCTCCCATTCTGCTTTGTTCCCGGAGTCAGATAGAAAAGATTGATGAGGCTGCCCCTGGAATTCTGCCGGAACCACTGCACATATGTCATGGTTGTGGAAAAATTGCATGACAGAGTAGAACTGCTTCCCTCCTGGAGACTCAGGGCTGAAGGACTCTGCTCCACCTCAACTCCTCTCACCCCTGCTTAGAAAAAGAAATGTAATTCAGAATTCATAAAGGGTTTTTATCAAATATCCCAGGAAACACCATGAGGATGATTTCACAGGAGCTCTGTGTTGACTCATTTCTCCTTTACCACTGACGTCTCTGCAGAATCCCTAAAGCAACATAGGTGAGCACAACTCACAGCAAATCCACACTGACAGAATCCCCAGCACAGCTCCCAGTTTCCTCTTCATGGCCCCTGTCCAATTGCTAGGGTGTCTTCTCTCCAGCTGTGAGGGTGTCAAGTCTTGTGCCCAAGACACTTGTTCTTACACACAGCAGTTCTTTCCTAATCATTGAGCTTCCTCTTTCATCTGAACAAGAAACTCCACCCACATCCACTGCACAATTGTGGAGGACAATGATGTAGAGCCCAGGACACCATATTTCTAATGTAACACTTCTTATATGGGGAGGTTGGAGGAAAATGTGTGAGAAAGGGGAATACATAAATCAGAATATTGGTGTGAGAACTAATAGCTTCAGTGGGTTAGTAGAGTCTTGCAGAATCCTAACATGAATTTTTGACTTTGATTTTGAAAGTTTTTCAACAGTATAATCTGATCATTGTCTCCCCTCCTCCATCATCTCCAAGAGCTTCCAGACCTTCTCACCCACTGAACTCCATGCTCTTTTCTCTCTTTGTAAAGAGCAAAGAGGCAAACAAACAAAATCCAAGCATAACAAGTTAAAAAAAGAAGAAACTCACACACACCCAACTAAAACCTCTTATAAGCACAAAATACATAAACAGACAAAAGACCAGTTAATCCAAAAAAATGGTCAAACTAAGTAATATGATGCAATGACATCACTTGATTGATTCTGTGGTGGCCATCTACTGCTGGACATGAAACCACCCTTCATTGTGTCAACAGACCCAACAAGGCAGTCCTGGAAAGACTCTTAAATTACACTGGTACATCAGCATGCAATGCACAGAATAGAATAAAAAGAAATTCTTGCTATTAAGACTATCATGTACATAGAAAGTGTTTTCAACAGAGCTTTGGTGGTTATATGAAAAACAAGGCATACCTGCCCCTGTTACTACCCTGATTTATTTTTCACCTCTTGACTTTTGTCCTACTCTTCCACTGTGCTGTACAGGAAAACACAGCTGGTGCAGATCAGGTTATGAATGCCTGCTCCAGTTCAGCAAGACCCTGCCCCTCTATTATTTATACCTTGTATGTTTTTTTTTCTCAAGTAGTTACTTCTCTTCTTTTTAGTTTGAAGTGTGTGAGTATATGTGTGTGTGTGCCTGCATGTATTATACATATTATATGTGATATAATGGTATTGGACTAATTTCTAATTTTTTTAATTTGAGAATTTTTAAGCATAAAATTAAAAAAAAGAAAGCAATAGAGATGTCCATTCTCACAATGCTCAGAGAGATTTTATTTTCCTTACATCTGTTCATAGAATTGTTCTTAAAATAGATTGATAGAGTATGGATCCATTAAATAGGCTCTAGATGTCTGTGATTTTTCTACAGAATGATTGAGAGCTAAAGATCCGGGTGATCTCTACAGCATCGCTTCTACTCTTTGCTTTGTGAGTGGATAGTCTTATGTCCTTATGTCTGTTCTCAGGTCTTCAAATCTCTAGGCAACTTAAGAAAAAGTAATTTTTAGGAATCCTGCAGCGCCCCCTAGTGTATGGACATCACCAACAAAAATGACTTCAGGCTGTCTCCACAAGTCTTATTAAAACACCTCTGTTTACCCCATCCCTTCCTGGTGAAGGAAATGCAGGTGGTCAGAAGACAAGACTGTCTAGATGGAGTTCTCAAAAGAAGAAATAAAAATGGCCAAGTAATATCTCAATATTTTTTAGCATCCTTATCAATTAGTGAAATGCATATTATAACATCTTTGATATTTCCTTTCACACTAGTTAGAGTATCTAAGATTAACAAAACAACTAACAATAAATATTGGCGTGGGTTAGTGGGGTAAAAGGAACCTGCAGTCACTGTTGGGGGAATGAAAATTAGTACAGTTATTCTGGAAATCAATATGGAGAGTCATCAAAAGACTAAAGATAAATCTACCACACAGCCCAATTATTCCACTTCATGATATATGTCCAAAGAACTCTATATCCAACTGCACAGATAGTCACTTAGTTATATTCATTGCCTCTCTATTCACAGTAACTAGGAAATGGAAAAAAAATTAAACATCCTTCAACTTATGAATGGATAATAAAAAGTGGCACCTATACATTATGAATTAGTCTTCTCTGTAAAGAGAAATGGCATCATAAAATTTGCAGATAGATGGATAGAACCAAAAAGGAAGATTATTTTAAATGAGTTAACAGAGACCCTGAAAGACAAATGCCACATGTTCTTCCAATGGAAGTTGTATGGGTTCCAAACTCAAAATCTTCAGATGGAAATATATAACTTAAAGTAGCCACAGAAGCCAGACATGTCCAAAAGGGAACACATAGCTGATGAGAAATACCAGAAATGGAAATAGCAAGGTAAACATAATTTGGGGCATAGAGGTTCAGGAATTGAGATGTCATCTTGGTATACTTTTCCTTTGATGAGTATGAAGTATCCTTCCTCCTCTCTTTGATTATTTTTTTTTTGGAATTCTATTTTGCTAAAATTTGAATGGGCACACTATCTTGCTTCATAAATCAATTTGCTTGGAAAATCTTTTTCAAATTCCATAATATGAATTAATGTATGTCTTTGATGTCTAGATGTGTTGCTTGTATGCAGCAAAAGGATGAATCTTGTTTTCACATCCATTCTGTTAGCCTGTGCCTTTTTTATTAGGAATTGAGTCCATTGATATAGAAAGATATTAATTATCAATGATTGTTAATTACTGTTATATGAAATTATTTATTTACTGTGTTTTCTTGGGAGTAGTTAACCTTTTGTGGATTCAATTATATTTCTTGTACCTTCTGTACAGGTGGATTTGTGGCTAGCTAACATTTAAATTGACTTTGTCATAAAATATCTTCTTTTCTCCATCTACGATGATTGAAAGTTTTGTTGGCTGTAGTATTCTGGGCATCTATGACCTCTTAGAGCCTACAAAACATCAGTCCAGGCCCATTAAGATGTTGGGTGTAATTCTAGTAGCTCTCCCTTTGTATGTTACTTGGCCTTTTTCTCTTACAGCTTATAATATTCTTTTCTTGTCGTTGTTGTTCTATGTGTATAGGATTTTTTATTATGTGAATAATAAAAACATTTTTATTATTCTGGTCTAATTTTTCTTTTCTGGTCTAATCTGTTTGGTGTTCTGAAAGCTTCCTGTACCTTTATAAGCATCTTATTTAGGTTTGGTATATTCTCCATGATTTTGCTGAAAATATATTTTGGGCCTTTGAGCTGGGAATCTTCCCCTTCTTCTATTTCTATTATTTTCAGGTTTGTTCTTCTCATGGTGCCACGGATTTCCTGTATGTTTTATATCGTGAACTTTTAGATTGAATATTCTTTTTGACTGATGTATCAATTTCTTCCATTTTATCTTCTAAGCACGAGAGTTTCTCTTCCATCTCTTGTATTATTATGGTGATGCTTGCTTCTGTAATTCTTGTTCACTTACCTAGTGTCTTAGTTAGGGTTTATATTGCTTTGAGGACACACAATACACATGACAACTATTATAAAGAAAAAACCATTTAATTGGGGTGGCTCGCTTACAGCATCAGACCTTAAGTCCATTATCATCATGGTGGAGAGCATGGTGGCAAGAAGACAGACATGGTGCTGGCTGATACTTGATCAAAGGTAACAGCAAGTAGATTGTCTCATTGGATGTTGTTTGAGCATGTTTGAACCCTCAAAGCCTATCTCCACAGTGACACATTTCCTCTAATAGGAACATGCCAACAAAGCCACACCTTGTAGCAGTGCCACTCCCTTTGAGGGGCATTTTCTTTCACCACATTCCACTCTTTTGCTCTCAAAAACTTATAGTAATATCATAGTGCAAAAATGCATTCAGTCCAACTTCAAAAGTCCCCATAGTCTATAACAGTCTCAAACTTACTTAAAAGTTTAAAGTTCAAAATTTCCTCTGAGATTCATGCAATCTTGTAGCTGTAATAAAACCAAAATAAAAAACAAATAACATACTTCTGATATATGGCACAAGATCTACGTTACCATTGCAAACATAGGGAAGTGAGCATGGTGAGTAAATATTAGACAAAAACAAAACCAAAAATCAGTTGGCCAAACTCCAAAATCTTTGACTGCAACACACTTATTTCTCTTGGACTGGTTTCCCTTCCTGTGAACAGTTCTCTCAGGCAGGTATTCCAGGATCTGGCATCTCTAATGTCTTGAGGACTCCAAGGAAATCTAGGCTTCAATTTCAAAGCTTCATGTAATGGCTTCTCTAAACTTCCACCCAGGAACACCTCTGACACATGCCTGACCTCAATTGCTTTCCTTAATCTCATAGAAAACTCCATAGCCCTGTCTTTTCTCCTTAACTCTAGAACCATGTGGTCAATGGTACAAAGCTTTGCTGCTTTCTGGATCTGGAACATGGTCCTCTCATTCACTTATGTCTTCACCAGTTTTTTTTTCTTTCACTACCTTAAGCCTGACTGTCCTGAAACTAGCTCTGTGGACCAGGCTGTCCTCAGCCTCAGAGATTTGCCAGCCTCTGTCTTTCTAGTACTAGGATTAAAGGCATGCAGCACCACACCCAGCTCGAAACTTTCTTGAATTACTTTCCCAAGTTGGAAATTTAGCTGGATGCTGTTTAAGGAGCTGCGGGCTGCATTCCGCCCAGCTCTCGCATGGCTAGCTTTATACCCTAAATAACAACACACAAATTGTATTCTTTTAAACACTGCTTGGCCCGTTAATTTCAGCCTCTTATTGGCTAACTCTCACATCTTGATTAACCCATTTTTATTAATCTGTGTAGCACCACGAGGTGGTAGCTTACCAGAAAGATCTTAACATGCATCTGTCTCAGAGAAGAGAGTCATGGCGACTGCCTGACTCAGCTTCTTTCTCCCAGCATTCTGTTCTGTTTTCTCTGCCTACCTAATTTTCTGTCCTATCAAAGGCCAAGGCAATTTCTTTATTAATTAACCAATGAAAGCAACACATAGAAAACATCACCTACATCAGGATGCAATCTTGCTTTGAGGTCACCATCTCTTTATTCTATTTTTAAAATCTGTTTATCTCCTTGAATACAGGACTTAGCTTGATTTTACTTTATGATACTACTATTTCCTCAAATATTTTTCTTGATAAGCTATTTCCTTTCCATTTTTAATTTTCATTTGTGTTAACACTAAGAACCACACAGCTAGGCTGATTTGATATTTCCTCTGCTAATGAATTAATTCAAATATTTCACTTTAACCTCAGGCAGACTCTTTTGACAAAGGCAAAAATCAGCCACACTCTTCACTAAAATATCGCAAGAAAGATCTCTAGGCAACATACTAAAATTATTCTTTGAAACGTCTTGGGCCAGTCTTTGGCAGCTCAAATAACTCAGTGCCACTTTCTTCCATTTTGCTACTAATATGGTCTATTATTGGCTTAAAGCATTCTATTGCTTTTCTAATCTATGTGCCATGGTCGATATTCCTTTAAACAAGGCTATGGTCGGGCCTAGCAGAGTAATACCTCAGTTTCTGGTACCAACTTCTGTCTTAGTTAGGGTTTCTGTTGCTGTGAAGAGACACCATTACCACAGCAGCTCATATAAAGGAAAAAAAAAACATTTCATTAAGGTGGCTTACTTACAGTTTCAGAGATTCAGTTCATTAACACCATGGTGGGGACATGATGTTGTGAAATCAGACATGGTGCTGGCTATTTCTTTATCAGAAGGCAACAGCTAGTAGACCCACTCAGTGTGACTTTAGTGTGAACCTTCAGTGACTATATATTGACACCTTTCCTCCAACAAGAATATACTTACAAATATACCACACCAACAAAACCACACTTCCTAAAAGCGCCATTCCCTTTGTGGGCCATTTTCTCTCAAACCATCACATCTAGATTTTCCATTTCCATTATTCCCTTGACTTGTGCCTTCTTTATTGTTTCTTTTTCCATTTTTCAGATCTTGAACATTTTTATTCATTGACTTTACCTCTTTACCTGTTTTTTTTGTGGTTTCCTGGATTTCTTTAAGAGATTTGTTAATTTCATCTTTAATAGCCTCTATTGTCTTCATGAGATTGGATTTAAGGTCATTTTCTTATGTTTCAGCTGGATTGGAACATCCGGGGTTTATAAAATAGAACAGATGCACTATGGTGGTGCCATAAACTCACCTGTGCTTGGGGTTATTATATGTTTACCTGTCGGTTTCTGAGATTATCTTTGTTGGATGAATGCATTTGATGTTTTGCATCCTGGTTTCTGTTTTCTCTATAGTTATTTGGTGGTTTCATTTATTTATGTATAACAGGGAAACAAAGCACCAACTAGACATTTCCTACCAATAAGTGAAACATCTGGTGACAAAAATAGGTGTCATCAGCCGGGCGGTGGTGGCGCACGCCTTTAATCCCAGCACTCGGGAGGCAGAGGCAGGCGGATCTCTGTGAGTTCGAGACCAGCCTGGTCTCCAAAAGCTAGTTCCAGGACACGCTCCAAAACCACAGAGAAACCCTGTCTCGAAAAACCAAAAAAAAAAAAATAGGTGTCAT
Source organism: Microtus obscurus (assembly GCA_963919715.1). Lineage (NCBI taxonomy): Eukaryota > Metazoa > Chordata > Mammalia > Rodentia > Cricetidae > Microtus > Microtus obscurus. The sequence goes on along the minus strand of CAWTZC010001977.1, from coordinate 172,528 downwards.
CTAACTGAGTTGTTGTCTAAAGGGGCCCCATGAATATATTCAGCAACTCAATCAATTACCAAAGCTATTGGCTGCTCATCACAAATTTTGGTAAGGTACTATTGTTGTAGACAATACCTACAAATTTCATTGAACATATAGAAGTCATGCTGGTTCATAAATAGAACTTTTGCCCCTATGAACTAGTGCTCATGGTTCAGGAAGATACTCTGAATGTTACCAGTGAAGAAATGTAAATACCAACCCAACTATAAACACTTTAATCTACAATGGTAATTTGCATACATGATACACTGGTGTGATAATGGCCCAAGTGATTTTGGAGTAATTAACCACACTCTGAATAGAATTAAGGCTCACTCCATAAGATGGAACCCATGTCTGTTACTGCTCCAGTGGCCAAGAATCTGAGACTGCATAGGCTATGTGCCTAAAGAAAAACCAAATATCATTGTACCCCTAAACCTAGGTAGAAATATAATCACTTCTAATGATTTCTGCTCTACCCAACATCAATGTCTTGTTCAGCCATCATCGGGGAAGCATCAAGTTGTAGTATATTAGTACGAACATGTAGATCACATAACTGGAAAATATGAGGAGAATGATAGACCTTGGAACATCAAGTACTAAATGGAATGTCTCCATCAAACTTCTCCACTCAGAGTTCAGGAAAATTTGCAGAAGAGAAAACAGAAAGATTGTAAGATTCATTGGGGATATTAGGCACTAAGGAAATGATGCCCTACATACACAATAAGACTGGTTCACATATGAACTCATAGAGGCGGTGACAACACACAAAGGGCCTGTACAGGTCCAATACAGATGGGGTCTCACTGCTGAGAAGGGGAGATGGACACCATTCCCCAACCAAAGAGCTGCCTCCAGTTGAGAATTGCTCACAAGGAAAAACTTGGTTTTCTCCAACAGCCTTTCACTGGGTATACAAACCACACTTAAGGGCAGGCCTCATACCCAGCAGCAGATGGCCAACTCAAATGAACTCAATTATATTTTTGTGAGTATATTTTTGGCCTTATAATCTGAGTCATTATTAAACATATTTGTCACTTGCTTATCTACTATGGTTTCGAATTTTGTTGTTTTAAATATTTTTGTGTGTGTGTGCATGTGTCTTTGCATATATATGAGCTTCTCATAGCTATAATATTTTACTGTTTTTTGTTTGCTGTATTCTGGCCTCTTTGTGTATTTACTTGCATATTTGTAAAAGGAAAGAAGGAAAGTGTGGAGTTAGATATGCGCAGAAGTAATGACATGCCTATAAAGGTACAAGAAGCTTGTAGAACAAATAAATTAGACCATCAAAGAAAGTTCCCTTGACACATAATAATCAAAACACTAAAAACCCAGAACAAGAAAAGAATATTAAAAGTTGCAAAGGGGAAAGGCCAAGTAACATATAAAGGCAGACCTATGAGAATTATACCCTATCAACAATTATTATTATAAAAAAAAGCTGTTACTTCTAGTGTCACCATTTCTAGTTATGGGCATATAAATCTTATTAAAAATTAGGAATTTTTTATTATCTTGGTAGCTCAGATAATCTATATTTTAAACAAATGTAGTTGCAATGGGGATAAAGTTGAATGAATCACAGGAGTTGAAACCGGCTGCTACTTCCACATGAAAATAGTCATAAACAGACAATTCATGAATGACTAAGCATGGCTGCTTTCTGGTTCCTTATAGACACTAATGGTAGTCCTGATGTTTTAACTGTAGATTATCATCTGCAAACCCTTGTGGAAACAACAGTTGTTTGGATCATATTTAATTATTGCGTAATGAATTAGTCCCTTATTGTATAATCTTTAGAAAGTTTCCACTTTTTCTTTTGAAAGCAATGTTTCACCCTATGGAGGTGGCACACACTTTTTATCCCTGTACTTCGAAGGCAGAGATAAGATGATCTCTGTGAGTTCAAGATCAGCCTGGTTTACAAGAGTTAGTTCAGGACAGGCTCCAAATGGACAGAGAAACCTTGTCTTGAAAAAAAAAAGACAAAGAAAATGAAAACAAGCAAAGTTTCAAATAGAACTTTTGTATTACATTTCTATATTACATTTCAGAAATGCAAATATTTTTATATAATTAACTGTTGCAACTATCATTGTGATAAATTGCAAATATTTATCTCTAGTTTGTCTTTTATTTTTTTGGTTCTGATCATTTTATGTGAAATGTTTGTTTTATATTGTATAATTAAATGCATTATACTTTTAAAAATATGGAGACATAGATGTGATGTCTTAATTTAATAATAAGATTGGATTATCTTGCCTTTTTAAAACTTAATCTATTAGACCTTCAGATTTAATTCTTTTATCAACTTCATAGTGAGCAAATTAGCTGGAAGTGTCTCATGTTCTCTAAACACAGGAAGGAAAGAGTTACTCTAGGTTTCCAATTTTGAGAAATGATCCAAATAATTCTAGAATGTGCAAAAGAGGTTTCTTTCATGATATTAGTGCAAGCATTTGAGAAAATAAAAGTCTGCATCTTAGTCAGGTGGGCTGATGTTTCTGAACAGTTAAGTTTCCTTAAGTGGGTGTCATGTCAATCTAAATTTAAGTTCTGATATTTTTGTATTTCCTCACAACTTTTAATTGGTGGAGATCTGATAAAGCCACAGCTGTGAAAAGCCTCCTGCAGAGTCTCCTCACGTTAACACTGTAGCTGCACACCCAGCTGCAGTTTGCAGACAGGCTGTAGGCTTGCCGGGAGCACTGTGCATAAACAGCACAGAGGTAGGTGCCTGAGTCCTCCAGCTGGGCATCCCTGATGTGCAGGGTGCTGTAGCGCTCCTTGGAGACAAATGTTGAATTTAACCTCCCATTCTCCTTTGTTCCAGGATTCAGGTAGAAAAGATTGATGAGATTGCCCCTGGAATTCTGCCTGAACCACTGCACATTTGTCATTGTTGTGGAAAAATTGCATAACAGAGTAGAACTTTTTCCCTCGTGGACACTCAGGGCTGAAGGACTCTGATCCACCTCAACTCCTCTCACCCCTGCTTGGAAACAGAAAAAGAAATCAAAATCAATGAAGGGTTTTCATCCCCACCTGTCAAATATCTCAGGAGACACCATGAGGATGAGCATACAGGGGCTTTGAGTTGGCTCATTCCCCCTCCACCACTGCCATCTCTAGAGAATCCCTAAAACAACTTATTGGAGCTCAACTCACAGCAAATCTGCACACAGAGAATCCCCAGCACAACTCCCAGTTTCTTCTCCATGGTCCCTGTCCAGTTGCTGGGACCAGTCTTCTCTCCAGCTGTGTGGGTGTCGTGTCAAGTCTTGTGTCTAAACACACTTATGCTTACACACAGCAGATTCTCTCTGAAGCACTGAGCTTCCTCATTCATCTGTAAAAGAAACCCCACCCACCTCCATCTCAAGAGTCTGCATGGTTATTGCTGCACAACTGTGGAGGACAATGATACAGAGCCCAGGACACTAGATTTCTAGTGTAACACTTATTATAAGAGGAATTTGGGGGGTGGTGGTGAGGAGGGGAATTCATAAATGCCGAATATTGGCATGAAAACTAATGGCTCCAGGGGGTTAAGCAGAGCCTTGCAGAATTCTAGTAAGACTTTTTGGATCTTCATTTTGTAAAACAATTTCATGCATTGTATTCTCATCATGTCTCCCAATGCCCAACTCCTCCTAGATCTTTCCTGTCTCCTCATCCACCCAAAGACATGCCCTTTCTCTTTTTCCCTCCTCCTCTCTTTAGAAAGAAAATAGGCAGTCAAATAAGCAACCAGAATTAAAAAATAATAACAAAGAATAAACATATACACAAAACCCATAAAACAAAAAACAGGTAAGCATAAAAATAGACAAAAGTTCTATAAGACCAATAAATGAATAAATAAATAGAACACAGCAAAGTAGTATGATACAAAAACATCATTGGGGTCGTTCTGTGTGGCCATCTACTGCTAGGCATGGGACCACACTTCAGTGTATTGAATGTACCCAGTGAGAAACTGCTGGCACCTTAAATCACACAGGGGCACAAATCAGCATGCAATGCACTACAAGGAATAAAAAGAATTTCTTGAAATTATCAGACCATCACGTGCATAGAAAATGTTCCAAAACACAGTTTAATTGGTTTTAAGAAAAATGAGGCATGCCCACTTTTTCACCATGATTTATTTTCCATCTCTTGCCTTCTGCCCAGATCTTTCCAGCAGTTATGCAACAAAAATCACCTGATTCTGACCAGGCTGTGAATTCATGTTCAAGTTCAGTGAGACCCCTGTTCTTTTACATTTAAAGGGGGATATGATAGAGATATGAATAATTTGCATTGGTATGGATCTTGGTTTATTGATACAAACTTAAGGTCAATTTTGTTATGTGCTCTTGATTGAGGTATTGTGATTGTATAGTTCATATAAAAATGTAATTTATAATTAAGAAATATAGGTTAATTGATAATCATCTATAATAGTCAAGTTTGTAATCATGTTAGTTAGATTTTCTAGATGTATAGAGATATATTTCATTTAGTTAGGCATTCTTCAAATCTTTTAGAGTCCTTCAGAATATGGCATTTAAAATTGTTTAATAACTTAGGACTTTTCATGACAATGAGACACATCTGCTTTTGGCAGCACCAAGCTACTTCAAGAGGATGATGGGAATTGAAGAGATTCCTTATGGAGTTGGTTAGCCATTTGGGCAAGAAACTGCTCTTGCCTGGACTGTTGCATAAACTGGACATGAAGAACCCACAGAGAGATGATCGGGGTTCCTACTTCATGAAAGAGTCTCCCAGACATTCTGTAGGATACAGAAGAAAGTGACTGGCAAACTGCCAATATAGGCGGACCTGTCTTTGAAATTTCCTGCTTCATGGAAAAGTCTGGTGGATACTATGAACCTGTAGGCTAAAGATGAATGTCCTAACGGTACAGAAGCTTTGGATGACTGTCTAGGCAGCGAGATGTGTCTCATTTTCCTGACAACTCCTAAATTATTAAAACATTTTAAATGCCGTATTCTGAAGGTCTCTGAAAGATCTGAAGAATACCTATCTAACTAAATTATATCTCTATATATCTAGAAAATCTAACTAACATGACTATGAGCTTGACTATTATAGATGATTACTTATTAACTTATATTTCTTAATTATACATTACATTTTTATTTTTTTTTACTTCATTTAGGATATAGAATTTTTCTTCAGTAAAGAGTTTATTAGCATTTGGGGTGTAACCACTAAAGAATATCAGAGTTCTATGAGGGATAAGGTAAGGAGGAAAAAGTACAAGGGTGTGTGAAGGTGAGAATTCAACACAATAAGAATGATCAACGTCAAATTTCCTAAAGTGGCTAACAGATAAATTACTACAAAGAGGAAGAAAATTGGTGCTTGGATATTAAGACTCTTCTATTATGCCCAGGAGAATAAATTCCATCCCCAAAGAGCCATTTCCCACAAATATTGCTCTTCAAGAAAATCTGAGTGGGGGAAGTGAAAATTATAGGGAAAATCACAACTGACAACTATCTCTGATAATCCTGAGGAAAGTAATAAGCTTGTTTGTGAGGAAGTATATCTGAGCAGACTGATATTTCTTAATTGTCTATTGGTCTTGAGCACGGAGAGTTTTGTATCTGAGTTCACACTGAAGTTTCCTTCCCATGTTTTTGGCAAAGTAAATCATGGCAGGTTGTTCAGATTTTAACTACTGGCTCTTTGACATAACCCTGTTAATAATGGCTCTGGAAATAATGTTTCATTTAGAATATGTGTCTCCAAAAATCAATGCTATGATAATAGAATATTCTAATCCCATGGTCCTTGAAAAAAAAAAGAATTATCGTACTTAACTAGTTTAGACTAGCTGTGGTTGTGTGTGCATGTGTATGTGTGTATGTGTGGGGATTCAGTGTACATCTCTGTAGACCAGGCTGACCTTATGTTCACAGAGGTTTACCTCACATTTTCTCTAAGTAGTAAGATTAAAGGCAGGCATTATATTTATTTAGTAGGGAAAAATGTCACTTTATATCATGGTAATACAAATTTGATTCTATTGTATTCAAGTGGATGTATGTGTTCCCATTACATTACATTTTTAAATGAGCTACACAATACCTTAATCAAGATCAGAAATGCATATAGTTATAACAAAATTGACCTTAAGTTTGTATCAATAAACCAAGATCCATACACTATCAGTTTTTCATACCTTTTATTTACCAGGTTTTTTTAATTAAATATTTCTTCCTTTTCTTTATAGCTTAGGGTATAGATAGATAGATAGATAGATAGATAGATAGATAGATAGATAGATAGATAGATAATTAGGGAGATAGATATGTATATATTATGAATGATATATGATATAAAAGGAATTTGGATAATTTCTAATTTTTTGAATATAGGAACAATTTTAAAAATGAAATTAAAAAATAAAAGCAGTGGATATGTTTTCTCTTGAATGTCCAACCTCATAATATCCAGTGAGATTCTATTTTGCTTACATCTTTTCAGAGATTTGTTTTTAAAATAGATTGATAAACATGTAAGATCCAGTGAACCGGCACTAGATATCTATGTAACGATTGAGATCTAAAGGTTTGTTAAACTCCACGCCATCACCCCTATTCCTTGCTTTAACAGTTGATTGTCTTATGTCTCTTCTGGTATCCTCAAACCTCAAGGTGCCTTAAGGAAACATAATTTCTAGAAACTCTGCAGTGCCCCCTAGTGGAAGTACACCTCCAACAAATGTGACTTCAAACCACATCCACAATTTTTTAATCATTTTATTTTATTTTCTATTACTTTATAAATATTACCAATCAAAATTCCCACTTCCTCCACTCCTCCCACTTCCCTCCCTTTCCCTCACCTCCTCCACTACCCCCTCCAGTCCTAAGAGAAGGCAAGGCACCCCGCTCTGTGGGAAGTCCAAGGCCCTCCCCACTACATCCAGGCCTAGGAAGGTGTGCATCCAAAGAGAATAGGATCCCAAAAAATCAGTACATGCAATAGAGACAAATCCCAGTGTCATTATCATTGGCCCCTTAGTCTGCCCCAATTGTCATCCACATTCAGAGGATCCAGTTTGATCCCACGCTATTCCTCCTAAACCAACCCTTTTCACTCCATCCCTTCCTGGTGAAGAAAATGCAGATGGTCGAAAACATGACTGTCTACATGGAATTCTCAGAAGAAATAAAAACGACTAAAAAAAATTCTCAATATTGTTCATCATTGTTAGCATTTAGGGAATGCAAAAAAAAGATAAAATAACTTTGAGATTTCTTCTCAACCCAGTCAGATTATCTAGATCCAAAAAAACCCACAATAAACAGCTGATAACAAATGCTGGGGAAGTTGTGTTGGGAATAGGAGCCCACATTCATTCTCAGAAGAATTAATATTGGTGCAGTTACTTTGGAAACAGGTGTGGAGAATATTCTAAATACTTAAGATAAGTCTCTTAAATTTTCAAGCTATGCCACTTCTGGGTCTATGTCCAAAGAACTCTATGTCCTAGTCCACAGGTATTTGCTTAGCCATGTTCTATTGCTGTTCTATTCACAGTAACTAGGAAATGGAAACAAGCTAAAAGTCTTTCAACTGATGAATGGATAATGAAAATGTGGCTCTTACACTGTGGAATATTCTTTAAAGTAAAAAAAAAAACAGTACATCCTAAACTCTGCATGTCGGTCAATGTAACTAGAAAAATTATTTTAAATGAGTTGACCAAGATCCAAAAAGAAAAACACCACATATTCTGCCACTGAACTCCTAACACCAATGGAAATTGTAGAGAACTTCAAAAGTAAAAATATAACCCAGAGTAACTACAGAGGCCAGAAAAATACAATAGGGAACATGTGTTTGGGGGAAGCAGGATAAGCAAAATTTAATGGGAGAAATAGGAAGAATTAAAGGAAAGAAGGCTAAGATAGGAGAGAGTTGAAGGAGGCTGAAATTATAGAAACGGTGTTTTTAAACATTTCAAGGAATCATATTAGTATCTATTTAGCTAAAATTGCATAAAATACATAAGTATAGGTATATGTGTGTTCACATATACATACATAGTTTAAATTAATGTTTCTGTCTGTGTTAACAATGCTTTTCCCAAGAGCCCTAGATACCTTTTTTTTTAAAAAAAAAAAAAAAAAGCAAAACTCAATACCAGTCATGGGAGTCTCTCATTCAAGTTGTTGGTTAGGTAATTTCAAAGACTCTTAAACATTATAAACTAATATTCTTGTCATTGTTTCCATTCAAGAAATGTCACTGAGTCTTTATTGCTGATGACATCATTTAAAATATAGGATCAGAAGAATCCAAGCTTTATCTGACATGAAGCATTCCTACCTGATAACTAACTTTCAGAGTACCAGAGGGTAACATGAAAGTTTCCAAGGGAGAGAAGCAAACAATTATCCTCTCCAGGTGTTATGCATATCAACTACAATGACCAATATGGTACGAAAACCTAAGGATGCAATAGTAGTATTATATCTTGATGGCAACTAAGACCTCTCTAATGGGACATAAGAAACAGCAAGAGAAAAATCATGCCTGGTCCTGGGAACACAGCTAACCAAGCAGGGCTAGTGAGTTTAGGTATTTTGGAGGAGAACCTACAAACACCACATTACTAAACTAGTATAATCTTTAAGTGCACTCTAAATATCTGTCATTGTACTCACACATAATGTAGTCCTCAATAAAACAATAACTATAAAAATGCAAAGAACAAAATATCATGTGATATTCTGCCTCAACTGATCTACGTGATTACTTACATGAGAATCACTTACATAAAACTAAGCCAGTCAACTTCTCACACAAATGGGAAGGTGCTCCAGGTGAGTCCTACTCTATGAAGAGGACTACGGCCAGTTGATAGCTGCTGGAGGAGGACAAATCACTCTTCTTGAAGGTGTCGAATTTTGTAGGTTCCCCATGCTTCAGTGGATGGCTCACACCCATTAACTTACTGGCAACATTTATTGGACATGGTATCCTTAGTTTCCTTTCTGCTGCTTTAGCTAATATCTTGAAAAATGCAATTTTGGTAGAGGAAAACCTTCACTTTAGCTTATGGTACCAGTTCACAGTCTATTACTGAGAAAATCAGTGAATAAACTTGAAACCAGGACTATATTCTATTTCCTTTAGGGAAGGAAGGCACTTTACAGCTAAAGAGATACAACGAGGGCAAAGGAGAATGTGACTTACTATCTTGCTTGCAGATCAACTAATACTCATCTAGATTTCTCATATAATTAATGACCACCTGTCTAGGATGCTCTGGCCCATAGGAGGACTGGACCTCCCTATACCTATTAACAGTCAAGACAGTCCCCATAGAAAAATCTATGTACCTTGTTCTTCCCCATAGATTAAGAAACCACAATTGGTCAAAATACAACGATCAAGTGACTCTTTGGTGCATAGTCCAACTGACACATCTACAACCCATACACCAAAGACTCAAGAGAATCCCAGAAGAGGTGGCAGAAAGATTGTAAGAGACAGAGGACTAGAATGCCTGATGATAGATAGGCTCATCTAGAAATGACAGGGATATGCACCTGTAAATCTCAAAAATATGGCTGCCTGAGAAAGATTAACATCATGATAACACCAGTTGGCATATCAATGTGGATAAGGGAGAGTACACATTCTTCAACTCATAAATAAAAACATCAGGTTGTCAAACCTGTGGACAGAGGTAGAATCAGTCTCGTCCAGCTACAACCCCCACATAGGTGTTGCAATCCCACACTCTCAGGCCTGAACACATGTGCATATAGGGTGTAATTAAATGGATTCAGTAGGTTGCTTATAAATAATCTGTGTATAATGTAGATATGGAATATTTGGAGGAAGAAAAGACTGGCAGAAGTGGGATTGGAACAAAGAATAATAGTGAGATAAATATGATCAAACAATAATATGTTTAGATGAAACTGTTATAATGAAACATATTGTGTATATTACTAAAAATGTGATTTTCTTATTAACTTTAATCTTTTGTGGGGATTCTACTAAACAGATAATTAAACAGAAATTCAGACAAGCACGTGGTCTTGACAACTAACTCAGTTTCCAGTGAGAGTTGACAGTGGGCTCTAACTCTGAATGTAGGTGGAGACTGCATTTTTATTTCCTTGCCATCCCGACCCGAATAACCATACAAAACTATAAAAATTACAGCAGTGTTTAACCAACAGCTCAGGCTTATTTCTATCTAGCTCTTAAATCTTAAACAATTTCTGTCATTTTATATTTTTCCACAAGTCTCATTATTTTTTACCCCACATCTTGCTTCTTGAGTGGCTACATGGCATCTTCTTGACTCTGTCTTCTTTCTCTCTGCATTCATTTTAGTTTCCCCATATCACCATAGGCTAAAGTGGCTTCTTTATTATGCAATGGTAATAAAATATATCAATAAAATACAGAGGGGAATCCCACATAATAGGACTGCAGGAAAACTCTGGTGTGACAGGCACTTTGTGGCACTGGGCAAGGTATTCGTTCCCTAACACATACAAATTTCTATTTCTGTAAACAACCTGTACAATATTTTGGCATGGGATAATAATAAGCATGGACAGTCATCATTTTTTTTACCCATTGTAGTGAATATTTCAGTAGATATTACCTTCAATCATATGTAGGAATGCAGAAATTAAGCTCAAAATTGTAAAGCAATCTACCATTTTCCCCTCCGCTAATAAATGGTAGGTCCTGAACTTCAGCTCAAGTCTTAGTCTCTGGAATGTTGCTTTGCTGTTCAAGGAGGAGGAGATTTAAGAACTTTAGCATGTCCACTAAGTACTGAACAAGAAAACACATGGAAATCACACAGCACAGTAGCCACCCCCCACCTCAGACACTTGCTGAGTCTTCTTTCTGTGTCTTCCATTAAAGAGAAGCAGGCACACCCTGTGATTGCAGTGTCTGCCTACATGGAAAACATCCGAGAGTCGTCTGATGTCTACTTGGAAGTCCATCCTGATGAAAACTTTCATGGCTCCTCCCAGATATCTGTAATCTATAATATGTCTTATCGCCCAGTGGAAAACCTTGCATTATGATGAAAGGGTGGAGGCAGAATGGATGATGACAGGAGCTCTCTATGCCTTCTTTCCTTCAGTGGTTTCTTCTCCATCAGTGAATTCTTTTAACCTTCCAGGATATTTAGGGAGTATAAAAAGGGGCAACATAAAAACACAAATTTCACTTATGAAAAAAAAAACCAACTTATCTTGGGTAACAAGGCTAAGTCCTTTATTTTAAGCAGGTTTCTGCTCTCCAGCCTAGAGCACCCAACAATCATATTTGGTCCTTCTCCATGAATCATAGTCACATCTGACAGCTGTAGATCAAGCACCACAACCCTTTATCTGAATTCTGCCTGGCATGATTGTCAAAGAATTGTAACTTCAGTCTCACAATTTAACTCATAAGCACTAGAGGGCAGCTAGGAGCTCAGCTCAAATATCAAAAAACTTCAGACCTCTGGCAGCAGAGGTTCAGTTGAAAACTTCTTTTGTATTTCAGAGAAACAAATATTGCATGTTTTTTCTCATATCTTTAGATTTTGATGCTGATACATACACAGATATGTAGAGGAATTCCACTGAAATGGAAATAAAAAATGGCATGGGAGAGAAAAAAGAGATCTAGTAGAGGTCTGAAAAAGAAACAGAAAATTATACAGTAAGATAATACAGATGACATGAAAGCAGAGGGGAATCTAAGAGAAAGTCAAGGAGTCAGTAGAAGGGGACTAGGGAAACAGATTTAGCAGATTTACTACTGGGGGTCATCTAGGGATTTACACAGCACATTCCCAGGAACAGACAAAGGACTGGATTTCAGGGAAAGACAGAAGATGAGCCTCAGGAGGAGAAAACAAAACTTTATATTTTAGGGATGGGCGATACCCTAAGGCCAGGAGGTCACTAAACTGATTCTGACCTGAGTCTTTTGTAGCTCTCTGGATCCTTCTCTTTCCTCTGTTGATCCAATTTAGATAACAACACCCTTACCTTCCAACCTCTGCTATTCACACGTCTTCTAGGAATGAGAAGCTTCCATCTCAGGGGCTGCTTATGCTTTCCCATCCATAAATAGCCCTCTCTCTAACTCTTTCAGAAATTCATTATATTTGGTCCTAATTTCAATAATTAACACTCCTCTTTTCCAAATTTGAAGTATGCTGGAGCCTGATTTTCAGGAGGAAAATGGAAAGACTGAGAGTCTTCACAGGCAGTTGCATTTGAGTCAGGACTTACAGCAAGTGCAAAGCATCACCACATTGGGACTTGATGGGACCAACACTATGGGCAGGCAAAGCAAAGGCTCAGAGTAGAGAATATGAATTTCATATGTGTTAGCAAGATTTCATTGTTTGCATTTAGTTACTTCTCTAAATGTCTATTGCCTTTCCTTGCCTTCCTGGGTTTCTCTGGACAAAATAAGAATTGTGGCCTTACAGAATACCCTAAACTCTGAAAATTCTTCACTAGGTTTTAGTTTGGGAGAGCTTGCTAAAGTCACAGTGAGTCATTGAAGTCTCAGATCATCACTGATTAGAGCTCCATTTGACATTTGATGTCATTTAGTGTTTATTTTGTTGGAGCTCTACAGCTCCATGAACCCACATGCACAATGCTTACCCTCTATGGCTATGTAGTGGCTGTCTTCATCTCTGACTAGCTTTGGCCTGAAGTCCACTTTCCCAGACATGAGGTTTGCTGAGCCACACTTACAGCTTTCTCTTACTTGACCTGCTGATCTCCATCCTCTATTGTCTGTTTTTGATGTTCTTGTTTATGAGAGGTGTTTGATGGAGACACAGATAGTTGGTATCATTCGTTGACACAGCCTGTTAGCCTGTGGCTTTTGGCTGTTGGCTGAAGCCATTTACATAATCTACATTAATTTATTTAATATAATAATGCCATTTGGAGATAGTACCTGAACATTATGCTGTTGAATGTGCCGGCCATATTTGTCCCAAGGCCCCTGTGCTCATGTTGCATTGGTCATGTCCCATAACTGCTAGTGGTTCCGGGGATTAATGCCAGAGCGAGACTGGTGTCTACTCTTCTGTGCAGTCAGGGAGAAAATTCCAGCATGTTTTCGCTTCTTAATTCTGCCCTCCTCCCAACATAAAAAGACAGATTTCATAGATACTTATACATAATTACTCTACAGTAATACTTATTAAAGGTTCCGTATGGAGTTTTAATCAGTAAATGTCTCCACTTTCTGTATTACATTGGCTCATTCATACAACATCCTGCTGCTGATATAGTTCTCTATCCTCAGAGATTTAGAGTGGGTTAATCAGGTCAATACTTTAATTTACTAAGAATTCATATACTTTTCACTTTATTATTGATAGTGACTTGCTGTTGGCCATGATTTTGTTGGCTGATATTTTAGTTGTGTAGCTTATTTTTGTTCTTTTCTCCTGTGTTCATATTAGTGGTTTATTGGTTGGTGTGTTGGACATGAACTATTTCTTCCTGGCTCCCTTCCTTTTATGCATTCCTCTCATGAAACATATTATTATTTTGTGTCCTTGTTAATGAGACTGCCTTTCTTTTTCCTTTTATGGTATTGTTCTGAGTATTTTCTGCAGTATTGACTGGATTGTTATACGTTGTTTTGGTTTGTGCTTTTGCTGAAATGTTTTTATTTATCTATTGAATTGAAGAGATCAGTTACCAACTGTAGAAATCTTTGTTGATAGTTATTCATTCTTAGGCTTTAAAACATATCATGGCATATTTTCTTGGCTCGTAGAGTGATCTAGTCTTTTCTGACATTTCTGATACAAATGTGGAATGGTGCTTTTCCTTTGTAATTTTGAGATTTGTTTGTTTGTTTGTTTTGAGACAAGGTTTCTTTATAGACCCAGCTGTCCTGAAACTCACTCAGTAGGCCAGACAGGCCAAAATTCAGGGATTTACCTGTTTCTGATTCCAGAGTGTAGGAATTAAAGGCAAACACTACCACAGTTTTGTTTTTGTTGTTGTTGGTTTTTGTTTGGTTTGGTTTGGTTTGGTTATTTTAAGACAGGGTTTCTCTGTGTAGAACCGGCTATACTAGACCTCAATCTGTAGCCCAGTCTGGTCTCAAAGACAGAGATCTACCTGCTTCTGTCTTAAGCGCTGATGTTAAAGGCATGCACAGCCAAATTTTCCTTATGCTTCCTAATTATTTCCTTACTTGTCAAGGAGTAGTTCTTCTTTGGTCATGTTTGTTTAAGATAAATTCTCTTGAGTTTGGATCTTCATTTTTAAAAAATACAATCTTCTGATTTGACATAGCTATCCCCATTCCCACTCCCTACTCTCCTCTGTCCCATGCTTACTCTGACCCCACTCTGCCATCCACTCCACAAAAAGGGTAAGGCTTTTCATTGGGAATCAAGAAATCTGACTCATCACTTCGAGGTGTCTCTCCCAATATCTAGGCTGAGCAAAGAAATCCTTCCAAAAAGAATGTGCTTCAAGGTGCCAGTTCAAGCACTGGGGATTTAAGTCCCACAGACTGCCCAAGTCTCAAAATTATCCCCCACATTAAGTGGGTCTAGTATGGTCCTATGCAGATTCCCCTGCTATCAGTCCAGAGTCAGTGAGCTCTCACTAGCTCAGCTTAGCTGTTTTTGTAGGTATCTTCATCATGGTCTTCCATCCATATGCATGCAAATTTCAAGATTTCATTGGTCTTTACTGCTGAGTAGTACTCCACTGTAGCGCGCGCCATGGCACTGTCATGTCGTGGGCACGGAGCCTGGGCGCCGTTTGCTGTTCCACGTCAAACTTGACAGACAGCTTGTGCGCATGCACGCGAGCTCCACTTCAAACTTGGCGGGCAGCTTGTGCGCATGCGCGCTAACTCCCCCCAGCGCGGGGGAGTCTTTTGATCTGGCCAATCACTATTTAGCACGATCACTCCATTCTGGCCTGAGCCATTGGCTTGATGACACGTCAGGGCTTTGTCTGGCATCGTAGATATTCTTCTGCTTCCATGGGGACGGGGTCTTTTGCCTCTCTAAAACCTCAAGTGTAAGTGCTCCAATAAAGTGTGTTCTGAGAAGAATCCTGTTGCGGTCGTCTCTTCTGCTGGCAGGAGCGGCGTGCTGCAAGTGGTGCCGAATCCCGGGACTTCCATCACGGCATCAGGCAGAGACCCCTGCGGAAGCGGGAGGATTCAGAACTCAGACGCACGGAGCGGCGGCGCCGGTAAGTTCTCCTTGGGTATTACTTCTGACGTGCTGAGTGGAGGAGTGAATCCGCTTTGGGAGCCCCTGTCATTCAAGGTATAGTCATCTTGGTGCTTGCCCGTTGCCTTTTTTCCACGTTGTCATAGAGCCGGTCAAGAGTGTATTTGCTGGGACCGGCTGTAAAAACGTACAACATGGGAAATGTAGCATCTGGACCAGCCGGCATGGCGCCTTTCTTGCGCCCTATCCAGAGGCTGCTTAGGGATCGAGATCTGAAAATCTCCGAGGGTACTGTAAGGAAGTTTTTGGAGGATGTAGATCGAGTAGCACCATGGTTTGGAGGCTCAGGGGACATCAATCTCCCTTGCTGGAACAAGCTAGGTAGGGACCTTGAGACAGCTAAGGCGGAGGGTAAGCTTCGGCCGGGTACTCATCCATTATGGAAATTGGTACGAGCCTGTTTGTGGGACGGGAAATGCGTCGAAGCAGTAAAAGAAGGCCAAAGAGCGCTTTCAGCCTACCAGGATAGCAAGTCGGAGTTAGATACCAAGGAAGAAAAGACAGGAGAACACAAAGAACATAGGCCTAAGGAGGGCGACAAGAGCTCTCGGAAGAGGGAGGAGAAAGCTCCAGAGAAAGACAGGGAGCTGGAGGATACGCGGTATCCACTCTTGGAGGAATTTCCTAATTTTTCTATAGGTGAGTCCTCCGAGGATGAGGGCCACTTAGATGTGGAGGAGGAAGAGGAAGATCTAGAGGAAGCTGCAGCTCGGTATGAACGGGGACGGTATAGTCCGTAGTATACTAGGCCCCCGCCATATGATTTACCCAGAGCTAGTGGTAGGAGGAGTGGCCCATCAGCACCTCCTGCCACGTCGGCTTCTTTATTAAGCCTAGCACATGGAGCCAATTGGCTACTGCGTTCCCCGCCTTTCAGGATCCCAACACAGGGCGGAGATTTCATGAGCCGGTAGATTATAAACAGTTAAAAGATTTGGCTGAGGCCACGCAGACCTATGGAGTGTCTGCGAGCTTCACGCTCGGACTTGTAGAACGTCTAGGACAATCGGCAATGACACCTGCGGATTGGATGAGTACTGTTAAGGCGTGTGTTACCTTAGGCCAATACTTGGACTTCAGGTCCATTTATACTGACTATGCTTATGCACAAGCCGGAATTAATGCAGATAATGGCAATGCTGCCTGGACGGCAGACATGTTACTAGGTCAAGGACAATGGATAAACAGTCAGACCGTGTTTCCTATTCAAGTTTACCAACAAATTAATGAGATAGCCATACGAGCCTGGAAAACCCTGCCTAACAGGGGCCAAGTGTCGGGTAATTTAACAAAGATAATACAAGGACCAGCAGAGCCATTTTCAGACTTTGTCGCTCGAATGATGGAAGCAGCAGGACGAGTCTTTGGAGACATGGACCAGTGTATGCCCTTAGTAGAGCAACTTGTCTATGAACAATGTACCAAGGAATGTAGGAGGGCAATCACCCCCTGGAAAGGAAAAGGACTCCAAGCATGGATGAAAGCTTGCAGGGAAATAGGAGGGCCATTGACCAATTCTGGACTGGCGGCTGCTGTTTTGGCTGCTGCCCGGACGTCTGGCAATAGGCCAGGAGTCTGTTTTAAATGTGGCCAGCCAGGTCATATAAGAAAAACATGTCCAAATGAAGGAGGGAGGCAGGGAGGTGGAGGACGTCAGCCAGGCCTCTGTCCGAGATGCAAAAAGGGGAGGCATTGGGCAGATGAGTGCCGGTCGGTGAAAGACATCAATGGTCGGCCCATTACTAATCCACCAGGTTCAAAAAACGCCAAGCGGGGCCCACATCCCCAGGGCCCTCAAATGTATGGGGCATTGCAGGATCAGGCAGAGCAGCCACCTCAGAAACCCGAAGGGCAACCTCGGGCTCTGCAGGGTTGGACATCTGTGCCGCCACCAGGCTGGTATTGACACCACAAATGGGAGTGCAGACCATCGAGTCAGACTTTAAGGGTCCATTGCCTAGAGACACTGTGGGCTTACTGTTAGCACGATCATCATCTGCTCTAAAAGGGCTGGTAGTAACCCCAGGAGTTATAGACCCTAGTTATAGACCCTGGCTTGCCTAGTCTGCATAGCCATTTTCCAGCCAGGGCTATGAATAGAGGGGATCAAGGGTTTGGATCCACTGGCACAGATCTTGTCTGTCTATCTATGGATTTAGATCAAAGGCCGATCATAGCCCTTAATATAGAAGGCAAAATGTTTCAAGGATTGCTGGACACAGGTGCAGACCGCAGCATTATTAGAGAGGGAGATTGGCCAAAACGGTGGCCTCTACAGCTATCGTCTCAAACATTACAGGGCCTGGGGTATGCCAATACACCAAAGGTCAGTGCTAAAGAATTAGCTTGGACATATGAAGAAGGACAAAAAGGACTATTTCAACCTTTTGTGCTTAATCTCCCCATTTCCTTATGGGGGCGAGATGTTTTGAGTCAGATGAGAATAAAACTTGTTACACAGTATTCAGATGTTAGTCAACAGTTAATGCTGCAGTCCGGATATGTCCCAGGCAAGGGACTAGGGAAGGGGCTTCAGGGCACCCCCGAACCAATCATGCCTTCAATGAAGCCTGGACATCAAGGCCTGGGTTTTTCCTAGGGGCCACTGAGGATGCCATCCCTATACCCTGGACCACTAACATCCCTGTCTGGGTCCCTCGGTGGCCCCTTTCTAGAGAAAAATTGGGGACAGCACAAGAATTAGTGAGAGAGCAACTTGCTCTGGGGCATCTAGAGATGTCTCAATCTCCTTGGAATACGCCTATTTTTGTGATCAAGAAAAAATCAGGGAAATGGAGGCTCCTACATGACCTTAGAGCAGTTAATCAGCAAATGCAATTATTCGGACCAGTGCAAAGGGGATTGCCTTTGCTTTCTAGCCTTCCTAGAGATTGGCCAATCATTATTATTGATATAAAGGATTGCTTTTTCTCGATACCCTTGAACAAGGAGGATTGTCCTCGGTTTGCATTTACGATTTCATCCATTAATCATGAACAACCTGATGCAAGGTATCAATGGAGGGTTTTGCCCCAAGATATGGCCAATAGTCCTACCATGTGCCAGTTGTTTGTTCAAAAGGCCTTGGAGCCAGTGCGCCAAAAATTTCCAAATTTGAGATTATGCCATTATATGGATGATGTTTTGATAGCTGCCCCTACTAATGTTATGCTTGATTTGGCGTTTTCTACCACCGTTGACGCACTTAGGTGATATGGGCTGGAAATTGCTCCTGAAAAGGTACAAAAGGAAGAGGTGGGACGATTCCTGGGAGCTATTACAACCCCACAGACTATAAGACCGCAAAAAATAAGTCTGAGACTTGACAATCTTAAAACACTTAATGATTTTCAAAGATTGCTAGGCGATATCAACTGGCTTCGGCCGTACCTTCGGCTTACTACAGCAGAGTTGAGACCCCTATTTAAAATTTTGGAGGGAGACCCAAAAGTGACATCCCCTCGAATGCTGACACAGGATTCAAGAGAGACTTTGAAGAGGGTTGAACAGGCCATTCAGAATGCACAGTTAAGACGATATGATGAGAATAAACAATTAGTGTTGTGTATTTTGCCTACTAAGTCAGCACCCACTGCTGTCCTTTGGCAAGATGGGCCTTTGCTGTGGACACATGCTCATGCCTCCATTCGCAAAACAATTGAGTATTATCCCACGGCTGTGGCATCTATTGCCATGATGGGTATAAAGATGTCTTTAACACATTTTGCTATGCAACCACAGTTGTTGATCCAGCCATACACCCCTAAACAAGTACAAGTCTTGAGTGCAACACTAGATGATTGGGCTGTTCTTGTCTGTGCATTTTCTGGAAGGTTTGATAATCATTATCCATCCGATAAACTGTTACATTTTGTCATGAATCATCCAGTTATTTTTCCTACGGTGACCAAGCCTTGCCCCTTGGATAATGCAATCACTGTTTATACTGATGGGTCAAGTTCTGGTATGGGAGCCTATGTTGTCCAGGGAGGGGAGACAGTCATTAAACATTTTGAGCCAAATAGGCCACAAATAGTGGAATGTCAAATGGTTCTGGAGGTGTTTCTCACCTTTACAGGTCCCCTTAATATTTACTCTGATTCCCATTATGTGGTCAATGCTATAAATCAACTTGAATCTTCTGCAATGATCTCTGACAGGAGCCCAGTGGTCTCCGTTCTGTTGTCCATACGTGATACCATTAGAAAGATGTCACATCCTTTTCACATGGCTCATATACGAGCGCACACATTGCTGCCAGGTCCTATGGCAGAAGCCAATGCTCGCGCTGACGAAGCCACCCGAGCTTTTCCAATGATAACATTAGATCCTTTTTCAGCAGCATGCCAATTTCACGAGTTATATCATGTGCCCACCAAAACACTAACACTTAAATTTAAAATTCCTAGACAAGCGGCTAGGGATATTGTTAAATCTTGCCAGGCTTGTGTCCCTTTTCACCACCCCCCACATGTTGGAGTCAATCCAAAAGGACTGCTGCCAGGTGACCTCTGGCAAATGGATGTTACCCATGTGCCTAGTTTTGGCCGTATGCAATATGTGCATGTATCAGTAGATACTTGTTCTGGTGTAATCCATGCATCACCCTTTACAGGTGAAAAGGTGGTTAATGTTATAACTCATTGCCTGGAGGCATGGGCCTCTTGGGGTAAACCCAAACGCTTAAAAACTGATAATGGCCCTGCATATGCCTCCAAAACCTTTCAACAGTTTTGCTCTCAAATGGGTGTCTGCCATCATACTGGCCTGCCGTACAATCCGCAAGGGCAAGGCATTGTAGAACGGGCTAATCGCTCATTAAAGGAAATGTTACAAAAACAAAAAGGGGGAGTAGCCCAGGGCTATTCACCCAAGAATGCCATATCCTTAGCTACTTTCACCTTGAATTTTTTAAACCTTGATGATCAGGGACGATCCGCGGCCAGCCGACATGCTGGGGCTCTACCCACCGAAAATGTTGAAGTAAAATGGAAAGATGTGCTAAATAACACATGGTGTGGACCGGATCCAGTGATTGCTAGATCCAGGGGAGCTGTTTGTATTTTTCCACAGGGCCAGGAACAACCGGTTTGGGTCCCGGCAAGACTGACGAGAGAGCTGAGACGGATACAGGACAATGAGGACGACCCTCGTGGTGCTGATTCTCCTCCTGTGGACTCCAATGATAAAGATGAAAACGACGCAACTGTGGGCAGTAACCAGGGCATGGCCAATACCTATGCCAGTTCATGCTAATTCCTCTATTATTCCCACATTGTTTTCTACCTCATGTGATATGGAAGCCCCTTGTATGGTTCCAAGAGATGATAAGATAGAACGATTTAATTCAACTAAAGTTGTGCTTAATGGGACCTTTTGTTTTTCCTTAGAACATAAAACCCCATGCATTCTGTTAAAACAAAAGAATTTGATTAATTGGATGGATCCCTTGCTTTATAGTCAGGTGAATATAGGCATATTGGCATCAGCTTTAAATCAGATTGTTCAGGGCGCCCA
The DNA here is from genome assembly GCA_963919715.1 of Microtus obscurus. NCBI lineage: Eukaryota > Metazoa > Chordata > Mammalia > Rodentia > Cricetidae > Microtus > Microtus obscurus. Next base: position 151,662 of record CAWTZC010001977.1, on the reverse strand, counting down.
ATCAGGCGGTGGTACATCCAGTAATGAGACTTCAGTTAACGTTACCACCTTGGCTATGAATACCACTTTGTTGGTGCCTATGAAAGATCCCTCTCTTAGAGAGTATAGTAGCACTGAATTTAAAGCATCCCCACATTGTGTCCCAGATTTTTCTTTCCCTCCCACCTATACTGCCTGTCAGGGCAGGACATGGGAGGAGTTGCAGATTTCACAGGGATTCTCCCTTTCTCCATCTATGAAGAGATATTTTTATAATCAGTCAAACAAAAATTCTACGATAGGGGATGGGTGGTCCTGGTATCAATGGTTGGTTTCCAATGAGGCAGGAGCGACAGCAGACATTTCTGCCTTAGCCCAAATACAAAAGCTCACCACCCGGCTGATTAATGTTTCTGGTATAGTAACCGAAACATCCCTTGGTAGGCGACTTCGCATACTTCAAGAGGAGGAACTGGCCAATACTACCTTGGCGGCAGCACCAGTGTGTGTGCTTTCTCCTTTTGTGTTTCTGCTAACTAATGTTACTAATGCTACCCAAGAGGTAGATTGCAGGAGTACCGATTGCTTTCTAGCTCAATGCTGGAATGCTTCGTGGAACCTTGTAGTGGTTATGAAGATACCAACATTTGTGCCAATTCCTGTTAAAACGGATCCTGATGCATTCCCACTCGTTACTCTTTTACGAGAACGACGGGATTTTGGACTTACCACCGCTATAGTAACAGCGATAGCGGTGTCAGCGGCTGCCGCAGTTACCGCAGCAATGGCTATGACCAATCAAGTACAAACTGCAGATACCATTAATACTGTGGTTGCACAGGCCGCTACAGTGCTGGATACTCAAAGCAGAATAAATAGACACATGCTGTCAGGCATAGTGGCAGCTAATTAAAGAATTGATTTTTTACAAAGTCAGATTGATGATTTGGTTCAAATGGGTTGCATTTCGTATCAAAAGCATGTATGCATAACCCCACTTTCTTTTGATAATTCCAGAAATGAATCAAAGATCCTAGGTGAATTCCTTGCCGGCAACTGGTCCAAGGAAGCGGAGACCCTGATGCAGGACCAGCTGTTGCAGATTGCTACCTTGAACGATACTCGTATACAGCCCATGAGCCTTGGACAATTTACTGATTGGCTGCAATCCGCTTTTTCTTTCTTTAAGGAGTGGGTGGGGGTTGGCATATTTGGTGCCATATGTTGCCTTGGCGTGTTTCTCTGCCTTTGGCTTCTGCGCCGATTTCGTGCACGGCAAGCTCGGGACAAAGCAATTATAGTCCAGGCCCTTGCCGCCCTCGAACATGGCATCTCCCCTCAGGTCTGGCTGTCCAGCCTCAAGCATGACCTATAACAGGATGAGGCCTCTGCACCCCAAGTCGTTAAAGACATTGCACTGGGACAGGCACACCCTATTCTCTCTGTTTTTTAAACGTGCTGGTAGTCCTTGCACCTCATAGGCCTTGCTGCCATTGCACATGAGAGGATGCACAGCATGACGCGCACAGGGCACCCTAACCCTTGATCGTTGGGGACATCATGAGGTCTCTAACTAGATCGGGTTTCTGCTTTAAAATATAAAAGGGGGAGATGTAGCGCGCGCCATGGCGCTGTCATGTCGTGGGCACGGAGCCTGGGCGCCGTTTGCTGTTCCACGTCAAACTTGACAGACAGCTTGTTGCGCATGCACGCGAGCTCCACTTCAAACTTGGCGGGCAGCTTGTGCGCATGCGCGCTAACTCCCCCCAGCGCAGGGAGTCTTTTGATCTGGCCAATCACTATTTAGCACGATCACTCCATTCTGGCCTGAGCCATTGGCTTGATGACACGTCAGGGCTTTGTCTGGCATCGTATATATTCTTCTGCTTCCACGGGGACGGGGTCTTTTGCCTCTCTAAAACCTCAAGTGTAAGTGCTCCAATAAAGTGTGTTCTGAGAAGAATCCTGTTGCGGTCGTCTCTTCTGCTGGCAGGAGCGGCGTGCTGCACTCCACTGTGCAAATATACCACATTTTCTTTAACTATCTTCAGTTTAGGGGTACCTAGGTTGTTTCCAAGTTCTGGTTGTTATGAAGAATGCTGCTATGAACGCAGCTGAGCAAATGTCCTTGTGGTCTGAGTGTATCAGTGTCTGTGGTGCGACTGAGGACTCCTCTCCAGGGACATTCTGGTCCAAGTCTCTCTCTAGGGCAGTTTGGGCCAAAGCTTTGTCTGGGGGCAATTTGGGTCAAGGCTCTAGTGGTCACAGCTGTGATGGGGGATGGTGTGTGGAGGATGCTTGGGGTCTCTGGCAATTGTTGCGGGGGAATAAGTCATGGGATAGTCCTCCAAGGGCAAGGGCTTGGAGACCTGAGCCCTCCAACCAGGAACCTAGATGCTCACATCTCCAGAGGCAGTCTGGACCAAGGCTATGGTGATTACAGATGTGGTAGGGGATGGTAGCAGGTGTGCGAAGACTGTTCAGTGTCTCTGTCCCTTGGTGGGTGGTGGTGTGGCATGGGATATTCTTCCCAGAGCAAGGACCTAGAAAGCTGAGCCCTCCAACTGTATTTACATTTTCTCCTCAGTTTGAAGGATCTTTGGCTATCCTTTGATTGAAAAAACTATCTATATTTGCAAACTTTTTCCCAACTCCATCTTCTAAACCTTGGATTTTGGAGTTTTGTTTCCTGGATGTGTCACACAGTTCTTGGAAGGTCAGAATATGTTTATTACTTTTCTGTGTAGTTTATGATCATATTGCTGTTTCAATCTTGTCTTTCTGCTATGAAACTCATCCTTCCTGGACTTGTCTGTTAATGGTACTTTCTAATGTTTTATTGTTGATTGACTGATTCTTCCCTTGCTAACTATTATGACTGGTTCATTTTCAGAGTTTCAGTTTTCTTGCTGAAGCCAGTCTCAGTTTTTTAAAAATTTCTCCAAGTTTTTGATTTTTCATTCACTTGGTAGCTTCTTTATCTAGTCCCTGAGTTGACTCTCCTACCTTGCTCTTATGCTTACTTGACTCCCATAGATGGTCAAAAGAGAACACTAAGTCTTTATCTTATATTTTAGCTGTCCAGTTCTTTGTCCACTACTGAGGAGTTGTGAGATTAGGTGGATGTCATAGTGTGTGATTGTCTCATATAATTTCTGTGTTATCTCATTTATTCTCTGTGTGTTGTGCATCTGATTGATGTGTCTTCTTTCATTCTCTGTTTTATCCTCCTGTCTGTCTCATGTGATTACTACTTGTGATTTATCTTCACTTGGACTTATATTATGTACTGTTAATAAGCAGAGAATGTGTCTGAACTACCAGATATAATGACTTAGCAGAATTCCCAATGCTGACTTATGGTTGAAAACACAAGGGAACTTTTCCGAATCCCCAGTAGAGTTCAATGACAGTGTTTGGGTGAAAATGTACTTATTTTTAGCTAACCTTTAAATTATTAAATGAATGAGGAAAGGAAAAAGAGAAAAAGACAGACTAAAATTAAAATAAGAAAGGAATCATGTGAGTCATAGTTTTGGGTAATAGAGAAACTGTTGTATTGCTAGAGTCATAAAAGTTTTGACAGCAATATTAAATTATAAGACAGCAACCTAACAATGTATATATATATATATATATATATATATATATATATATATATATAAATTCAATCTTCTGGAAATGACATGGATATACATTAACAAAATCACAATAGCAGTGTCTCAAGCATAAGATTGGAATTTTAAACATTGTGTCATTATCAGAAGATTCAGCTCCATCTGAATTATGTTGGTGCTTATGTGTGGAAAGGGTGTCATACTCCTCAGTGGTGTAATACTGATGAGCAGTTGTCTTTACTCCAGTAGCTTCTTTGCCCAGGTCCATGTTCATGGAAGAAACCCCACATAAAGGTAGTAGACCACAACAAAAAATATAAATATAAGACAAAAATGAGACTTGTTGAAAAGGAGTTGAGGCAGCATAGTCTGAGAAGGTAATTGGGGAATACAACCAAAGTACATAAGGGTGTATATGTGTATGTGTGTATGTGCAAAACTGAACAATAATAATAGATTTAAAACCCAATATTAAAATATTCACAATAGCATAAAGTAGAAGACATCGTGCACACAGACATTGTTTCATCCAATTCAGGATGAGGGGTTTTCTCCCTCTGCTTGGGTTGATTGTATGTCTCCACAGATGGGAAAGGCTGCCAGTCTCATAAATCCAAACATGCTATCATTTTGTCCTTCCAGAAGAGGATTTCTGTGGTAAAAAACTCCTTTTCTGTCAGAAGTTTTTTAGTTGAGTCCCTGTTCTATTTTGGTTTGGATTACATGATGAAACACAGATCAAAATAAGCCAGGTTACAAAAGAGAATATTTCAGATTATAATTCCACCTCATATTGCATCATTGAGAGAACCAATCAGAGCTCAGGGCAAAAATCCAGAGCCAGGAACTGAATCAGAGACCAGGGAATATTGCATTAGGACTGCTGGATTTTCTCTCTGTGTATCCCATGGAGACAATGCAGGCAGAGACTTCAGTGTTGGCTACAGCTGTTAGTAACTGGTGTAAGCATGTTACAGCTCTGTTGCTTGACTAGTTCTTTGTAGAGAAAGTCCCATCTCATCTCTGTTTCTTTAGTGCTTTCTCTTAAAAAAAAAACTTACTATGCTTTTATGTTTTATCTTAGCTGTTTTCATGAAAACTAGAAACCAACATCCAATCTGGCAACTTCTTCAGAAGTTTTATAGTTTCAATATAAACAGTCTGGAAACAGGGGCTAGGACATTAACTCAGAAGTGAAAAGCATTTGCAGCTCCATCAGAGTACTCAGATTCAGTTTCCAGCACTCACATGGCAACTCATATTCTTCAGTAATTCCAATTACAGAAAATATAATGCCCTCCTCTGTTGTGATAAAACTGCTAGTAAGTTCCCGGCTGCTTAGCCCCAAAATAATTACACAGAAACTGTATTAATTAGATCACTGCTTGGCCTATTAGCTCTAACTTATTTTTGGCTAGCTTTTACTTCTTGATTTAACTCATTTCCATCATTTTATATTTTACCATGAGGCTTGTGGCCTACTGGCAAGGTTTCAGTGTGTTATTTTTTTTCTGCAGCATTTTTTTTTCTGCTACCACTGAGTCAGCAAAACCTCTCTTAAAGGAGCGAAGTCTCTGATTGCTTTTAGGAAACAGAGCCCACCCAAGAAAATGCTGCTACCAAACCATGCTTAACTCTGTTCTTTTGTGTTTAGAATTCCTTTTTAAGCTTTTTCAGGTTTTACGTGGATTTGGTTGACCACACTGGGGTTGGGTGACAATTTGTTGTAATAAGGCCTCTAGTTAGCTCCCAGCTGCTTAGCCCCAAAATAATAACATGGAAATTGTATTAATTAAATCACTTATTGGCCTATTAGCTCTAACTTCTTATTGACTAGCTTTTACATCTTAATTTAACCCATTTCCATTATTTTATAATTTATCACGAGGCTCATGGCCTACCAGCAATGTTTCAGCATCTCTGTCTCCAGCGGTGGCTCCATGCCTTCTCTCTGACACCACCCCCTTTCTTCCAGCATTCAGTTTAGTTTTTCCTACCTAGCTAAGTTCTGCCCTGCTATATGTCCAAAAGAAGTTCCTTTATTTATTAATGGTAATCACAGCATACAGAGGGGAATACCACATCACTCCTCTGGCTTCCATGGGCAACAGCCATGTATACAGTACAAACACATATGTGCAGGCAAAAGAGTTACACACAAATTATGAAATAAAAATAAACTTTTGAAAACATATCTGGAAATGCATTTTATGTAATTTTGTTTCCCATGTTGTTCTGCTTGTAGAATGGATATGGAAAAAGAAACTGCAGAAAAGTTGAAAAACATGTATTATATATTTGTTTTTATATATATACCTCAGCAGATCCAGGCCCAGGCACACATGATTTCAATTAGTTTTCAGCTCAATTTACCATTAACTCTCTACTCCTCACTTCCAGAGCTTTCCTTCATCTTGGGTCAAGTCTGAGTGTAAAATGTTGGAAAATACCTTGACTTTTGAATTTCTCTCAAAAAAGAGAGATTGAGGAGATGAAGGAAGTTTGTCTTTCTAGATTCCAACTAGATTATGAGCCTCACTGTATTCCCTAAAGTATCAGTACAATCAGGTGCTGCCTACACGCAACTGTGCTTCTCTACTCTGGTCTAGCTTATCTTCAGTATCTTAGGCTCAGTACCAGATGCAAAGACAATGATATGGAGGGATTCTCTAGGAACCACCACAAGTTACCTGGGTGAACTCCTCATAATGTATCTCTGACTACTTCACTGACAATGGCTCTGCTTCTCTAAGTTTCACAAGAGAATTTTGTTCTTTGTGCTTCCAGATGCCTAGGCTGAGGTATGTGCTGTTATAAACTTCAAGGAGATCAGTACTTTAAATCATTCTGGTGCAAGATTGCCAAGTAAAGATAAATACTACACATGGTCTCTGTGGTTTTTTTTAAGCTGAATTCTTTCAAGACAAAATATTAAAAGAAAGCACTCACGAAGACTGTTACTAAATTGCATAATTTGGGGTTTTACTTAGAAACACACTTCTGAGCAGACCACAGCCGAAGGAGTAATAGTTGGGACCTTCTTGTTTGTGTGCAGGTGTTCTCATAAGTGCTCCCTGATAGATGCTATGCTCAAGGAGCTCCAGTTTTTGTTCAGCTTGTGCTATCATTTCAAACACTGTGGTCCTGTTCCCAAAGTGCACAGAAATACTTCCCTGAATCTTCCACCTGTGAGGCTGAAATGACGAGGCTGATGGACTTGGCTGCTCTCTTGAAGGTGATAGAGTAGCGGTTGCTCTTCTCAGTCCGAGCAGAATAAGAAATTTGGTGAAGAAGAAAAATCATTTCTCCACTAAGAAGCTGCTTGTACCAATAAAGATAGTATAAGTTCCAACTTGTCTCATATGAACAGTCTATGGTGACTTCTTTTCCCTCCTGCATGCTTACCGTTGATTGTAGCTGAGTCACTTTCTGGCCCAAATTGGATCCTGCAGAACAATTGAAAGAAAAAAAAAGTTTATTCTGTGAGAGTTTGAACAAAACACTGTTGGATTTTGGTACCTTGATACACAAGACAACCCTAACTGAAGATATATGTTGCTTGCTTATCTCTAGTTCCTGTTCCCCATCATGTCAATGTGAACTGCCATAGTCCTTGGGCAATGCTTCCTGCTTAATGTACTTGACTGTATGTGAAACATACATACCAGAGAAGGCAAAGGCCACCAACACAGAGAGCAGGCTGTGGAGAGGCATGGGGTGCATGTCTGTGTGTTTCCTGGGCCTTGGATCAGTGTTAAGTGTCTCAGTACTTGACACTGCTCATGTATTTGTTCTGTTTCCTACATCACCTCAAACAGGAAATGGGGTTTTGTATGATCATAGGCCACAAGTTCCTTGTACAGAGAGAAAAAAGTGTAGCTCACCAAAGACTTTTACTTGCTTCTTGTCTTTCTTGGTAGTTAAAAGAGGCAGTACTTAAAAGGAAGAATGGGAAAATCTGCCCCTGCTGAGGGTGATTCTGCTGTGCACTCATGGTTGTTAGTCAGTGGGAATATTTGGGTGACCCAAAGTCAGATTCATCATGAGCTATGTACAATATGTATAATGTACTTAAAGATGGCTGTTATATGTTTACTTCTCTACATCTATTGTCTAATAAAGCTTAATTAAAATAAATAATGATAAGTCCATGTATTTCCTGTGAAACACTGGCATCTGAAAGAGTCTTCCTCCTTTACTGAGTGCCAGGGTCACTATAAATTCAGCAATTAACAGAGCTACATTTACATCACATGGTGAAGGGCCGTCCATCAGAATTCCAGACTATCCCCATTTGCTCATGTTCTGTGAAACTGTAACAGGAATAAAATAATGGTATTCAGAGGCTGAGGAGATGCTCATGTGACAGTTCCTACAGTAGATCATGAGGAAATATGTGTTGATCTCCAGACACATAAGAATTAGGGTGGATGTGAGTACAGCTGAAGTCATAGCTCTGGGAGACAGAGATGGGGAATCTGGGGTTTTCTTAGTCAGTCAGTCTAACTCAATTGGTGAGCTTCAGTTTTGGTGAGAACCACTACCATATAAATATGAAAATAGAAAAATAAATAAACAAATACATGAATGAGTGAATGTGGAAAGCAATAGAGGAAGATATTTAATGTTAATCACTGGATTATATTCAGACGGAAGGAGAGAGAGAGAGAGAGTGGAGAGAGAAACAGAGGCACATAAAAGTATCACCAATTTGAAAATACACTTTTACAAAGCCTGATTAAGTGTAAAAGTCCTAACATCATGGTTTATCCAGAAGATGTCCTGTTTTCTCCACACAAAGGACTCTACTTATTACAAGTCCTAGAAGCTTCTATACCATGCCCTGAAGTATTCAGTTTCACTTGTTAAAGTCTATGTATTTTTTTAATTGGTACAAAGTGGGATCATGATAATCTTGCTATGCCTCTCCTTGTCTCAAGCCTATTACGTGTACATGACACATATAACCAGAAAGCACTTAGGACCTTGCTAATGCCTCATAAATTGTTGGTTGAACTTTTCTGTACTACTGTATCATCAATTAGACTGTGCCTTTTAGTCTTTCATTTGCTCTCTTTATCCCAATGGAAGAAATGAACAGGAAAAAAAGTTTGAACCACTAAACTAGTTCCAGAGAAAGGGATTCAATGAGGCACCCTGCTGCTTAGCCAGGGGTTGGTAATGGCAGTCTCCAAAGAAATTCCCTTAGCAAGGAATTTAATTCGGTTAGCAAGATGCCAAAACAAATCAAGCACCATAGCTTTCCTCCACTGGCTTATGCTGGTTGTCATGGTTACCACAATGCTGTGTTCCCAGCTGCCAGGAAAACAGCACTTCTGCATTTTTCTCCCCTCTTTTCTACATTTCCTACAAACTTCTAGCTTAACTAGTCACTAGACATGTAGTTAGAACACTAAAGGCCCCTGTTTTCCTCTTCTTAGAGTTCTGTTCTGATTTAAAGTTCCATCCTTAATTAATCCTCCCAGTATCTGCTGGGGAGCTTCATAACCACGCCCTCTCAGACACAGTAGTAAGCTATTAGGTGCCTGCTTTTTCAGACTTACTGATTTTTGTGGCTCTGTGTAATACTTGTTTGGTATCATTGTTATTGCATATGAAATTGGCAATTGTGTCTATATGTGTATATAAACTGAAAGGCTTGTGGGGAATGGAAACTTTTTTGAAGTACAAAAAAAAACATAAATAAAAAACATATTTGAGTTGATTTGTTCACCCTCAGATAATTTTAGTCAGTTTTTGCAAACTATAAGCATTCTTTTCTGAGCCCTGAGGGGCTGTTGAGGCTAGAGTTCAGAGGCCCCCAATACCAGGTCTTACTATGAGTTTAAATAACCAGTCAACATGCACATCGAGGACAAGTTTCTGGTATCTGAGCTATACACCTCTGCCCATCTCACTGCTGAGGGCTGACAGGCAGCACATGCTCTGGACTGCAGTCTCTGTGGCTAAGCAGGAGACCATATGAGTCACAGCCTGAGGAGCTCAGGATGACAAGGCTGTGCCCCTGCTCTAGTTCTCCACAGGGCAGCTGGATGCTCTTTATGCTGCACAACTTTCCTTATGATGTAATTGACAAACATTAATTCCTAGTGAAGAAAAAGGTCCAAGTTGGTGGACAGTAAAAAGCAGTGAAAAGTACTTGCTGCTAATCATGAAGATGGATGTTCAGAACCCACATAACAAGCTGAGTGCCCCGTAAAGCCTGCAACTTCAGGTTTTGAGTGATTGGATACCATCTTCTGGCCTTCACATGCACACAGGTGTGTGTACCCATGTATACACACAAGTTTGTGTATACTTACACGGATGTGTACTCACCCAAAAGTAAACAAAAACAAAATATTTTTAAAATAAGGCTTAATATTTAAGGAATCATGCCAAAGAGATTATTTATTCATGTAAATGCGGAGTAGGTATAATGGGGTTGTGTATCCCTGATGCCATTCTATTTCTGTGAAGATGTACCATGAACAACTCCACTATTACAAAAAATAAAAAGAAACACATTTAATTAGGGGATTGCTTACAATTTCAGAGGTTTAGTCCATTATTGTTGGAACATCCTTGTCTAGGTTTGGGTTTATGCTGCTGTGAAGAGGCACCAGGACCAGGGCAACTCTTATAAGGAAACCTTTAATTGGAGTGGCTCACTTGCAATTTTAAAGGTTCAGTCCATTATCATTATGGGGAACATTATGACTGATGTGGGAGTGTCATATATCAATCTGTTGATTTCATTGGTTAAGCAATAAAGAAACTGCTTGGCCCTGATAGGTTAAAACATAGGTGGGAGGAGTAAACAGAACAAAATGCTGGGAGGAAGAGGAAGTGAGCTCAGACTTCACGCAGCTCCTCTCAGAGCAAGATACTCATGATGAAACTCCAACCCAGGATGGACGTAGGCTAGAATCTTCCCAGTAAGCGCACCTTGGGGTGCTACAAACCTGATTAGAAATGGGCTAAATTAATATGTGAGAATTAGCCTAGAAGAGGCTAGATAGTAATGGGTCAAGCAGTGTTTAAAATAATCCAGTGTCCATGTAATTATTTTGGGGCATAAGCTAGTAGGCGGCCAGTGTGCTGGGGATGCAGTCCCGCCACTCTTATTACCACACATGACTCCTAGGTAGACATGGTGCTGGCTGCATCTTGATCAGAAGGCAAGAGGAAAATGATTCATGACACTGGGAGTAGCTTGAGTGACAGAGACTTCAAAGCCACCCACACAGTGACACATTTCTTCCAAAACAAGGCCAAACCTGCTTCAACAAAAAGACACTACCCAGTAGTGCCACTCACTTTGGGGGGGTGGGGGCATTTTCTTCCAAACTACTATAATGGTCAAAAGAATGATGCACGGTAAACAATAACTTGGAGATATATATCTCCAGTAAACAAGACAGAGGGACTTTTACCTCAAGTGTACTGTGCTCCCTTGATTGATCTTGGAAGTTATTTCATGTCTCCTATGCTAAATATTTACTTTCAATTTATATGACATGTTTATTCTTGTTGGCTGTCAGATTATAGGTATAGAACCCAGTGTGGTCAGTGTACTCTATATCTCAATATGGCCTTCTACTTCACTTTTGTAATTTCCCAGATATAATATTTAGTACATCCCAGGAAATATGTTTAAATTGTCCTATTCTGAAAAAGTTCTAGGAAAGGGCATCTCTGCTAACATTTAGTATAAATAAACTAGGGTTTATTTGTTTTTCCAATTATGTGTTTTTTGTTGTTATTTTTTGTATCATTACTGTCTTTGTTATATTCATGGATAAAAGTCACTGAAACTGAAGTAAGTTTGTCTACAGCATTAGACTGTTGTTGGCCCCATTCTTTCAGGTTCTTAGATCCCTTGTCTATCAGATATACCCACATAGGTCAGTGAAAGTCAACAAATAGTCATGATGGGGAACTTGGTGGCATGCAGACAGGTCCTAGGGCAGTAGCTGAGACCTATATCATTATTTGAAGGCAGAAAGAGAAGGCTACTCCCTCTATTGGCTTGACATAGGATTTTGAAACTGCAACCCACTGCCTCCGTGCAGTGACAAACTTCCACAAATAAGGTTACACATCCTAATTCTTATAATCCTTTTATTGTCACTTCCATGTGGCTAAAAATTTAGATGTATAAGCCTGTGGGAGCATTGCTTTTCAAATCACTACATTCTTCCACATGTGTAGACATGTCATAATGCAAAAAAATGCCCATCTTCAAAAACCCTGATTGTATATCACAGTCTCAACTTGTTTAAAAGTCCAAAGTTCAGAGTCTATTCTGACTCAAGGCAATCCCTTAACTGTAATTTGCTATAAAATCAAAATTTAAAAACAGATTACACACTTCCAACATAAAACACCAAAGAATATATATTACCATTAAAAGGGGAGGAAAGAGAGCATAGTAAGGAAATGCTGGAACAAAGCAAGACTGAAAACATGCTGGGCAAACTGCAGAGTCTGCATTTCTGTGTCTGATGTCAAATTTCTCTTCAGCTCTCCACATCCTTTCAGCTCTCTTGACTGCAGCACACTTCTTTTTTTTTTTTTTTTTTGGATTTTTTGAGACAGGGTTCTGCAGCACACTTCTTGCTCCTGGGCTCATTTTGCTGCCTGTTAGCTCCTTTCCTTAGTAGATGTCCAAAGACTCTTGGATTTCTAACAACTTGGGTTCTCTAAGGCATGCAGCTTTAAACTTCATAGTTTCACGTACCTGCCTATCTGGATTCTCTTTCAAGGACACCCCTGTGGCATGCCTGGGCTCAATGGCTTTCCTTAGTTCTTGAGAGAGATTTCAAGTGTTCAAGAACTGAAGTTGCCAAGTTCTGCTGCTTACTGGGGCTAGAACATAGCATCCTTGTTGAACTATAGCTTCACAACTTTCTGATCTCAATTGTCTCCTTCACTGCCTAAGCTTAACTACCCTGGCACTCACTCTGTAGACAAGATTGGCTTATAACTCAGAGATCAGCCTTAAGTGTCACATGAAGATTCCCAAGTGGTGATGATTATGAGGAGCATTAGGAGGGAGAACATGAGCAAGGAAGTCAGTACAACGAGGGGTGCACCCACCCACTCAGACGGTGGGGCTGATCCAATGGGAGCTCACCAAGGCCAGCTGGACTGGGTCTGAAAAAGCATGGGATCAAACCAGACTCTCTGAACATGGCGGACATTGAAGGCTGACTGAGAAGCCAAGGACAATGGCACTGGGTTTTGATCCTACTGCATGTAATGGCTTTGTGGGAGCCTAGTCTGTTTGGATGCTCACATTCCTAGTTCTGGATGAAAGAGGGAGGACCTTCGACTTCCCACAGGGCAGGGAACCCTGACTGCTCTTTGGACTGGAGAGGGAGGGGGAGGGAAATGGGAGGTGGGGAGGTGGCAGAAATTTTTAATAAATAAAATAAAAATGAAAAAAAATTAACCTGTCTTCACTGTCTCTCAAGTCTCTTTAAATACTTTCCAACCTCTCAATCCCTAGGAAGCTGAGGGTTCTATCTTGAGGTACCCAGAATTTTCCAGTTCTCTCTTCTGCATCCTCAAGGATGCCTTTTCTCTCCTGCTGATGTATAAGGTAGGTGTTTGTATTCAGTAAAGCCTATTCCAATCTCATATAAATACTGCTCCCAATTTCTACCTCAAGTTTAAACTTGACAAGAACATAATACTTCTGAGGACATGGGGAGTTCACCTAATGATATTGTTAGTTATATTGCCTAATGCTAAGAGCCAACTAGCATATTTCATTTTTAATTTTCTTTTTACATACTGAAAACTATTCACTGTGGATAAGGAGAGCTTGCAGAATTTGCATGTTTAATTTAATGTCTTCCACATTGATTCTGTTATTATTGGTTTTCTCTTTTTGTTTGTTTTGGTTTTGGTTTTCTAAAAGAGAGTTGCTTAAGCTAGACTCTCAGTCCTAGACTCAAGCATTGTGCCTGCCTTGACTTCCTAGGTAGTTACAGTTAACACAATCACCAATTACATGGCATGAAACATTTAAATTTATAAACTAAAGTTTTTTTCAGTGGAAATCTTAGTATTTTGCAGAATTAAGTGAGTAAACACACAAAGTATGTTGAAGGAGCTACAGGCCTCTTCCCACAGCCTGGCTCCTGGCCGCCTGGTTAGCTTATACCCCGAAATAACAACACACAAACTGTATTCATTTAAACACTGCCTGGCCCATTTCTATTAATGTGTGTAGCACCGAGGTGTGCTTACCGGGAAGATTCAGCATGTCTGACCTGGTGGCTGGCTGCATTGCATCTGACCTGGAGAGAGCTGCATAGCACCTGAGCTCACTTCCTCTTCCTCCCAGCATTCTGTTCTGTTTACTCCTCCCACCTATGTTCTAACCTATCAGGGCCAAGCAGTTTCTTTATTTTTTAACCAATGACTTTCCTCCATCACAAAGTATTCAACAAGATGGTCCTTTTTCTATTTCATGTACCTCAGCTGCTTTTATGAGCTAAAAATTACATTCAAAACTATATTTTCTCATTTACAAAATACACATGTGAAATTATTTCTTTAGTTAAAGTTATGCATTTTCACTATATGAGTAAATTCCATTCTTCCCCCAAAGATATCATTTGTCTATTGTAGACACACTTACAGTCTTGTATGTTTAAGTTAACATACTTGAATTTCTTGAGGTAATTGGGTATGTAAGTGACAAAATAAGAGGAATTAGAAGTGGACAATGGTCATGTAAATCACTGCTTCTCTTGTCATCAGAGAAAAGTAAGGCAAAAGACTATTCTATATGATTTCCAGCACAAAAAGTCACAATGAATGCCTTGGGGTGTAATAACCACACATTAACAACACTGTTGACAGGAGTATAGGGAGATGGCGACTTTATAAATTCCATTTGGTAAAAACCAAGTACACATCCAGGACAGGCTCCAAAGCTACAGTGAAACCCAATCTGAAAAACAAACAAACAAACAAACAAAACAAAACAAAAAAACAAATGGCAAACTAAGCTAAAAACCAAGCACACAGAGAACTATTTGTATTCACCTAAACTAGTTAGCTAAATACATGCAAAACTTCAGTGGTGCGTGGGTAGCAAAGGGAGACTGGAGAAAAGCAAGCTATGATTTCAACTTGTTCTATCTGTGGCCTGAATGAGTCTAATCCTTAAGTTCACTGAGTCACTAGGAATTTCCTACAAAGGAAAACTCCTCTGCACCTTCGCTAGACTCAAACCACACAGAAGGGGTTTGCTGGAGCCTCAACTGCAGGTTTGGGTGTGGGCTGCAGGTGCCTGGAGATCACTGTGCACTTGCTGCACAGAAGTAGGTGGCTGAGTCTCCAGGCTGAGAATCTCTGATGTGCAAGGAGAGCTGTTTATCACTTTTCCTGAAGAAGACTGTGAATCGTCCATCTTCCTTTTTGTTCGACACTGAACGTATGTCTATCAGTAATGCAGGGCCTTCACCAGGGAACTGCCGGTACCATGGAAAGTAGTTAAATGCGCTGTCCTCATAAGTGCAGTTTAGAACTGAAGTCTCTCCTTCCCAGACTGTCAGAGATTGTGGGCTTTGTCTGACCTGCTGCTGGTCAGATCTCTCCTGCTGGCCACTCACCCCTGTGTAGAGAAATAACAGCTGTCATTAGGTTTCCTTGTATGTCCCACCTGATTATGGTTTCATCATTCATGATTTTGTCTGGTTCCCCAGTTATTTCATGCCACCAAATTAATCTTATATCCTGGATATTCTCTTCCATGACTTACAGGCTAGGTGAAAGGTTAAGACTAATAATGACGCTTTCAGAATCTTGTCCATTCTTCCTAGAAGCTTGTGTAGTACTCTGGTGGCCTTTTATCTCCCCAGAACACAGACTTCAACTTCACAGTGACTTAGTACTTTCAACAGGCTCCGCCTCTTACAAACACTTTGTCTAAAGCTAATTCTGATGTAGGAAGCACTTCCCCATTTTGCCCAAATTCATTATCACTGAAAATGCAGACATTGAGAATCAGAAATCCCCTCATTGTAATCCTACCAATATACAGTGATGGTGGAAATGTGAGCTCATCTTGCCACCAAGAATATCATTGTGGATTTTCTGAAATATACAAAGAAAAAAAAGAAAAAGGAGAAGGGCAAGAGAGAGAAGAAAAAAGTAAAGAAAGGAAAGGAAAGAAAAAATGAAGAAAAAAGAAAGACCAATGATCCAATGAACATTTATTCAGGAGAACTGAGGTCATAATATAAGGGAGACACCTTCATATGCGTGTTCATGACAGTACCATTCACTATTGCCAAGATGCAGCTGCAGCCTAGGTACCACCTGTCAACTGACAAATGCAGAAATTACTGTACCTGAGGTAGTATTCAGCCACAAGGAGAAATGACCTGGCGCCATCTGCTGGACAAAGGTGGTATTGAAGGACATCATGTAGAGCAAAATAAAGCAAACATATAGAGACAGTGACACATATGTGTTCTCATATGTGAAAACTAATAAAAATAAGGAAAAAAGAAAGTAAAGATGATCTTAGAATAGAAGTTATACAAATGAGTAAGATGAGTGGGAGAGGGAACAGAGAAAGGAGAGGACCACAGAAGGGGAGGCAAGATGACTATGAGGAAATCACTGCAAATGCATATACTAAAATTTTACAGCAAACCCACTGTCATGTAAAATTATTGTGTGCTGATGATTATGGCAATTGTATTATTAAAGGAAGGATCTGGTATAGGAGTTCCTTCTGTTTGTGTGTTGTTTTCATTGGTTAACATTGGTTAATAAATAAAGAAACTGCCTTGGCCTAGTTGATATTGCAGAACTTAGGTAGGTGAAGAAAACAGAACAGAATTCTGGAAAAAGGGCAGAGTCAGAAAAGCCATGGATTCTCTGCCTAAGATGAATGCCAGTTAGAATCTCTGATAAGCCAAAGCCATGTGGCAATACACAGATTAATGGAGATGGGTTAAACCAATATGTAAGAGTTGGCCAATAAGAAGTTTGAGCTAATGGCCAAGCCATGTTTTAATGAATACAGTTTCTGTGTGATTATTTCGTATGTAAACTAGGTAGGTGGCTGGGACAAAAAAAAAGGGCCTCTCTCTTTTTACAATAATTGGTGGCCCAATGTGGCCAACTAACTCTATGTGAAACCTGAGAGGGCTTGAAAAAGGAATTCTAGACAGTATACACACACACACACACACACAAAATATATATGTATAGATAGAGAGTTTAATACAGCTTTTTGCTATTTGCTGGCGGTGTGCTGCAGAGATATTTTCCTGACTCAGCAGCCTCAGCAGGAAAAAAAGTGGTAATTTAAAATGCCAGCTTTCTGGGCTACACTGCAAGCATAACCTCTATCTCTTGCAGGAGACAGAGCATTTGGATGGGATTTGTGAGCATATTGCTTCAGCTTGCTTGATGGTGACATGGACCAGCTTTGTGCCTGGAAGTGGGGCTGTGTGCTTGGCTCTCAGAGGTGCTAGTGACTCCTCCATGCTGGACTGGGTGGGGCAAGCCAGCAGTACTTATGTTTGACCTTGGAATGTCTCCACTTAGATTCTTAAGCACTTAGCCTTTTAAAAGTACAAAGCAAAAGTGTTCCTGGACTGTAAATTACAGATTCACAATAGGAAAGATTCAGACATAGAAGACCTCTAAATGGGTCACAGTGTTAGATAAATGTATGTAGGTTTGGGAGAGAGAAGAAAAAGAGTATAGAGAGTCATAAAATAGATTTACTGTTTTTTTATTAAAAAAAAGGGTAAAGCCTTTAAAGAGACAGAGTAAAGTAATAAAGTAAAAATAAGCCACATAAAGATGAAAAATTCATAGAGAGTCTAGATTATGTATATTACTGTGTTTTCTTTAAATTTTTACTGTGAAGGAACTAAGTACAGAGAAACATTTCATTGTATAGACTGCTAAGCTAAACAAGCATGTATATTATAAAGGTATCTTGACTTCAAAATTTGGGTCTTAGGATATGGTGCTTTGGAAAAGAGGTTCTCTTTTTGTTTTCACAGGAGATGAGAACCTGTGGGTTTTTTCTACACCAATATGGTTTCATGGACCAAGGCCTTCTGAAACATTGCCATGAACATCCTCAAAAACTTACTTCACTCAATTGCTGACTAAGATGAACCTAGCACATAGGATACACCATGAAAGACTTGATTAATAATACCCCCATACAGCATGAAGCAGTTTGGAGAGAAAAAACTATGCCCATGTTCCCAAATATTGTTTATAAATGTTCTTTTACATTTAAAGGGGAATATGATATAGGTATGAATAATTTACATTGGTATGGATCTTGGTTTATTGATATAAATTTAAGGTCAATCTTGCTATATGCTCACATGACAATCTGAGGGGAAAATTCCTCAACTGGTGTTACCTCTTCCTGAGTATCTCAGTTTGCACCAATTTGACCAAAAAAAAAAAAAAAAAAAAACAGAACACCCACCATTATTGGCTAGTGTAGTCCCACAGACAATCCCTGTTGAACATTATAGGACACTAAACATGCTCTTGGTTGCTCTCCAGAATTTGATACTAACCACCTATTGCTGAAGATATCACGTATCTGCATCATAGAACATGAATAAAGTAAGCTAGTATGTACCTGAACACTTCATTCCTACTAGATGGCTTCCATATTGCTGGAATGTGTTATGCATGCTACCAGAGAGAAAAACAATTGTCTGTCTCACCCAGCTGTGAACACTGTAAGTCCAAATAAGAACTGGCATGGAAAGAGTCACACACAGATGTTGAATCCTATTCCTATTTCCTTACTGTGATCTGTGAGTTACCTTTTAATAAAGAAAATCTTAATGTACCCTATTCTGAGCTAGTGTGGATTTTTTTTACTCATGTCATCTGTCAAACCAATGTGGGAATGAGTTCATGCTTACTGGGACTGCACTCCTGGTTTACCAGCCCAGGCACCCCTGTGGTGCACCCAGCTCACAAGCCAGGTACATTCTGGCTCAAGGCTCATGATTCCCACACCTCTGCCTTTCCAGTTGGCGATCCCTGTGGTGTTTCTTCAGCCAGCATGGAATACACAGTTCACAACTCATGATGATGGAAAGATTTGGGCTTTCTCCTTATTCTGGACACCAACTCTCAGGAATCACTTTGATTTCCTTAATAACTGCTCTTAATTTTTTTTTGCTCTTAATTTTTTATACAGAGCTTATTTATTAGTAGGCAATAGCACAGAACAAGAGCAAAAGATCCTGGAGAAGCAGATGAGAGCTTCTCCTCCACGTTCTCCACCATGCAGCTGCAACTGCAACACCTGTGGGCCTGTAAAAATTATTATACCTACTCCAATTCACTGTAATTGCCTACAACAGATAAGATTCGAAGATTAAATAATTACTGACAATATAACCATTCAGGAATTTAAAAACCATAATGCTTATACTATGGATGGTATTTTGCAAGGCCGATGTGATTTTCCATATACATCTACTTATTTGATTGTGGGAATTAGCTTTCTTTTTTATATTATATGGTTAAGAAAATGGTTTAATAACAGACATTCTTAGAAATGATGCAGTCTTTACAGACTAGTAATGAACAGCTATTTGAAAGAATTAATAGTATTAAAAAGGATAAAATTAATTTGACAGAAAAATCCAATCAACGTTTAAGGGTACTGAGACATTAATTATCTTAAAGAATTCATGTGTTAAATTTAACAATCAGAATCTTTTGAAAAGTTATGATAGGTAAACAGATAATGTATTTCTCTAGGAAGGCAATATGCACAGCATCAAAATTATGTCCAAAAATGAGACATTATTTTTACTGAACAAATTACATATCTTGGAATAATCAGTGAGGGCATTAGAACAGAACACTGGACAGGAGATTCAGACTTTACAAAAGGTAGTAGTAAAAATGTTTTAAAAGATTAAGGAAATTATTGAATCTGATAATCTGTGTGAGAAGGTACAAGGACAGGATTTAGCCTCATCAGTACATGCCAGCTCTGGGATGACTTACCCAGAGTTTCAGCTGACTATCTGGTAATATCCTCTGAGAAGCCATATGGCACAAAATAACCTAAAAATAGTCAAATAATATACATGACAATCTACAGGTATGAGCGATCCAAATGAAATTAAGCAAACAATAGTATCTTTTGGCCTGAATTCACCATTTGTTAGGGAAATGATGAAAACATGGGCTTCAAGAAATAAGGCTATCCCACTCAACTGGGTTCAGTTCATCTCAGCAATCCTACAAAATGGACCACAGCTGCTATGAAAATGCTGTTGGCTAGAAGAAGCAAATATTTGAACAAAAGAGAAAAGAAATAGGATTCAAGGCTTCCCAGGATCAAATAAATTCTTGGCAAGTTTCATTACTCTCATCCTTAGGACCAGGCTCTCTACAATGAACACACCTTGTCCTTTTTATCACAGCAGCCACACTTGGATGTTTGACCCCATTTCTATTTCCTCTCTGTGATCCATAAGTTCCCTTTTAATAAAGAAACACCTTAATATGCACTATTCTGAGCTAGTGTGGCATTTCTTTACTTGTATCATACAGCATATGATACTTGAAGAGTCACTCTGAGGACTCAGAGGGTTGCTTAGTGAAAACAGACCATATGTTCATGGACAGTCAAGAGAAGCCAGACAAAAATGCTCACAGTTACTCCTGGGGATCTCTGATACTACTAGAAAGAATAGGTGGTTTAAATTGAACAGACTGCTTATTTCTCAAGATTTTATTTGATATAAAAATGTCAAATGATTGAGAACTGAAAAAGTTAAACAAGATGGGCTGCAGTCCGATGTATTTTCTGAGTGCCTAACTGCCTACTGTGTGGGCAGTTCTCAGGTATCTTTCATGACACACATTGTTCTAATCTTCTTTCTAGAAACTATCACTCAAGAACAGAAAACAGAAGCCTTCAGAGGATACCTGTGTCTCCAGACAAGACAATGAAGAATAGGGTGTAGATACTGTTTCTCAATCCAGCCAGAGAAGATCCTGATGGAGGAGAAGATTGAACTGTCTTCAAACCATGAGAAGTAAACAGAACATCTAACATAATTCTAGGCAAAAGTTATATCAATGTGACTGGATATTGAAGCAAGTATGGTTGACAACCTTAGAAATGTACAATAGAGAAGTTAATGTGGCCTAGGCCTTCAAGGACAAAATGCATCTTCATGGGGTTCACTTGCAAATTCCTGTTTGTCAAAACAATGGACCCAGCATAAACAGATATTATATAGATAAATATAGGCTAGACAGATATATGCATTTGTTTTGTACCAAAACATAAGCAACATAGAAGATAATTTACTCCATTAAGCAATTATATAAATTTATTGAGGTGTGTGTGGAGAAGCCACATCTTCATCTGCTCTGAAGTAGAACTGTTCTTCTGTAGACAAATAAGAAGCTCTTCACACTCAACATTGTCTTGACGTTAGAAGTCTACATCTTGAAGAAAGAAAGGAATCAAATCTTTCTCTTTCGAATTATTTTTATATGGAAATTGTGTCTATGTTGAGATCAGTTATAGCATAGTTTTCTCCCTTCCTCCTTCCAGCCTTTCTCCATGCATCCTCATGATCTTTCTATCATGCCTAAAACTACTTCATTCTGGAGAGTGAGAGAAGCCATTCATAAGACAAAAGGAAATAACAATGCTGATTGATTATTTACAAAAAAGCTTATAAAATAGGCAAATGTTTGGATTTCACATGAGTTATATTTTATAAACCTATTACATAGACTGTACACATGCAAATTATTAAACCATAAAGTTTATTTTTCTTTCACTCAATTTTATCATTTTTTAAATTTTTTCAATTATAATGTTCTTCCTTCCAAAACTTTCATCGTTCTCTCCTTGATCTCTTTAAACTTCTCTGGGAATAACTATGTCTCTCACTATCAGCATTGCCTAGCTTTTAGCAGCTCATGAGCTAGAATTGATGCTTTCTGTACTCTTTATATATGTCTATTTTATTCAGCTCATGTTTAGATAATCATGTTGGTGAGTCTTCATGTTTGTGGCTTCTGACAAGCTTAGGAGTCACAATTTCACAGCCAACTCCCCGACCCTCTGGCCCTTATCATATTTTCTCCCCTCTTCTTCAGTATTTACTGAGTCTTAAGTACAGAAGTTATATTGTAGACATATCTGTAATGACTAGACTCCACTACTCTGCGGTGTTACTCATTCTGTTTTCTACAATGACCTCCATCTGCTTGTAAATGCATGGATCGTGGAGGAGAGCCCACAACCACCACTTACTAATCCAGCACAGTCACTAACTACATTCTAATCATTTGTTCTTACCACATACTCATTCCTTTGCACAGGGTCTGCTCACTTGGCTCATTTTAGAATGAATCAGTCATTTTCTTTTATTGAGTTGTAAGTGTTTTTAGATATTCTCTTTAAGCCTAGTTGAACAAAATACATGTTTGAGCACTTTCTCATAGTTGGTGTTCTCTTTATTTACTTAAAGAGATTAAGATCTCTGCCTAGAAAATTTCAAAGCAATTATGAGTAAAGTTAAATATTTGAAAAGGTAATTTAAAATAATAAATTAGAAGATTAAATACCTTCATTATCCCCAACATCTTCCATAAATTCAATAAAATAGCACTAAAATACCAAGCACCATTTTTTAAACTGATGAATTGAATGGAGAAAAGTGCACTGTGGGTGGCACCTTTCTGTGGGAAAGTGACCTGGGTCTTATTAGGAAGCTTGTTAAGTGTGAGCCTGTGAGAGAGCTAGCAATAAAGTTTTCTCAGGGTTTTTGTTTGAATCTCCTGTTTGAGTTATTGACTGAATTACCACCAATGATGAACTATAAACTGGAAGTGAAAAATAAATACTTCCACCTTCTAAGTTGCTTTTTCTCAGAGAGCTTTATCACAGCAAGAGAAAGAAAACTAGAGCATCTAGCTATCTGTATATTCTGTATCTTCTATATATTGATGTTCTTGCTGTTGCTGCAGTTCACTTTCTCACCATAACCGTGGCCTTTTCCACAGCAGGGTTACCTGACATTGGTTTAGTCCTCCCTTCAGCTTCTCTGTTAGTTCTAAGATGGACATTTATGCATCAGGAAGGAGTGCATATTGAGAATTTACAGAGCCAAAAGTTTACCTGAGGTTAAAACTCAAAACTCTGTCTATACTTAAAAGGAATATTAAATTAAGCAGATGTTCTGTAGTGGAATTCTAATATTTTATGAGAAGGAATGGCCACACCCACCCAGCTGAAGGTTTATGTGCTGGCTGCAGGTTTGTGGGGAGCACTGTGGATCCACAGCACAGAAATAAGTGCCTGAGTCTGTGGTCTGAGAGGAAGAAATGTACAAAGAGCTGCGGCGTTCCTGAGTGACTGTCGTGGACTTCAGTCTTCCATTCTTCTTTGTTCCAGAAGGATTGTAAAACAGGCTGATGAGGTGTCCCCAAGGACTTTGATAAAACCACTGCATTTGGGTTCCCATGGTAGAAAAGTTGCACTGCAGCTCTGTGCTCTCTCCCTCCTGCAGAACCAAGGACTCAGGACTCTGCTTCACTTGCTGCCCTTTCACCCCTGATTAGAAACAGAGAAAGAGACACAGGTGGATATCAATGCAGTGTTCATAGATCTCTGAACACTCCCCATGTCCTTTGAGAAAGTGAGAGCTCCGCAGAATTCCTCAGCTGCTTTCCCACCCCTCCATGTGCTGAGCAGAACCCTCTCTGTCCCTGAATGTGGACAGCCAGACTCACAGCAAACCTGGGTGCACAGCAACCCCAGCAGAGAGCACAGCAGCCTCTTCATTGTGCTTGTCTGGATGATGGAGACAGAAGCAAGTAACCAACACCTAGACTGTGATGTCAGGATGTCTGTTAAAGTGTCCCACCTCCTTCAACCAGTCATCTCCACCCAGGAAGTCTGCCAGGTCAAACACTGCTGAGTTCCCTCCCCAGCCTTCTGAGCCTGAAGCTCTTCCCAAACCAGACCTGGCTGAGAGTCTGGGTGGAGCACAGTGGGAGGGGGTGTGGCATATTTTGAGACGACCCTGAATTTATAGGCAGTGTGGGTGAACTTTGAGGAAAAAGAGGATTTGTTTCCTCTTAAGGAGAAAATGTCCCAACTGTGTAACAAGTGAGTGGAGAACATTGAAAAAAAAAAAAAAAAGGAACAACTAAACAATCATACCAGGAAACAGTTGAATGTTCCGAGTAAAGAATCTTTACTGGCTGGGATGTTTTGGTGCACACCCTTAATCTCAGCACTCAGGAGGCAGAGGCAAGTGGAGCTCTGTGAGTTCGAGGCCAGCCTGGTCTGCAAAGTGTGTTTCAGGAAATTCTTGGTTACACAGGGAAACTCTATTTCAAAATACTACCCCAGCCTGAAAAGAACTTTTATTAAGTAAAGAGAGAGGCATTCCAATCATGCAAAGTAAAAACCATCTAACTGTTTTTTAATGATTTCCCAATCTTTGCATAGATAAAATATGTGTTATGCCAAATACATCATTATAAAATTATATCATACACTCAAAGAGACTGGAAATTTTGCTGGACCTCACAAAAGAATTATTAACAGAGCTTAAGGTTCCTTAAGACTTCAGGCTGCTCTCCCAGAGTATATTCAACCTGTTTATTTAACCTTTTAAAAGAACAGTGCAACGACCAACCTTGCTTGTTGTGGGTTCCACTCTAATCAAGTTTTATAACCTAAGTTAATGCATAGCCTTAATCCTAAATTCTGTACACTCTCTGCATATATATATATATATATATATATATATATATATATATATATATATATGTTATGGTAGTTATTGACAGAAACATCAAACATAGGTTGAAACCAATATTATAAAATATCTGCCAGAAATATTAAAGACGTTATATAGAGAATGTTTAGTAATGCTTGTTTGATTATTATCTGGGCCATTTGGTGTCAGTTGGAGTCAATGAGTTATTCTTTTGTACAACTCTGTTAAAGATTTATGTAAACTTCCTCCATTCCATTCCCATGTGATGATTTCTGTGCTATTCAATAACTATATACCAGATCCCTTTGTTGGAGACAAACCTACACAGATACAGGAACAAACAACACAAGACAGCATTCAGGGGGACACAGATTTAGACTCATACAACAGACAAATACAGACGTAGGACTATGGAAGTCAAGAAAAGGGAGAAACAGAGAATTCAAGTACAGGCTTGGTCTTAAATTACACCAAAGGGAGTGTTTTTTAACTTCTATTTCTTAAGATGACACTGAAACATTTTGGGCACTCTGAGGCTATCATTAATTCATTGAAACAAATGTAATGTTTATTTTAATAGGCACTACCATTATAACAAAGGTATGGGATAAATTTGTTTGAGTGTTAAATGACTTTATAGGAAGGAAATGGAATGAAGAAGTTAAGATAGGAGTGCTACGTGAGGAGTGACAGGGGCAGCGGAGCTGCTGTGCTTTTGCACAGGGTGAATACAATGGACAATGCACTCGAGTTCATAACAATGAGGAAATAATTTTAAAATATTCATCATAAAGTTTACTGCTTGAGAAATGAGACTTGTAATGAAAAGCAAACATACAATTTCCTCAAAAATAACTCAAAACCAACTTTACACCATCTCAGCCCATCACTGTCTCAAATGGTGTTGATGCAACTAATGTCCTCCAGTTTGAAGAGAATCCTGAAGGGTAATTGAGATTGAATTTTGACTTGGGTAAAAATGCTGTCCTTCAGGAATGTGATCTTTCCTTTGCAAAATGAGAAACAAGACCATGGCAGTTCAGATCTATCCCAGAAGAATGAATCCCTTCCCAAAATTCCACTTTCTTTACTGTAGCCTTCACAGAAACCACCAACTCTCTGAGAGTGTCTGAGGTTGTGACTCTGGCCTCTTACTCTGCAAATTTACGTGGTTTATGTCCAGCTCTGCACTTGTGACTTAGGACAGAGGAGCACCCAGCTCCCTCAGTCTTATCTTCAGAGGATCCTCAGGTAGAAGGAGTTTCCATCCTTCTGTACTTTGTCTGAAAGCTCTTCATGCCTGAGACAGGCTGGCTTTCTGGTGTGAGCTTAAGAGGCGCTAGAGTCTCAGATGAGAGTGTTGCATTCGCAGGTAAGGACCCTAAGGGACAAGAGATGAGTAGTTGCTCCTCATCTGCAGATGCACAGATGCAGCCATCAGGCTGAGACACCAACTGGGCTCTGCATCCTCCTGCAACATCAGTGCAGTGTGGGGGACTCAGCTGAAAGGAGGGTCTCTGTTCAGAGTAAAACAGCACAGCGTTCTTTCTACGATGGGCAGCAGGGCTGCTCTGAGACTCAGGATGCAAAACAAGATCACCAATGTGAGCAAGAAGCAGCTCACTCCTTCCTGGAGATTCCTGGGAAGTGAATACAGTGCAGGGGTAGACAGTGAGATTTAGAAACCTTCTCCACAGCAACCCTGATTGAACTATTAAGTATTGTCAGTCTTGGCAATAGCCCTGTGTCTGAGATTCTTTCTGTCACTACCTAATCTATGTTCAGTCAAAACCAGTATTAAAATAGTGGATTAATTTGTTGTCTTTGATCTAACCTGCATAAAAGTCATTTTCCCATTAGAGAGCAGTGCCCCCTAGGGGCCAAAGAGAAATACAATTTCACAGTCTGAGTGTGTTGTTTTCTCATGCACGGTCTTTCTGCCTTTCTAGGATTGACCTTCAAAGGTTGATAATCATATACAAAACAAGACCAATGCTTTCTAAGGCATGAAACTTGTGAATTTTACAAAAATAGGAGTATAAAGTTATAAACAAATGGACACAAACTGTTTTAGTTTGAGACATTTACCCCTTACATATTTTAAAGGAAACTGTTAGAAACCACACTATTCAGAAAATCACATGCTACTTTACTGCTGAAATTTGAATGACATAATCAAATGGCACCATGAATGCACAGTTTGATGGATGCTGTGAGGAATAAAGACCACGTTTCCTTTTTCTCTCCACAGCAAACATGACAAATGTGTTGTTGTAAGAAGAGTCAGCAAGGGAGCACTGAGCCAAAATCAATTGTAAAAATGTTTCAAGAAAATAACATGCTTAGATGACCTGCTACAGTTAATCGTTTTAATAAACTCAAAGTCAAAGTCATCGTATGTCAGACTGATTAGAGATGTAATTACTTATGCAGAATCATGCTGTCTTTCTTATGAAATGTAACCTAATCCCAGAAGTGGCACCTGTCATATTCTAGGTCTTTCCAACAGGAGACCATGCCCTGCATGCCCACCAGGGGGCAGGCATTCTGAATAATATCAGTTTCTAATTACACTACTGAACTTAATGTCCTCATTCTTGAGGGGTAGTTTGAATGTTGTATTACGGCAACAATGCATATATTTTGTGCCCTATAAAAATATGGCATCCTAAGCCTTAACACGTAGCATTCAATGTGACAATCTTGTTCTAAACACAAAGCACAGAGTCCTCTTTAGACAGATCAGACTACACAGTGTGGCAGCATTGAGAGCAGAAAAGAACATGGAAGCAGTTAGAGAGGAGAGACACAGATTCCAACACTGCAAACTGGCTGGAAATAGACCACGCTTCTGAGTTCAGTCACTAGCAGCCACAGTGTAAAATAGCTGTAGCTAAAGACTGTGAAATCTTGGTGGCCACACTTAAGTGTACAATGAATGGATTGTGAATCACATGAATTAACCCAACCCAATCATTCACCTTAGTCAGATCCAAAATATGCTTATGTTCACTTTATTATCACCTGAAAAATAAAATTGTAATTGAGAGAAATGTAAGAGGAAAATTGTTCAAAATATCTTACTTTTGGAGAACAATGCAACAGTTTAGATCATGTGATCACCATTCTGGGATCTCCTTAGGCCTTGGATCTGTTTGAGTCAAGAGTCCGAAGCATAAGTTACATTAGGTTCACAATAAATCTTTCTCCAACCATGATAAATACTAGGGATTGATTATCATTTTCATGTTTCAAAAGGAATAGCTTTGTTCATAAAACTGTATCTTTGGTTTATTTTTTACTTAGTTTCCTTATTGAATCTTTGCAAATTTCACATAATGTACCCTAATTTTGCTCATGTCTTAGTCCCCCCTCATTCCTGTAGCACCCTCATCTAAAGAAAATTTTCAAAAAGCAAACCAATCTAAACCAAACCAAGCCAAACCAAACCAACAAACTAAAACAAAATCAACAAGATGAAACAAAAAACTCTTTCCACTCCTTCATCTTTCCCACCTCTCCAACACCTCCTCATTTGTCGTGGTGGCATTGGGAACCATGATGTATACCCTTTGTCCATGATGCATACCCTTTGTCTATGATGTATACCCTTTGTCCAATCGGCTTTACTTGCAACTTTCATGAGTTTTAGTTTTCTCAATGAGTCTTTGGTTTTTCAATGAGTCTTTTGCTCAGTTCAAGGCCTCTGGTTTCTGGTACACCATCATCACTGGACACTGACCAAAACTATTTTCAGATACCCCACAGCTGCCATGAGTCATGGAGATTCCTTTCTCCAGAAATAGTTTCTTTATGAGCTCCAGCAGATGTGGGGGATGCTAGGGAGGGTCAACCCAAGGCTTTGTTATATGGCTAGGTGGTTGCTGAGTTGGTCAGTCTGGGCCACTGAGGCTCCCCCTCTCAGGTGAAGGGTGGAGCCAGATCCCTTACTCCCATGCCAACAGATCTCCCTGACCTGTGGTGTGAGGTGAAGGACATCTCTCCTGAGTGCACCCGGAGGGAGCATAGCTCTCCCATTAGGGTTGGGACAAGCTCTCTTGTTGCATTGTCCATTGAGGAGCAGGACCAGACTTCTGAGGGCCAGTGAAGAGCAAGGCTGGATCAACATGGACCTCTGATTTCATCATACATGGTTCATATGGCCCCTTAGGTGACACAAGCCACAGATACCAGCATAGTCCCCAGCTGTAGCAGGAGCAAAGACATGGACCTTGGCAGCAGCTGGAGTCTGGACAACATCCTGGTTCTGGGTGGAAGAACAAGCCCACCCAGATCATGGCTATGGTTGTGGTAGGAGCATGGTACCAAGACACCAACAAGGCCACAGGTTGTAGCCCAACCTGGGGCTTCTGAGGAACCTTTGGTGGCAACATAAGCCTTGGTCTTCAACATAGAACTATGGACCCAGACATGTACGTCAGCAGCAACCTGAGCCTGGATGACAACATGGCCCTTGGTGGCAGCACAGGCCACCCAGATCAGCATGGCTCTGGCAGTGGCAAAGCTCTTAAATTCCTATATGACCACAAATGGCAGCCCAAACACTGGGCATACTTTGTTGGTGACAACATGGGCCATGGATGGACATGCAGATCCTGGCTGAGGTAAAATCGCTAACCTACACAAAGCACTTGGAGCAGCCTGGGCCATGACATCACCATAGTCTCAGCTAGTAAACAGGCCTCTTGCATCAGCCTGCTCCTCTTTGCCTTCCCTTTTTCAGTTCTGCCTCTTTCCCCAGCACATGACCCATTTTACTTCTCTTTCTCTCTCATTTCTACATCACATTTTGCTCATCATAAAGGGACCCACCTTGAGGGCTCAGCCCCACCTGCGAGCAGCTAGCACCCACATGAGCAGAACTGCATCAGGTGGGCAGTGAATGTGTTTCTCATTTATTTGTTTTTATGACATCATTTTTATTAAGTATTTCATTTGAAATTCTCACACTCATATAAATGTGTTGGGATCTAATTCACCCTTATACCAACTCTTCATATTCCCATCCTTTTTATCCCTACTTCCCCTCCCGGTTTTATGCACTCTTCTCCAGCCCACTAAGTTTATTTTGTGCGGCCAAGTTTGTGTATGACTATGGGCACACTGAGTGGACTGTAAATAGCTCCTCAGGGCTATTGGTAAAGAGAAGTGATTTTCAGCCTCCCAGTAGCCATCAACTGTGAATAGCTTCTCAACAAGGGGGAGGCTTCATGAGCCCTTCCTCATCCACAAGCTGACTTGCTTTTTGGCCAGTCTTGAGCATGAAACCCTAGCGACTGTGAGTTCACAAGTGCAGATGCCCTGTCATATCTGGCCGATAGTTTTCCCTACAGACATCATACCTTCCTATCTCTTACAGGTTTTCTTCCCCCTCTTCTGCTCTGATATCTGTACACTTGGGTGAAGAGCATGATGCAGTGTCTTATTTACAGGTGAGCACTCCACAACTCATTCTATGCACACTAAATAATAGCTTGTTTCTGTTTTGGTAGCAAAGCACTGACAGCTGACAGTAGAAATTTCTCCAATAAAGGTGGAGAGATGCACTAATCTAGGGATAAAAGAAAACTTAGGGAATAAGTCTGTTTATCAGGAAAGTATTAAGATCTCTTCAAGGGCATATGATTTATCAAGACAGGGGGTTTTTACAACGCCCATAGCATTTACACCACTGTTTCACCAGTGAACATAGCTCTGGTTTCTGGAGAGCTAGGGACTGAGCTCTGAGAAAGACTAATTTTTCATTGACAGTCATTAGTTGCCTATAGAGTCTGGGTAGGACCCATGAGATTTCCCCTTTCCATGTCGCATGTCTATTGAAATTTTATTTCTTCATGTCTTGTTCAGGCAGACATGTTGTTGAGGTGTCATGGCTGAGGCTTCCTTGTCATGTCTAGGAGACTCACCTTCCCAGGAGCTTTTCTGGTTTTCTGGATATTAAAATCTTTCCACCCCATCCTCTATTAATGTTCCCTAAACTTTAGGTTCAGAAATCGTGTTGTAGATGTAAAATGGGGCTCAGTACCACATGATCACCTGTTACTGAATTTTGACTGGTTGTGTTTTTCTGCACTGGTCTCCATCTTTGTAAGAAGTTCCTTTGATGGGATTTGGAATTGTATTTATCAGGGGTATAGAGATAGACATTTAGAATGCAGTTAGGAATTATGCTGGTTTAGTAAAGTAGCTGAAGTAGGTTTTCTTCTAAGCTCCATGACCTCACTAGTCCTTGGTGGTTACCTAGGTTTCCAGTGCCAGACATGTTTTCCCTCCTCATGAGTAGACCTTTAGTCCAGTTAGACAGCTACTGGTTACCACAAAATAAGAGCACAACTGTTTCCCCCTTAGGAGTATTGGGTCATGCTGGCTCTTGTTGTGGTTTATAAGACCTGCAGCTGGGTAAGACTTTTTGTTCTTTCCTCCCTGGGAAGCTTGCATAGCACCTGCTGTTACTGTGAAAGCTTGTCCTCAGGGAGGAGGTTTTTCCTCAGATCCAGCTCTGATCCTCTGATCTTGTGTCTGAAGTAATTTGCGCTGTGTTATATTTGATTGTACTGTGACACTTTTAGATAATGTTAATAACATTAACTTTAAATCATGTGGTGTAGCCTGCGACTAACTGACTGGAATAGTCACAGGGAAGTCAGGAATACGGATAGGGAAGACAGATCTTTACCATTATTTTGCTATCTGCTTTCTGGAGTGCATCGAGCTTGTTCCTTAAGAATCTTCAGACGCATTGGTATTGTATTCATACATACTTTTATAGTCACGAAGGAAATCAATGTGCTGGTTTTTCAGGAAGCTAAAAAGAGATCTAACTCATGATCTGGCTATCCCACTCTCAAGCACACACCCAAAGGACTCTACATCCTACTACTGAGAAGTTTGTTTATATCTGAACAATGGTTCAGAGCTGGTCTAGTCATAACGGTCAGAAATTCAAAACAGCCTAGATTTCAACATCAAGAGATGTGTGGAAATGAACATGTGGTATATTTACACAGTAGAACATTATTCAGTTGTTAAAAAGCAATGAAATTATTAAATTTGTAGCTAAATGTATGAAAGTAGAAAAATTATCCTGAGTGAAGCAAACTAAATCCCAAATGGCAAGTATTGGATATAATTTCTCATGTGTGACTATTAGCTCTTAAGCTTTGGATAGATATTCTACAATCCATATAACCGGACGTTAGGTATAAAGTAAGGGGATAATAGGTAGAGAAGATCTGCCAAAGGAGGAGAAATATAACATATAATTATGGAGATATGGGGTGGGGATTGGATTGGGAAAAGAGGGGAGAAATGAAAGGCAGGGATAATGAAGGGAATATAGGTGGGGACAACTAATACTAGAATACAATCGAAGAGTCCTATGGAAACCTATTGTATAAGCTTCTTAAAATGCACGCATATACAAAAGAAATCTAAATGCGGTCACCAAAAAGGGGGAAACAACACCACAACTGCACATTTTTCATCACCAGGTAAAACCTCTAGTACTAGAAATGGGTTGCATCTAGATGAGTTGTTGAACAAAGGGCCCCTATAGAAACCCCCAGATACTTTTGGCTATTGCCAAATCAATAGGTTGCTCTACACAAAATGATAGTAAGACCCTAATCCTGAAGGTGACTACATATTTCATTGAACATGAAGAAATTGAGCTGGTGCCTAATTAGAGCCTTCATCTCTAGTTAGTTAGTGTTCATGATACTGGCAGGCACTCTGCATACTCTAGAAAAGTAACCACCAACCCAGCTATAAGCCCATTGATCTACAACTTGAACTGTCTACCCAGTATACTGGTGCAATAGTGGCACTAAAGTTGTGGGAGTAACCAAACATGATCTTAATTTCTAGTGGACTCTGGAATTAAGGCCCACTCCATGAGATGAAACCCATGCCTGACACTGCTGCTTCAGTGAATCTTAGGTCAGATAGGCCATGGGGAAAACCAAATACTGTTATTATGGTAAAGCAGTGGTTCTCAAGTTTCTTAATGCTGCAGCCCTTTAATACAGTTCCTCATGTTGAGGTGACCCGCCCAATAAAAATTTTGTCTTCACTTCTACTTCATAACTTGTGATTTTGCTATTGCCGTGTATCATAATGTAAATATTTATGTTTTCTGATGGTCTTAAGCAACCCTTGTAAGTGGTCAATTTGGCGCACAAAAGAGATATGACTCATAGGTTGAGAACCAATTTGATAAAGGAACATAACAATGAAATGACTCCTAATGACATTCTGCTATTCCCATGCATCTATATCACACTCACCACAGAAACTTCCTCTCGTTTGATGTGGGAGTCAACTCTGTGTCCTGTGATTACCATTAATGAATAAAGAAACTGCTTTGACTTGTTGATAAGGCAGAACTTAGATAGGCAGGGAGGACTGTCCTGAATGTTAAGGAGAAGGAAGGCAGAGTTGGGGAGATGCCATGAAGCTGCTGCCACTAGAGATTGATGTACTGGACTTTGCTGGTAGGCCACGACCTCATGGTGATATATAGATAAATAGAAATGGGTTAAATTAAGATATAAGAGTTAGCCAATAAGAAGCTAGAGCTAATGGGTCAAGCAGTGATTTAATGAATACAGTTTCTGTGTGATTAATTTGGGGCTAAGCAGCCAGAATGAACAAGCAGCTCTCTTCTCAAACAGATTAGCACTCACATGGCCAACTAGATCCACTTAAAAACCTGAGAGAGCTAACAAAAATATCGAGTTTAACACAGCTTCTTGCTGTTTGTTGGTGGCATCAGCAATTCCTTTAAGGGAAGTCTTAGTGATTTAGCAGTAGCAGCTGCATGGTCCCCAAAACAGCTGCTTCCTGGCTATGGGACATGTTGTTAGCAAGAACTCTGGTTCTTTCAGGAGGCCAAACATTTGGATGAGGTTTGTGAGCTGACTGCTGAAGCTTGCTTGATTGCGACATGGACCAGCTGTGTGCCTGAGAATGGGGATTGGGGTAGTGTGCATATCTCTCAGAGGTGTTAGCGGCCCCTCCATGCAACATTTGCTGTGCATGGGAACTAATACAGAGACCCAAAACTAGACAATGTGCAGAGTGAGAGATTTTGGAATGCTTAGTCATAAATGAGGAGTCTTCATCAAATCCCTCCCACCAGTACCCAGGGTACCCCATGGAAGAAAAGGTAAAAAGAGTGTAAGAGCCATACGTGGTGGATAACAACAAAACTTATTTATGTAAGAACTCGTGGAGATTGTGGCAGCATGTTTAGAGTTTGCACAGGTTCAAGCCAGATGTGGTTCTGCTGTGGGACAATGGTCTGTACCCTGTCACTTGTATTTTAAATAAATGCTTATTGGCCAGTAGCTAGGCAAGAAGTATAGGTGGGTGACCATGCAGGAAGTAGAGGCGGGGCAATGCGAATTCTGGGAAGAGGGAAGTTTCAGTCTGAAGTCGTCACCCACACATGTAGGAAGCCAGACACAGAGCAAGCAAGATGTGACTGCTTCGTCAAAAAAGGTACCAACCATCGTGGTTAACGCAGACAAGAATTATGGGCTAATATAAGTTATAAGAGTTAATAAGAAGCCTGAATTAATAAGCCAATCAGTTTACAATTAATGTAGGCCTCTGGGTGTCTTTGGGACTGAGTGACTACAGGACCAGGTGGGACAGAAACCTCGGTCAACATGGTTCCAATGTTGAGAGGGTGATGTGGACACAGGCTCCCATCCC
Source organism: Microtus obscurus (assembly GCA_963919715.1). Taxonomy (NCBI): domain Eukaryota; kingdom Metazoa; phylum Chordata; class Mammalia; order Rodentia; family Cricetidae; genus Microtus; species Microtus obscurus. Next base: position 117,524 of record CAWTZC010001977.1, on the reverse strand, counting down.
TAACTAAGAAGGTAACACCAATGGACATGTACTTGTGAACAAAAAATTAGTTTTCTCCAATATAGTCTCACTGAATATACAAACCACAGTCAAAGATATGTCCCATTCCTAGCAATAGATGGCCAACACAAGTAACTCACTGGTATTTTTGTAGAAATTTTGTTTCATATTTCTTTGTTTGTGCTTTTAAAAAGTATTACTGGTCATTTGCTTGTGTGTTATCACATAACCAGATTTCTGTTGTTACAGATTTTGTTTTAATGTGTGTTGGAAAAGTCCACCCTCCCCAAGTCCACCTTCAATAACACATTTCCACTGTGGTCACATATTCCCCCTATGCACACACACTATACACTTTATAAAGAGCCAGGGCCTTCACAGCCTGTCCTCCTTTCCCCTTCCACCCTTGGTCAGAGGCAGCCTCTGTTTAGTCCTCCCCACCACAGTAAATCGCTCTTTTGTGAGTACTATTTCATGATATGACTTTGTGGCATTCCCTGCATCCAGTACGCCAAGGTACTGTTCCTTCCTCCTTGAACCCTAACAACAATATACCTCTGTATGTGTGTTTCTTGTGTCTTTTCTTTCTTTTGTTTAATTTTGCCCACTTGTGTACTAAATAGAGCGATAAAAGAGAAAGTAGGTGTAATGTTATGTGGAGGTGCGGAGGATCTGAAAAGAAATCGTGGATGTTAAATCTTAATTAAAATATAATGTATACTTTTTCAACAAAAATAAAGTGGAAAATATTTGAACCACACCAATATGTGTTACATTCATTCCCAGAATAATAAATATTTTCCATGTAAGTTAAACCAACCCTCCTGTGGCTCCTACCTTCCATTTCATATGGCATAGAAGGAGAATAATCAGAATTTCCCCCACCTTGTTTCTGTGGTCTAGCTCAGACTTTGCTGGGGCCCTGTAGGTTTGGGTGCAGGCTGCAGGTGTACTGGGGAGCACTGTGTGCTCACTGCACAGAGGTAGACAGCAGAGTCACTGGGCTGGGAGTCTCTGATGTGCAGGGAAACAAGCAGGCTGGATTTATTGAGATGAACTGTGAATCTGCCTTCTTTCTTTTCACCATTGGAGATGATGGACATCAGAGCCTTGGGTTCTTTTCCAGGATTCTGTCTGTACCACCAGAAGTATTGAGAAGCACTATCACTGAAAGTACAGTTGAGAGAGGCCATGGCTCCCTCTGAGACACTGAGTGATTCTGGGTTCTGCTGCACCTTCTGCTGGCTCCTCACCCCTGTGCAGGAAGACAAAGGTCAGATAAACAGGACTGGATGCATATGGATGCAGACACCCCAGAATGCCCTTTCCATGGGCCTCCCACCCGCTTTTGTTTCAGTATGAATACATTAGGATTTCTACCCTCCCTCCTAAAACATGTGAGGACAATGCCCTCCCATATTGTATTTTTATGTTTCGATAGTAATGGTCAAACTCACCCCTCAGTTGAAGCCATAGTACCACTAGCAAAACACTTAAGGGATGCATCATTGTTTTCACTGAAGATTGACACTTCAACTGTAACAAAAGGACTGGCATTTATCAAGTTCAAATTTTCTGCTGTAAGACGCATAAAAAAAGAAAAACCGCAAGGTGTTCATCCAATTAGAAAGAAGGTCCTAGTTTCCACTGCTACCTCAGAATCTTTCTTCCTTCCTCTAGCCACCCCCACAACACACAGACACAAAGGACCCTGTGAGAAATTGCATCTGGGTCTCTGAGAAGATGCTGCCATCTGGTGGACCCACCTTAGAGTAAAAAACTAATTTAAGTGCAGACTCTTCTTATGTGAACTATTAAAACAAGAAATAGTCAGATGAGAAGTTCGAGACTTTGTTCAAGTTTATGTATGTGTGTCCTTATCCAAACATTTTCACCAATGGCAACTTATTTTCAGCAATTAAATGTTATTTCACTAGTCACTTTTCTGTAATACTTTTGAAGAGCCTCTCAATCTAGTAACAGTTTATGCTCTTTATCTCTTCTCAGTATCGGCTCATACACCCCTATATTGTTCCTTCATCATCAGTTTTTATATAAATTTTCTATAATAAAAAATCTGGGGAGACGCACGCGGGCACCGGAGACTACTTCCTACGTAAAACCCCAGCAGCACAGACAGTAAGGGCCCCGCTTGAATAAGTGGGACCTACTGAGACTGAGAAGCTTCGTAAAGCAAAGGACACTGTCGCCAAGACAGAAAGACAAACCACTGACTGGGAGAAAATCTTCACCAACCCCGCAACTGACAAAGGTCTGATCTCCAAAAATATATAAAGAACTCAAGAAACTAGACCGTAAAAGGCTAATCAACCCAATTATAAAATGGGGCACTGAGCTTGAACAGAGATCTCTCAACAGAAGAAGTTCAAATGGCCAAAAGACACCTAAAGTCATGCTCAACTTCCTTAATATCAGAGATGCAAATCAAGACAACTTTAAGATACCATCTTACACCTGTCAGAATGGCTAAAATCAAAAACACCAATGATAACCTTTAAGGAGAGGTTGTGAGAAAGGGGTACACTCATCCATTGCTGGTGGGAATGCAAACTTGTGCAACCACTCTGGAAAGCAGTGTGGAGGTTTCTCAGGAAATTCGGGATCAACCTAGCCATGGACCCAGCAATACCACTCTTGGGAATATACCCAAGAGAGGCCGTATCATACAACAGAAGTATATGCTCTACTATGTTCATAGCAGCATTGTTTGTAATAGCCAGAACCTGGGAACAACCTAGATGCCCTTCAATTGAAGAATGGATGAAGAAAGTATGGGATATATACATATTAGAATACTACTCAGCAGTAAAAAACAAGGACTTCTTGAAGTTTGCAGGCAAATGGATGGAAATTGAAAACACTATCCTGAGTGAAGTAAGCCAGACCCAAAAAGAGGAACATGGGATGTACTCACTCATATTTGGTTTCTAGTCATAAATAGAGGACATTGAGCCTATAATTTGAATTCTTAGAGAAGCTAAATAAGAAGGAGAACCCAAAGAAAAACATATAGGCATCCTCCTGAATATTAACCTTCATCAGGCGATGAATGGAGACAGAAACAGAGACAGGGAGAGGAAGCCGACTATGGTGGCCCGGGGGCCTAGGTTGGGGTTGTGGAGGGTGGGGGGGGGAGGGAGGGGGGGGGTGGGGGGGGAGAAAATTTTTTATAAAAAAAAAAAAAAAAAAAAAAAAAAAAATACCAAAAAAAAATCTGTTAAAATACCTTCACTTATCTATAACACTATCTCTTATTCTCTCTTATCAAGCCTATGAATATTTATCAAACATGTTGTGACCCTTTAAAGGCTTTTTTGTCTGTATCTGTCTTTATTATTTATTTGAAATCATTTTCTGACAAGGAGAGTCTTTAAAATGCTAAGTGGCATGACCAAGGTTAATTCTGTGGCTTTGCCTTTTGGCTCCATCCCATCCAATATGACAGAGGTATGCTCACCAACAGCCGTGTGAGCCATGCATGCTCACCACCCAGTTCAGTTCACCAGACCAGTTCCAGGGATGCAGCAGGTCTATGTAACAATTAAGCAGCTTGTGCACTTTACCCACAAACCCCAGTTCAGTTCTCTGTAGCTGAGTCTCCTGAAAGAGCCAGAGCAGTTCCTACAACCAATACAAACCAGGAAGTCATCTCTGAAAGAAGCCACACCTCTGCTTTCAGGACACAAACAGAGCCTATCTGAAAAATTGTGGCCACCAGGAAGCTCCAGTTGACTCCTGTTTGGTGGTTCTAGAAGCCTTCTTTTTAAGCTTTCTTGGGCTTTATAAGGATGCACATTCCTGAACGTTGGGTGCCAGATGTAGCTACAAATATTCTCTGACCTGCTGTTCTGCCTGGACCAAATTTTACTGCCTGCCTGTTCCAGAAGCCACATATAAAATAAACAAGCTGAGGCTTAATATTAATTACATACTTTTTGGTCTATTAGCTCGGGTATCTTACCTAATTACCTAACTTAAGAGGAAGTGTATTGTAATTAACTTCCAAAAGTCTAGAAATGACAAAAACATCTTGCTGCCTAGACTGTCACCCAAAGTTCTTCTATATCTTTGGAGCATCTATCTTCAGCCTATAGACCCATAGTATCCAGCAGATATTTCCATGAAGCAGGAAATTACAAAACAGCTCCATCTATATTAGCAGTTTGTCAGTCACTTTTCTGTGTCCTGCAGAATGGTTGGCAGACTCTTTCATGAAGCAGGATCTCCAAAGGACCTTCTTTAGGCAGCTTCAGCAGTCATTTTCTGTGGGTCCTGCAAGTCCAGTCAAATAGTTCAGGCAAGAGCAGTTTCTGGCCTAGTGGCTAATAAACTCCATGAGGAGCCTCTTCAATGCCCATCATCCACTTGAAGAAGGTTGGTGCTGCCAGGAACAGATGTGTCTCAATGTCATGAAAAGTCCTAAATTGTTAAAACATTTTAAATTCCATATTCCGTCGTCTTTGAAAAATTTGTACATGTGTACAGGTCAGAGGTCAACATCTTCATCTTGTTTTGTTATTTAAGATGTATCAGAAAAACTTCTATTCAACCAATTATAAATATTTGTGCTAGATTTTACTGCTTTATCAACACGCCCTTCTCTTCTTCCCTGTCCACCCTCTCTCACAGACACAAAAGGACATAGGAGAATTGCCTCTTGCTCTCTCAATGAATCCAGCTGATCATCCCAGGCTGCCTTGTCAGTGAACTCCATGTACTGGACTGGCAATGTCCTCACCAGTGCTAGGGCTGCAGATGTGGGTGCAGTACTGGATACTAAACGTGTTCTGGAGATCTGTACACAGTTCTTCATGCTGGTGAGAAGGGCACTTCACTGATTGAGCCATCTCTCCAGTACCTATTTATTTTTGTTAATAGTACTAATTATATAAAATATTGTTTATATACATATCTACATATGTACATTAATATACACATATCAGATATGTTACTCATTTTCACTTCCCATTTCTTTCTTTTGCACTCACTAAAAGAAAGCTGAGCTAATTTCATAATTTGGTTAATGCAAATAGAACCAAAACATCATGATGTGCAAATAACCTTATTGTATACTGAGTTTGATTCCTTTAGGCACACAGCTAGGAGTGATAAAGCTGGGTTATATGGAATTTATATTTGGTGTGATTTCTATCAAGGAAATATCACACAAAATTTCATAATTGTTGCAGTAATTTGTATTCTGATCAACTACACATAAATGTTCATTTCTCATCATAGTCACAGTCCATTGCCTTTTATTTTCTTGGTGATAGCCATTATTTTGGTGTAAGATACATCTCCAGCATAGATTTTATTTGGTCATCTGTTTCTTTAGCACGGTGGTACTAGAAGTGCTTAGAACTCTCCATATACCAGTAACAAACATTCACAGCAGGGATGCTGGTGATCATCTAGGGGAGGTATGAGCTCCATCCCTGAGACAGACAATAAATAGAACATCCTAGAAAGACAGAATATGGAACTTTGGAAAAAGCAAAAGTATAAACTTTATCTACTGAAATGGGAGGGCCCACAAAGCTAATCAGCTAACTGGGCTTTGGCTATGGAGTTTTATTGAGCTTATGTGTCTTCTCCTTTCCACTATTAGTCCTGTTTAGGTCCCCACCTATGCCTTTCCACCAGTTCAACTCAATTTTTCTTCTGGGAACAAGAAGTAGCAGTTTCCAGGAGCTCACTTTTGCTTTCCCATCTGTATGTGCTCTTTTAGCTCTTCTCAGCCCCACCCCCTCAGAGGTCAATGGCAACTGATGTCAAGGATAGAGCCATGATTTCTCTAGCTAGTTAATTCGAAGATGGGCTGGAGCTGAGAAGGCATCACCCTTAGATGTGCTCTGGGAGTTTGTCCAGGGGACTATGTTCCCACATCTTGAAGAGCATCCCAGATTCTTTCATTGTATTTACTCAGAGCTTGGTACCGTTTTCCCTCAGGTATCATCTCCAAGTTTGTGAACCAAGATTGACACAATTAGATATTTTTACCTAGAAACTTTAGCCCCACATGGCTGGAAAATTAAGGGGGGACTCAGTTTCTGAGAAAGTCTCTACTCAGATGCCCCACAGAATAACAGGACTTGTACATGTTGAAGAAAATTTTTATGAGGATTTGACCAGTCCATGATATGCTGAGCCAAGGACAGTCAAAATGAACAGGGCTATCTATAAATATTTGATGTAGAGAGCCATATATATATATATATATATATGTATACATTAGCTCATTAGCCCATCCCAGAAAACAATTTTGAATGACTTCATTATCAGCCACAGCTGACAGGCAGGGTAGACTCTCCTTCACAGATTTATCTCTGGTGCTCAAAAGGCTTTCATGTGGTTCCCAGATGAGCATTTGGGGGACATGAACCTCACAATTGTGACTTGGTTCTGAGTCTACAGTCACCAAACTGGAAGAGGTCACAAACCACTCAAATTTCAGCCTCACTCAGCAAGATTTCAGACACTAACTTGGCCTGCATTAAGTCCACTATGCTTTGTCCACTATACACCTGTCTTTCAGCAGGAGCTAGACATTCACATCTACCTTCTCAATTACACGTAGGAAGCAGTCTCAGACAGGTGACTCCTAACTTGGGAGAAAGGTAAAGCCATCCCTGGTGAGATGAGGGTATTCAACTGAGAGGAAAAGTGCTCATAGTCCCAGGACAGGGGGTTCCACAGTGAATCCAGTGGACATCTACAGTGACATCCAAGGCCACTAGGATACAAAACCCTCCGAGCCCCTGAGATCTCTGCCAATCAGAAGAGGCAGGCTAAGGATGTGGCATCTGAGGTAGAAAAGTAGCACTGGGTACAGCAGATGAAGTAAAATTATTATTATTACATATCTTATTAAAATAAGACATATTTCTTTAAAATATATGTATCTTAAAATGTATGTATATATTATAAATATATAACAAGTGAACATGTATAAACTTTTTAATATATTATATGTATATATAAATTTTATGTGATATAGAATGATATAATTAATGAGCTTATCAAACAACCATAATATTCAGCATTTATAGTTCCTTATTGAATTAAGTTTTTTATCCTGAATAGTCCACATTATTTCATTAAATCATTTATTTGTGTTTTCTTGAACAAATCAGGATTTCATTTCTACCCACCATTAGCTTTTTGGAAAGCTTTTTGGGAATTCAAAAATTGTTTTTGCCATATTCATAGTTATTTTTTGATTCAATTTTCCAGTTTCATCTAACTCATCGGGTACCACTAGAATATGTTGGATTTTTTTGGATGGGCACATATTTTCTTTGATTTTATCACTCTGTTCGTCCTATTGGACCATCCATCTAGAGCTATGTTGGTTGTGTCTTTGATGTGAGTTTTAGCCCACTGATCCTGAGTCTTGAGTTGAATCTGTAAGGTGAAAGACTGGAGTTGTTCAGAAAGGGCAGAACCATATTGGAACTGAGTCAATCTGGCTGAGTAAGACAATGGAGATTGAAAACTTGCAGACAGAGTTCCTGGGGGAAATATGGTAGACTTGTGTGGGTTCTGGTTCTTTTATTCTGAGTCCAACCCAATGGGCTAGGGCCCTGGCAGAGAAGTCCATGAACAAGAAGATACGCCTTGAACTTTGAATTACTGTTGAAAGAGTTACCACTCCCAAAAGCAGTCTGCTTGGCCTTTCCATGAATGTTTGAAAATATATTTATTCATGGATATTAAGTGCTTCTTCTGTTGACACACATGTACAAGTCTATGGTGTACTTCAACAGTAAGAACTACTGTAAAATTAGTGCTGAATACTGAGGTAGCTAGTGAGTTTGGAAAGAATCTTATAGTCTCAGCAGAGAGAGCAATGGGAAGATGGTTTTACTGGTTCACTGGCCACTACAGTAACCTTTAACCATATGTTTTAAAAATAAAATCTCCTGAGTGTGTTTTCCTCTCATTTCTAGGAGACACAATTTCACAGAACTTTCCTGGTCCTCTCCCCTTCACTCTTCCCATTTTCTCTTTCTTGCTGTTCCCTGAGCCTTAAGTTAAGGAGGTATGTGGTGAATGTATCATTTGGGACTGGGTATCTCACTTGTTCTCTGTATCTAAATGAGACCTGAAGAAGTACAACACTAATAGAATAGACTTGCTAACATGGAAATGGGACATCTCATGAAGCCCTACTGATAGATAAACAACTACAGTCAACTAAGAAGTGCTGAGACTAGAAACAAATTGAACCCTGTAACAGCTTACCAAGATCAAATGACCAGTCCTGAAATTATATACCTATGAGTAACACTCAACAGACTGAGCAGACTATATTTATATATTTAGGCAGTTGTGTGCATGTGAGTATTTGAGGGTGTGTGTGTGCGTGCATGTGTATGTCTGTCTATGTGTCTGTGTTTGTCTGTTTGTCTAGTAGTGACAGACAAAAAGACACTATGATTTTAAGGGAGCAAATGGACATCCATGACAAGGGTTTGAGGAAGGAAAAAGAAGGGAAAAGTGATGTAATTATATTTATTGTTTACAAGAAAATAAATAAATACAATATAAAAGAAAAATCAAATCTCCTATAAAATGTCTCCCAGGGTCATTACTTTAATTCTCTAGGATCTTTTTAACTTTTAAATTGAAGTAAAATTTAAATTGTGCTCATCACTTCCTGACTTGAGAGCTATTTTAAAGTTTCTCATCTCTATTAATCGTGTCTTCTTTTACTCTTTGAGTTTCCCCATTGTGATACTTGCAGTAGGGTTTGATTCATCCCTTCTGGCTATAGCTGCTAAGGAGAGCTAAGTTATGTGAGGGAAGGCCACTGAGCAGCTATAATTATCAGACAGATGGATGTCCCCAAGAACAGGAATGCTAGATCTGAGTGTGGAAGGAAAGTTCCTAGAGAATCATAGGATACCATGCAACCAAACCACCAGCACAGTAAGTCAGAGATGCTCAGGTAGGAATAAGGAAAAGAGAAAAAGGACAAAGAAGAGTCAAGTGCCATTTGCTTGTTTGCCTCCTAACTCATGCATTCAGTATATATTTCTGAACTGATTACAGTGGACCATTTACAATTCTTTATGATAAGAATAACACTGCTATGAATCGAAGGACCAGCACCTTGACATCTTAAAATTTTTATTCTAATTGTAAAATTGACAGTGAACACACTGACACACAAATGAACAGCATAGTTCAATTTTATTAGTCTCAACATAAGAGAGATGACCAGAGTGTTACAACAGCATAAGTAGAATAATGAATAATAATGATAGAGCAAGGGTGTATGATACAGTAAGTGGGAGCTATGGCAGTTTAGGGGAAGGACTGTGGTAGAGATGAAGGAGGACTATGTTAATGGAAAAAAGAATTGAGTAAGGGCTATAATGCAGATAGTAATGGCATATGATTGAATAAGTGGTGGGCTATGTTAGGATATGAGGATGACTATGAAAGAGTAGGAAGGCCTATGGCAGAGTAACAAGAGGATTATGATATAGTAACAGGAGGACTATGATAGAGTATCAGGAGGACTATGACAGAGTAGCAGGAGGACTATGATAGAGTAACAGGGGGACTATGATAGAGTAACAGGAGGACTATGATAGAGTAGCAGGAGGACTATGATAGAGTAACAGGGGGACTAAGACTATTGGAGGAAATGCCACTTGTTGGTTCCCAGCATCTGGGCTAGCTTAGACCCAAAATAATCACACAGAAACTATAGGAATTAAATTACCTCTTGGGCCATTAGCTCTAGCTTCTTATTGGCTAGCTCTTTTATTAATTTAACCCATGTCTATTAATCTGTATATTGCCATGTGGCTTACTAGGTAATGTGCCCAGCATCTGTCTCCAGTGGCTCTATGGCTTCTCTCTGAATCTGCTTTTCTTTCTCCTAGCATTCAGCCCAGTCATCCCAACCTAGCTCTCCTCTGCCCCACTCTGCTCTGCTATTGGCTCAAGGCAGTTCTTTCTCCATTAATGGTAATCACAAGATACAGAGAGAACTCCAACATCATATGACAGAGTAACAGGAGGATTATGACAGAGTAACAGGAGGACTATGACAGAGTAACAGGAGGACTATGATAGAGTAACAGAGGGACTATGATAGAGTAACAGAGGGACTATGATAGAGTAACAGGAGGACTATGACAGAGTAACAGAGGGACTATGATAGAGTAACAGGAGGACTATGATAGAGTAACAGAGGGACTATGATAGAGTAACAGGAGGACTATGACAGAGTAACAGGAGGACTATGACAGAGTAACAGGAGGACTATGACAGAGTAACAGGAGGACTATGACAGAGTAACAGGAGGGCTACTATAGAGTAACAGGAGGACTATCAGAGTCACAGGAGGACTATGACAGAATAATAGGAGGACTGTGATAGAGTAACAGGAGGACTATGATAGAGTAACAGGAGGACTATGATAGAGTAACAGGAGGACTATGATAGAGTAACAGAGGGACTGACAGAGTAACAGGAGGACTATGATAGAGTAACAGGAGGACTATGACAGAGTAACAGGAGGACTATGATAGAGTAACAGGAGGACTATGATAGAGTAACAGGAGGACTATGATAGAGTAACAGGAGGACTATGATAGAGTAACGGAGGACTATGTAGAGTAAGAGGAGAACTCTGACAGAGTAACAGGAGGACTATGACAGAGTAACAGGAGGACTATGACAGAATAATGGGAGGACTGTGATAGAGTAACAGGAGAACTGTGATAGAGTAACACGAGGGCTACTATAGAGTAACAGGAGGACTGTTATAGAGTAACAGGAGAATTGTAATAGAGCTGGCACCTTTTCCCACAAAAAGCTTATGTTGACAAGTCAGATCTGTACAAATGCTGCAGAACATTGTATATCACAGCTTAAACTTAGCATTGTATTCTAGAAGGAACAAAATGTCATTTAAACACTTTAAGAGTGTAGACAGCATCTGGTTTATACTTTATGTATTTTATGTGATAGGGCATTAAGTTGTATGGTTGCTCTTTTCCAAGCACTGAAATTACTTCTGAGTCTCTTTAGACAGCCAGGTGACATGTAGCCACTTGGAGTTCTCAAAATTTTCACCCTTGCTCCTCAAACTGTCTTTGAGTGTCATTCTGAACTTACTAACAACAAAGGGGAAATTTCTCCGTGCAGTTGAAGTCCCTTTCCCCCTCTGTGCTTGTGTGACAGGGCCAGTTCTGTCCTCCTACCATCTTCCTCTTCCTTCTCTATAGGAATCCTAGGACTGGGGACCCGGGGCTCTTCTGTCACCTCTCACTCCATACTTTCTGAAGACAATATATGGATGTCCCTTTTCCTGGAGCAACCTGTTCCCTGCAATTATATAATGCAGCTAGATCTACTAGAGAGTTGTTTAAGAAAAAGTGGAGACAGACTTCATCTACCACAACAAGCAGACAACTTACTTAGTCACACAGCTTGACTGGGGGGGGGGGGTCTCATACTCTGCCAGAGGCAGTTTTGCATCAGATATTACTTTAGTCCCAGCCAAGAATCAAAGACAGAAAACTCTACTTCTTGTTCTCCCACTGTGGCTATTCATATGATTTTGTGCAAATCAGAGAAATGGAGAGGCACACAACACAGAGGAACCAACGCAACCCCAGAGGCAGGAACTCAGCAGTCAGGCCCCGGGTGATGAGTTTGTGTTCAGCTCCCCCTGTGGTTTCCACTACTGTGTCACTCAGAGCACAGTAGTACACAGCCGAGTCTGACTCCTGGACCGAGGCTTTCTGCAAGTGGAAGGAGCTAGATCCTTTATCATATGTAGCTTCAAAACCTCTGCTGCTTCCCTTCTCGTTGGCCTTCGAGGCTCTGAAGAGGAGCTGTGGACCTTCTCCGGGATACTGCACGTACCAGAACAGGGCTGGGTACCCTGGGGCTGAATAGTTGCAGTGTATAGTAAGAAAGTCCTCTTCTGAGAGGGTCACTTGACTTTCTGTCTGTGTCACTGAGTCTCCATGGGTCCTTGCTGGAGGAAAAAAAAAACAAAAATAAAACAGATATGTATGTTACCTTAAAGACAAAGTCCTTTGTTGAACTTAGGGCTCGAGGCTTTTCTTACATAAAAAGAGTAAAAAGTTTAAATCACTTTACTTACTGAGTATGAGGAGTATCGCAGTAACGAAGCCTGGGGAAGATTCCATCTTTAGTGGCATCTAGACGATGTTCTTGATTCTTAGCATGTTAAAAACAGAGAAATAATGAGTCTAAACTTAGATTCACACAGGAAATACTATAGTGTTAGGATGCGGCGCCACCTGGTGACCAGAAAGTAAGAGTTAAATGTGGCAATATTCACTGAAAGACATGGAAATAATGAACTCTTGGGTTGGGTTTAGAATCACTGCTACTTCAAAGGTCGTATTTTCTCTCTTCTAAGTGACTGTCAATTTTAAGGCATTTTTAATTAAAGTTTTTTTTGGGGGGAGGGGAAGAAGTCACACTGCACAAACAATACTTACATATTTCAGAATTCCAGGACAACTGAAGAAAAACATAATCGATTAAATTCTATGGAGTAATCTGAACTTTTTGTGAAAGGTTCCCCTTCACATTTAAAAGATTTCTGCTAACCCAAACTGACTTGCTCTCTGAGCTAAGTCTACAAACGGACTTTCTGTTTTTACCCACGCTGGGATTCTCTCAGGGTTTAGTTTAAGCTCCACATCTTTAAAACCGAAATCTCGTTCCCTGTTTCTACTAAGAAAATACTGAGATTAAGTGTAACCACGATACATGTGCTTCCAGTTTCTTGTTATCATCTTTATGGTTGTTTTCATATAATTGTTTAGATGCCATTCCTGGTCATTGTTTTGTCTTCATGGGTCATTTTATGTCCTAAGGAAATAACTAAGGTACTAATATGTGACCAGTTTGTATTTTTTTCTTCTCTAGAAAAAAAACCAGCATCATGAGATATATCAGTACCAATGATAATTACAGTCTCTCTGTCTTACCAGAGAAATACATTTTAAGAAGTGAGCCGTTTTTCTCTTTCATGGTGTTATAAGATGTGGGGAAGATGAATTTCATTCTTTGTGCCAGGGTCACGCAGAATGCTGTATAAAATAGAAAACAAAAGTTGCACCTTGGGCTACTACCCTGATCATTCCAGTTCAGTTGTTATTTTATTTTTTAATTACTATTTTTGAGATTATTATTTAATCACAATACTTCTCCTTTTCCTTTTCTCTCACCAAACTTTCCCATGTACCCCTTTCCACTCTCCACCAAACCTTTTTTTGTTAATTATTATTGCATGTATATAAGTATATTTATATACATATATATTCCTAAGTACAACCTATTTGGTTCATATAATTTTAAATGTATTCATGTTTTTAGGGATGGCTATTCGATGCTGGAAAACCAATTGGTGTGTTCTTCCCTGGGTAAGGCCACCTCTCCTGTTCCCAGGTTTCCTCAGTTGCCCATGCCTCTCTTGCAGAGATCAATCATAGTAGGCTGCTGTCTGTCTACTTTGTCACACTCATCGGTATAACCCTGGATCAGCTCACATTTCTATGGTCATGTTGATGAGACTTTATCTGTGTAAATTATGACATCAGTAAAAGACACAATCTTTAGGCAAACTCCTCAATCCTGTAACTTTTACAATCATTCTGCCTTCTCGTCTGCAATGTTCTCTGAGGCTAAGGTACAGGAGTGTTTTGTAGATGTATCCATTGGGACTGGGATCCACAATTCTGCAGTTTGATTGGTCTTGGTATCCTTTAATGGTTTCTAGATAGAGAGAAGTTTGCAAAGAGAAGTTCCTGTTAAGAAGGGTGAGGGCTTCAGTTATCTGTGGGTATAAGGACAAGTGTTCATAGACTGTTGTTAGGGATTATGCTGGTTTCATAAAATAGATTCTCATCTAATATTTCACTTGAACTTTATAAATTATCTAGGTTTCCAGCACCACACACAGTGTTGCTATTGCGGAGTTGGTCTTCTGTCCAATTAGAGAGCCGTGGGTACCATTAAGGAGTGCGTGCCATTACTGCACTTGCAGGGTTATTGTGACTTCTGATGGTTGATGTGGTTCATAGGGATCATAACTGTCAAGGACTCTGTTGCTTCCCTCTTTTGGAAACTTGCAGGGTACTTTCTTGCTTCAAGAAAGCCAGTCCTCTGAAAGGGGCATTCAGGCATAAGTTCTAGTTTAGTGGTTTCTGGGCCCTGTGTTTGAAGTGACTGGTGTTGTTAGCAATAGGGACTTGCCACCTTTCAGGGGTTAACCAAGGGCAGCAGCAACAGGCTGTATGTTTTGGGAGTTTCTTGGATAGCCCTGGCCATGAACTAAAAAGAAGGCTTCTCATGTATGGTCTTGAGGTTTTGTTACATGTTCTTTGACTCTTGGAGGAAGCACCATCCTCCCACAGTAGAAAAATTTATTAAAACTATAAATATCTATATATCTATATCTAATACATTGCATTGTAGGAGTTATTTTCTAGGTAAGTAGTTAATAACATGGTTCCTTCTGGAATTTTCAGAAATCCTTATAGATACTTTACCCACTTCTCTTGTATTTATCCCCACCCTAGTTTCTTTAAAAATCTTCTATTTTTCCATTGCCCCTATCAGATTTCAGGAATCCTGATAGTCTGCTTTACTCTACCCCACTTCTTCTGTATTTACATCTCTCCCCCATCCCACATTTTCCATATTTCCTTGATTAGACAACCTGTACCCAGTAATCTCCTGCTATTTTTTCCCTAAACCTTATACCTTGGGAATGGTCTCATTTCACTTTCCTGGTTTCTGCAGTTACTACACACTATGAACTCACATCTGAAGATTTGGAGATATGAGCCTTCAATAAGAAAGAGCATGTAGTGATAACCTTTCCGGATCTGGATAGCACTTAATATGATCTTTTCTAGTTCCAGCTGTTTAATTTCAATGTGCCTGATTTCATTTTTATTTACAGCTGAAGAGTATCCCATAGTATATCTGTACCACATGTTCATTAACCATCAACCAGCTTTTCTTTTTTGTTTTTTTTTCTTTTTAGATTAAACCACAGAATCAGTGTATATCCAGAAACAACAGTAATTATACAAAGTGTACAAATTCATGAAAGGTGAACAACACATTATAACCCCAACTCCAAATTATTCCAAAAACAGAAGCAGAAGATCACGGTCTAATCCATCTTATGTGAACCTAATTACCCTGAAACCACACAAAGATCCAAGAAAGACAGAAAATTACAGACCAATATCTGTTCTGAATATAGAAGAAAGAATTCTTGAAAATACATGCAGACTGAATACAAGGCACATTAAAAAAGAATCATCCACTGTGATAAAGTAGGTTTCATTTCAGAAATACAAGAATAGTTCTATGTATATAAATCAATAATGTAATCCCACATATAAACGACTGAAAGACAAAAAAGACATAATACCTAATTTGATGCAGTAAAGGCCTTTGTAAAATCCACATTTCCTTCATACTAAAAGTCCTGGAGAGACTAGAGGTTCAAGGAACACAGCCCAATACAATAAAGTATCAATATACAACAAGCCCACAGGCAACATCAACCCAAATAGGGAGAAATTCAAGACATTTCCCTAAAATTGGTAGCCAGGTAAGGTTGTCTATGTTTTTCATACCATTTCCTTTTAGTGCTTGAAGTCCTAGCTGGAGGAACAAGACAACTGAAGGACATCAAAAAGACACAAATAGTTTCATTCCATTTAATTTGATGTTGACTGGTGGCTTGCTGTATATTGCTGTTAATTATGTTTATATATGTTCCTTGTATCCCTGATCTCTCCTAGAACTTTCTTATGAAGGGGTGTTGGCTTTTACCTAATCCTTTTACAGCATCTAATGAGATGATCATATGATTTTTTTCTTTCAGTTTATTTATATAGTGGATTATAATGATAGATTTTTTTTTATGTGGAACCATCCCTGCATCTCTGGAATGAAGCCAACTTGATCAGAGTGGATGATTTTTTGATGTGTTATTGAATTCTTATTGCCAGAAATGATTCCACTAAAATCAGGAACAAGACAAGGCTTCTACTCTCACCATATCTATTCAACATAGTTCTAGATGTTCTAACTAGAGAGATAAGATACCAAGGAGATCAAAGGGTTACAAATTTGAAAGGAAGAAGTCAAATATTCAGTATTCACGGATGATATGATAGCAGACATAAGTGACCCCAAGAATTCTACCAGGGAATTCCTACAGCAGATCAACAACTTCAGTAATGTGGCAGGATACAAGATCCACTCAAAAAAATCAGTAGCCCTATGAACACCAGATTTTTGACAAAGAAGATAAAATTAGACCATGGAAAAAAGAAAGCTTCTTCAACAAATGGTACTAGTATAACTGGATGTGAGCATGTGGAAGAATGCAAACAGATTAATTCCTATCCCCATGCATAAAATTCAAGTCAAAATGGATCAAAGACCTCAATATAAAATCAGACCACTCTTTTTGGCAGAGGCCACTTGTTTGTTCCTGACTGCCCAGACTCTAAATAACCAAACAGAAGCTGTATTAAATAAAACCCTGCCTTCCCAATCACTTAAGTATATTTCTACATAGCTCTTACATCTAGAATTAACCCATATCCATTATTTTATATTTTACCATGAGGCTTGTGGCATACAGGCAAGTTTCCAGCAGGCAACTCACATCTTTCCCCTCTGGTCTCCTAACTCCACCTACTTTTTCCCAGCATTCAGTTTAGTTTTCCCCACCTAACTCTACTTTGCCCTATCACAGACCAAGCAAGCTTCCTTATTTATTAACCAATAAAAGCAACACATATACAGAAGGACCACCTTCACCATTTCCACTTTCCTGTTTAAATAAAAGGAAGGTTTTAACTTTAACATTGTAAAATTACATATAACAAAACAGGTATCAAGCAAGAATTACAGTCACAACATTCATATCTATTTTATCTTTTATTATAACTAAGGAAAACTATAACAATCTATTCATCAACTCCATTAAAGACTCCAGAAGAATATTATAATATTACCTAAGTAAACAGGAAGTGCATTGTAAGCAACTTTTAAAACTCTAAAATTAACAGAGACATATAATTGCCTGAACAGTCACCCAAGGCTCTTCTGTAACATCGCAGGCACCCATCATCAGCCTATTGGTCCATAGTATCTGGTTCACTTTTTCATAAAGCCAAAAATTTCAAAGACAGTTCTGCCTACTTGGCAATTTGTCAGGTGCTTTCTTCTGTGTCCTGTAGAATGTCTAGCAGATTCTTTCATGAAGCAGGAAACCCCAAAGAACTGTCCCACCTTTAGGCAATATTAGCAGTCATTTTTCTGTGGGTCCTGCAAATCCAGTCAAGCAGTACAGGCAAGAGCAGCTGCTTTTTATTTGCCTAATGCCTAACAAACTTCATAAGGTGCCTCTTCAATGCCCATCATCCTCTTGAAGTAGATTGGTGTTGCCAGGAGCAGATGTGTCTTATGCCATCTAAAATACTAAGTTCTTAAAGCATTTTAAAAGTCATAGTCTGTAGTCTTTGAAAGATCTGAATAATATCTATCTATCTAAAATATATCTCTGTAAATCTACAAAACCTAACATGACTATAAGCTTGACTATTATAGATGACTCTCTATTAGCTTATATTGCTTAATTTTACTTTACATTTTAAATTAGTTACACAAACACAATACCTTAATCAAGAGTAGAAATATATATATATATGTGTGTGTGTGTGTGTTTTATATACATATATGTAACAAAATTGATCTTAAATTTGTATCAAAAGAACAAGATACATACCAAAGCAAAGTCTTGATCTCTATATCATATCCCCCTTTAAATGCAAAAAAAAACAATTATAAACAATATTTGGGATTTTCAACATAGTTCTCTACAAACTGTTTCCTGCTTTTTGTTGAGTGAAATAATTTTGGAGGGTTGTTCATGGTGATGTTTCAGGGAGTCTTGGTCCATCAAACCACATCAGTCTGGAAGGATTCCACAGGTTCTCACCATCTGTGGAAACAAAAGATAAACATCTTTTCAAAAGCAACAAATCTTTAAACCCAAGTTCTGAAGTCATGATACCTTTAAAAGTGATATGTTGGTTTAGCTTAGCAGCCCATACAATGAAATGTCTCTTTGTACCTAACTCCTTCACAGTCAAAAAATTAAAAGAAAACACAATAATATACATAATCCAGACTCTGTGTGTGTATGTGTATTCCATCTTTATGTAGCTTATTTTTCTTGCTTTACTGCTTTTTCTACAAGTTTAACATTTATTTTATTATCTTTACCCCTTTAACTTACTGTACTCTTTCATATTATAACTGTTGATACTCTTTTCTCTCTCTCTCTCTCTCTCTCTCTCTCTCTCTCTCTCTCTCTCTTTCTCTTCCTCTCTAAAGCCTATGTACATTTATCTAACACTGTGACCCATTTAGAGGTCTTTTCCATTGGAATCTGTCTTTATTATGTACCTGTAATTATTTTCTGACCAGAAGCACTCCTTTTTTAAAAAAATGCTAAGCAGGGTTGTCTAGGGCCAACACAACCCTGCCTCCTTGCTCTCCCCAGTACAACATGGCAGAAGCACTTTCACTGCCTCTGAAAGCCATGTACATTGCACCATTTTAGGCACACAGTGGGTCTGTATTGCCATTAAGCAAGTTGTAACACTCTGCTCACAGACTCCATTTAAATACTTCATAGCTGGACCTCTGAAAGAAACAGAGTTTGTGCTGGCTGCTTGGACTAGGAAGCTGTCATTTCAAAACCACACTTTTTTTTCTGTTTGCAATGAATCAGCAAAACTTCTCTTAAAGGAGCAGACTATGGGGCCACTAGTGGTAAGACCAAGATTTATCCCTACTGCTTTTTCTGGCTTTTTGAAACCCATTCCCTCTGGGAGGATGCCTTGCTCAGCCTAGATATAATGGGGAGGGCCTTAGTTCTGCCTTAAAGCAATGTGCATGCTAAACTTTGTTGACTCCCTTACCCTCTCTTAGGAGTGGATGGGAAGTGGAATGGGGGATAGGAGGGAGGAGGGTGAAAGGAAAAGGAAGAAGGGAGGACGGGGAAATGGATTTGACATGCAAAATGAGAAAAGATAGTTCTTATTAAAAATAAATTAAAATAAAAAATAAAATATATGAAAGTTTAAGAAAGAAGACACAAATAGGAAAGAAATAAGTCAAACTATCTTTTTTCATTTATTTGTTTGTTTATTTATTTATTTATTTATTTATTGGTACCGTCTTTTCTCATTTTACATACCAATCCCAGTTTTGGATCACAGAGTTCTTTTTCTCTACTCAAGGCTGAACCAACAAGTATCTTCTACCATGTTCTCCTATTAGTAGTGGCATTTGTGTTGTGTGCAAAACAATACTTTCTTTATCTTATAAAATATATTCATCTTTCCTTTACTTTTTAATTAATTTTATTGAGCTATACTTTCTTCTCTGCTCTCCTCCCTTCCTTTCCCCTTCCCTTCAGCCCTCTTCCATGGTCCCAATGCTCCCAATTTATCTCAGGATATCTTGTCTTTTTCTACTTTTCCATGTACATTAGATCCATGTGTGTCTCTCTTAGGGTTTTCATTATTGTCAAAGTTCTCTGGAATTGTGAATTGTAGGCATGTTTTCTTTGCATTATCTCTATAAGCCACTTATTAGTGAGTATTATAATATTTGTCCTTCTAGGTTTGGTTTATCTCACTCAATATGATGTTTTCTAGCTCCATCCATTTGCCTGCAAATTTCTAGATGTCATTATTTTCTCCTGCTGTGTAGTACTCCGTTGTGTAAATGTACCACATTTTCCTTATCCATTCTTTGGCCAACGGGCATTTAGGTTGGTTCCAGGTTCTGGCTATGGCAAATAAAAATGCTGCTATGAACATAGTTGAGCACATGTACTTGTGGTAAAATTAAGAATCCTTTGAGTATATATACAAATGTGGTATCACTGGGTCTTGAGGAAGGTTGTTTTCTAATTTTCTGAGAAATTGCCATACTGATATCCAAAGTGGCTGTACCAGTTTGTACTCCCACCAGCAATGCAAGAGTCTTTTCTTTACTCCACAAACTCTCCAGCATATGTTGTCATCAGTGTTATTGATCTTGACTATTTTTACAGGTGTAAGATGGAATCTCAGGGTTGTTTTGATTTGAATTTCTGTTGGTTAAGGATTTTGAGTTTTCCTTTTGTTTTAATACATTGAACCATTCTTCCAGGACAATATTGAATAGAAGTGGTGAGGATGGACATTCTCGCCATCTTCCTGATATTGGATGGGATGACTTTAGACTCACCCCAATAATTTTGAACTGAATTGTAAATTTTATGAAGTTCTTAACAGGTTAAGAAAGTTCACTTTTATTCCTAATTTATAAAAAAATAAATAATCAATGTTGAATTTTGACAACAGATTTCCATTGTATATTGAGATTATTTGACATTTTCCTTATTAAAATGCCACATATTATTTTTCAAATTCTATACCTACCTTAACTCCTCAGTTTCTCTATATAATAAAAGAATACTTTAAAGAATACTTCAGCCAGGTATGGTAGTGCATTCCTGTATTGCTGTATGTGAGAAGCTAGAGAGCATTGCTAGTCTGAGTGTGGTTTGAGATACAAATCAAGAGTCTCGCTCCCTCCCCCCCCCCCCTCTCTCTCTCTCTTTCTATATATATATATTTGTGTGTATACATACATATATATGTATATATACATATATATTTGTGTGTATAAAATTACAATTCTGTTTACGAAATCTAAGAAAAATATAAATATTAAAATCAAATAAGTAAAACTATTATTCATCTACCCTATGAAGTCATTTTTTGGGTATTGAAGAGAAATATATACATGAGTGCACCTCAAATAATTATAAATTAAAACATAAAAATAAGCAACAGAAAATATGTTACCCTCCAATTTCTGTTATAAAATTGGGTAACTGTGAGTATCTAGGTAAATATGAAAAGAAATGTTGTGGGATTCCCCTCTGTATGCTTTGAATACCATTGGTTAATAAAGAAACTGTCCTGGGCTGGTGCAGGGAATAGAGGCAGGCAGGGAAAACTAAAGTGAATGCTGGGAGAAAGGAGGCAGAGTCAGAGAGAAGCCATGGAGCCCCACCAGAGATATACACTGGAAACTTTACCTGGCAAGTCATAGACATATCGTGATAAAGATTACTAGAAATGGATTAAATTAAGATGTAAAAGCTAGCCAATAAAACACTATAGCTAATGGGCCAAACAGTGTTTTAAATAATATAGTTTCTGTGTGATTATTTCAGGGCCGAGCAGCCAGGAACCAAAAAATGGCCTCCAACAACAAAGGAATTTGATTGTCAAAATATAATTCAAATAATCACAGCTGGTTATTATAGAAGTTAAAGAGAAATACGGATGGAAATGGGAATGCCAAGTTAAGAATTAATGAAAATTATTTTTTATTTCTTTATTTAATAATAAAAATATTTCAATACAGATTAAAAAGTGAACTATCCGTTTCTTCAAAAACTGATTATTTGGACTATATGTCACAGGGAGCAATAGAAAAAGAAACTAATTTTTCTTAAGAAAAAATGGAAGAAAGATGAGGCTTCTTTGCATTTTAAGGATGTTAGAGGGACATAATGATTATGGTGTATCCCAGAGCTTGGACTCTTCCCTGGCTCCAAAATCATTTTTGTTGACTGGGGTTTCTTTTCAACTAGGTCCCACATCTGTTTAGTCCCAAATAAACACACAGAGGCCTACATTAATTATAAGCTGATTGGCCTATTAGGTCAGGATTCTTATTAACTCTTATACTGTACATTAGCCCATAATTTTTGCCTGTGTTAGCGATGTGGCTTGTTACTTTTTTCAGCACGGCAGTCACATATTGCTTCCTCTGTGTCTGGATGATGACTACAGACTGAAACTTCCCTCTTCCCAGAGTTCTCATTGTCCCACCTCTACTTCCTGCCTGACTACCAGCCAATCAGCATTTATTAAAATACAAGTGAAAGGGTACAGACCATTGTCCCACAGCAGATTTTTCTCATCAGTTTTGCTCCAGTTTACACAGAAATAAACTTTTTTTCTTCCAAATGAAGAGGAGTCACAAGTTCTCATTCCTTTCTGTCTGTGGAACTGGAAGTTGTGCTATCAGCTGCCCTGCAGGCTTGTCTGTCTATCTACTGTCAGCCATTCTTGCCCAGGCTCAGCATTCCTTTCCCACCCCTGCTGGGCTCCTCAGTCTTCTCTTTCCCCTGTAGGGCTTCTGCTCATTCCTCACAGAGTCCTCTTTAGAGGATGCCACTGCTCCCATCCCCCACCAGGCAGATTTTGCACAGGTGCAGCCCTGTCTGTCACAGTGTGCAACTCTCAGGATACAGTGATACACAGCAGCATCGCTCAGGCTGACCCGAGGCAGGATCAAGGTACTTGACTTTCTGTCAGAGGGAATAGCCAGAGAGGCCATTCTATTGCTTGTGTTTTGTTGTAGACCATGAATCACATATTCTGGACCGCGAAGAGGAACCTGTCGGTACCAGTAAATGTACTCGTTCCCACTGATGGTGGAGTGGTTACAAGGCAAGTGTACAGTTTCTTCTTCAGTACTTTCCATTGAATCTGGCTGTGTAGTTTTAGCATCAACCACAATACCTAAGGAGTTAAGAAGCAACAGATCAACTTTGAACCATTCAATACTGAAGTGTCTAAGCGTCAGGCTCTCTGATGCCTCAGACCTCTTCTCCTGAGTTCTCCTGAGTGCTGTATGTTGCTCAGGACCAGAGGAAATTGCTAAAATTTACTCCTTTGCTGTGCAGAATCACACAGCCAAAGATGCCCATGTCCCCTTTTCCTCAAGCTTAATGAACCTGGAGCTTCTTGTATGTAAGTCCAGCAGACACATTTTCTTTGTCTTTAGACACAAAAATCATCCTTCTGTAGGTCCAGAACACTTACCCAAAGTCAGGAGAATGGGAATTCCACTCATGCACCTCATAGTTAAGAGCAAGTAGATGTTCTATGGTTCTGAACTCAGAATCTGTGTCTGATGGAAGGATGTGAGGCCTCAAGCCACAAACCAGCACTTTCCAGCGTTGCCCCTCCTCAAGAAGCCTTGTTTATAGGTGGCTCTAGTCATGTGTCTTTTAGTTGGTTCTATCTCTACCTCCAAAGTTTAAATATAACATTTAAAAGGTGAAAATAATCTTTTGCAAAATTCCCAGTTGGAGCTTTTGTTGAGATAATTTCAAGGCTTAAACTCAACAAGGCTTTTTCCTGAATGTACGAAACCTTTCAAAGGAAACTCTATGCCCCTTGCTTATAGGACAGGCAAAACTCAGTATCAATTGATAGTTTAGTGTGCTGCTGAACTGATAGGAATTGTTCTTTATTTCAGGAATTCTTATTGAGCTTTGTGCTATAAGAATAAGAAGGACTTCCTATCTATATTGACAATATAAAAGTCTTAGGAGCAGAAATAAATTAACCTTTAGAAATGCCAACTTCTTTTTCCCATCAAAATTATGATAAACCAAGTTAAAAATGAAACAACACTGTAGAAGAAACTATTTGTAACATACTTATTGAAAATAGTTTCTTAAGAGCCTAACAGTGCATGATCAGTATGGCAGAGAAAAAAACATGATAAAATTAAAGTTCTCTGGTGTCCTAGCCTCCTAGGTGGACTACTGCAAAAAAGATTCTGTCTCCTACTTCTTCTACCTGGGATTACTGTCTAGACACCAATGACTTGCTTGCCCATGAACCGTGCTCTAACACAAATCTCACCTCTAACCTCACCTGCCAGTCGTATGCCTTGAAGATAGTAAATAGGAAAGAAAAGACATAAGGGGCAAGAAAACAAGATTTGGAGAAGAAAATGAAACGATGCCATTTGACTAGGGAAGTAGAAATACTTACTCTAGTTTATCAAAAGTGACTACTGGAAATATGGCCAGGAAAAAAAAAAACTTAAATCATTCCTTCCTCTCTGTTATAAAACTGAACTTGTTGATATTCAGTAACAATAAATATTTGGTTACTTAAAATTGACCTCTATGTTAATGACTTGTCTTATTGATTACTTGTCAAACTGGAGATTGACCCCCTGGCTTTGCTGAATGTTCAGCAAATGCTCTAACCCTGAATTACATCTCCAATCCATATAGATTTCTTTCCTTTATCTCATTTTATCTTCCATTCTTCCTTTCTTTTTTTCTTTCTTTCTCTTGAGACTAAGTCTCACCCTATTGCTCAGGCTTTCTCAAAACATCCACTACTCCCACATCCACTCTTCTAGGAGTTATTACTGTCAGCGGTTGCTTGGGGAGTCATTTTCTTCAGTAGTGCAGCCAGTTGGGGGACTAATTGGGAAGAAAAATCCAGCGGGAAAATAAAGTGTCTAACAGAGAGTAATGGAGGATGTGGTGAATATAATCACAACATAGTGTATATATGTATGAAACTGCCAAAAATCAAACAAAAAAGAAAAATGATCGAATAAAAATTCATGATCTCAAGGGAACAAAACCTTAGTTTCCAAGTTGTTGAAGCTGCACGGCCATGCCTTGCTCCTCCCTCACTTTCCCTGGGTAAGGGCTGGGCTCATCTGTTTGTTTTTCCATTTACAATGAGATTCCTCATATGTTTATATCTGTCAATGCATTCACTATGTGTTTATAAAATGATAAGGTGACAGAAGGGATGAAATCCTCTGTACACCCACTGACAGCCTTGGCTCAGCCTGGAAAGAGCTTAGGTTCATAGCCCCCTCTGGTGACTGTTCAAGGGAACTCCTTTCCTAAAAACTAAAATCCAGGATGGAGTTTTTGATATGATCCCTCCTTCTACTGAAGAGATTCAGTGGAGAGTTTCCTGTCACTTTCTTCAAAGAAAGACTGAATTATTTGCATGTATTGGGAAACTGGAATTGCTTCTCTGATGTTTTCTCAAGGACCAAATTAATTTTGTCCTCCTTGGTTTCTTGTTTTTTGGTTTGAAGGCAGCTTCAAGCCCATGCTCTTTGTCACAAGGCATAAAATTTGACAGTCCAAGCACTGAGCAGTAATCTAACAGGTGGATGCAGTAGTTGATGCTTATTCATCACAGGACCAGGAGAAGTTATGTGTGATGATTCAAAATGACTCCAATTTAATGTTTCTACTGTCCCAGGGGGTATTTTGAATAAATCACTTCAACACTAAAAGTATATATAAAATTCAAATGTCATACTGATTCTCATCCTTCATCATCCAAAATCACAAATTTAGAACAGGGAAGCCTGGTTGTGACACTGTAACAATGTATGACATGACAACTATGTATTCATACTTAATACATATTCAGTGTGCTTCCACTGTGTGCCAGCTAGTCAGGTGATGACAGTCATTAAGTGCCAGTCCATATGAAAAGAAAAGGCTGTGATTGAGAACAGAGATCAGACCAACGTTAGACCCTTTCATCTAGAGTCCATTACTGTTGTGTTCAAATGGTGTAAAGAATCAAGACTGATTTAAAAGGACAATAAATATTTCAGCATCATTTGTTATTATCTGTTTTATGTGATAGTTCTATTGAGATAGGAATCATGTACTATATAATTTTACAAATACAATATAATTCTAGAGCTTTAGTGCATTCACAGAAGTATACATCCGTCTTCACAATTAATCATAGAATATTTTCACCATCCCTCTAGGAAAGTAGTCCTCAACCTTCCTAATGCTGTGACCCTTTAATATGGTTCCACAAGTTGTAATGACCCCCAAGCATAAAATTTTCCTTGGTATTTCAAAATTTTGCTGTTATAAATTGTAGTGTAAAAATATGTATTTTCTGATGGTATTAGTTGATCTCTGTGAAGGGGTCATTTGACCTTCCCCCACAAAGGAGTCATGCTTCACAGGTTGAGAACCACTGCTCTAAAGGAGTCCTTTCTCATGAGTTGTCACAGATGATTTCTGCCCATGAAATGCCCTCTAGGCAACCCCTCATCTACTTTTTGTCTCTGCAGAATTTCTGAGCAGTTCATAGATATGAAGTTGCATAATACATGCCCTGAGACAGTAGGTCTCTGATCATTGTCTCAGCTGCTAATAATAAAAGATGTGGACACATGAGGAAACCAGTAAAGACAGACTTTATTAAAGAAATTTAAGGACAGAAGAGAAATTAAGGAAAAGTAAGAGAAACTCCCATAAGTGGGAGGGGTGTTGAGAGGAAAGTTCGTAGAACGGCCCATCTGGGCATTTTTATGACACACTTCAGGCACTGGACAAAGGCTGAGGCCATTTCTACTGAGACTGGTTTTTCCTCTGTGTTTACTGTGGGCTGAGACAGTTAGGGATTCCATACTGGGTTCCTCCTCTTCTGACCCAACTGGGGAGATGATGACAATGCTCTGTTCCCATGCTGCTCACCTAATTAGGGAACAGTCACATTGTGAAGCGCTCTCTCTTTCTCTCTGTCTGTTTACTTTGTCAGGTGTTCCCCTTGACTGTTTATTGACTACTAGCCTGGGCCTCTACTGCAGATTGTCAGTCTTACAAGGCTAGTCTCTATTCTTGGGAAGGAGATATCCAGGAGCCACACATTAATAATATATGCTTTGTCTTTGGTTTATGTGACTTGTATATAGGGGTCTTTTTTATAGCTAATAACATATGGCTGGATTTCTCTTGGTCTCCCCAGTAACTGCCCTTCACTCTTCCATGGTCTGCAGTAGTCCACTTTCTGGATAGGTAAAAGCTGTATAGAAGATTTTAGTCTGTTTTAATTAGTCACATTAGAAGGAAAAACAAGTGAAAAGCAATGTTCTTATTTGCCTATGTTTTGGGGGTAGGCTCCAACTGGCTGTATACCACCCAGGTACACTCTCTGTGTAGTTTTCCCCATGGTCAAGCAGAGCTTGGATCTTCCGTGCCTATGGCATGAGTTTCCCCCTTATAATAAATAAAATACATTTGTCTATCTTTAAGCTAGACTGGTTATTTCCATATCTAGTTAACAGTGGTACAGCTGTGAGCCCTTCATGTCAAATTTTGTATTTTTATGGATTTTGTGTATGCATATGTCTTTCAACGAATATGTGTTTCTCATGTTTTTTATTTTTTCTCTTTGCTTTGTTTTTTTCTGGTTTGCTTGTTTATTTGCTTCTGTGTTTTCTACAGAGATGGAGAAAGAAGGTGTGATGTTAGATGAGTGGAGAGGTGGGGAGAATCAGGAAGGAGATGAGGAAAAGAAAACTGATCAGAATATATTTTTTTGAAAAAAAGACATATTTTCAATTAAAAAACAAAATAAAAGAATAACAGTGATACAGACTGAGTCTTTCATGTTCAAAGAGCCCCAGGTTTACACAGAATGGAGATATTGGTTCTCGTTATCAGTTAGATTGGATGACATCCTTTGGAGACCCAACATGCAGAGCTGAAAACAGTTGATTGTCCATGAGGTGACTGCTCCTGCAGGAGTCAAGTGGTGACACAATGCTAAGGGAGAGATGGGACAGCAGAGTTTCTTTTTATTCATGTTCATTTATTACCTAATCATTTTATAATAACGTTTTTCATATAGCTTCTGCCTTGTAATGGAATTGAACAAGGGGCTTCCATGAATTCTTCTACCTTAAAATTCGTTTATGTTACTGAAAAAAAAGAAAAAAAATTTATATATATACATGTATATATATATACATACATACATATATGTATGTATATATATATATATATATATATATATATATATATATATATATATATATATAGTGTCAGGCATAGAATGGCATTGGATTGGAGAGAAATTGTCTCATAGTATGGAAATTCACTTCTTCAGGCATCTGTCATACATGCCATTTCCATGTCAGGTCCCTGAAAAATTAGAAAGATCCTTTCTGGGTTTACAAACTCCCATAACATAACTGAATTGATATTTGATCTTGGGGAGATTAAATTTATAGTCAAATAAAATAAAATAAAATTGAACTTTGTTAATTATCATGTAATGAATACATCCCCCATTGAGGGGCATTTATTAGTTTTCCATTCGAAAGCAGTGTTTTATTGAGAAGTATTGCATGAATATTACATTGCAGATGTGTAAATATTTTGTAGAATCAATCGCTGCAAGCATTATTGCAATAAAATTGCAAATATGTCTCTCTAGTTTATCATTTATCTTTTGCCCATCATAATTTTGATGTGAAAAATTTGTTTTATATTGCATAACTAAATAAACTGTATTTTTTAAAATATCAAGACATTGTTAAAATCATATCATGTTTGATAATATTTGCTTGTCTTGCCTTGTACAACATAATTTATTAGATCTTCAAATCTAATTTTTTCTCAACTTCCTATTGAGCAAATTAGCTATAAGAGTTGTTTTGTGCTCTCTAAATACAGGTTGGAAACAATTGTTCTAAGTTTCCAGTTCTGAGAAAAGACCAAGATGATTCTGGAGTGTGTCAGAGGACTTATTTTGTGATGTTAGCACAAGCATTTGATAAAGTGTAGATTTTAGTCACGAGGCTGATGTTTCTGAGCATGTATCCTTCAAGTCAGTATCACCTCAGTAGGAGTTTAACTGTGGACTTCTGCAGTGGTAATTTTCTGTTTCCTCACTCCTTCTTTGTAATTGGTGTTCTGATAAAGCCTCCACTGTGAAAAGCCTCCTGTAGAGTCTCCCCGTGTCAGGGCTGTAGCTGCATGAACAGCTGCAAGTTGGGGCCAGGCCGCAGGCTTGATGAAAGCACTGTGCGTCTGCTGCACAGAAGTAGGTGCTTGAGTCCTCCAGCTGGGCATCCCTGATGTGCAGGGTACTGTACCGCTCCTTGGAGTCAAATGTAGACTTTAACCTCCCCTTCACCTTTGTTCCTGGAGCCTGGTAAAAAAAGACTGATGAAGCTGCCCCTGGAACCACTGCAAACTCATGATGGTGGTAGAAAAATTGCATGACAGAGCAGAACTGGTTCCCTCGTAGAGTTTCAGAGCTGAAGGACTCTGCTGCACCTCAACTCCTCGCACCCCTGCTTGGAAACAGAAAAACAAACCAGAGTCAATGAAGGGCTTTCACCCACACCTGTCAAACATCCCAGGAAATAGCATGAGGATGACTGCACAGGAGCTCTGTGTCAGCTCATTCCCCTCAACCACAGACATCTCTGCAGAATCACTAAAGCAAATTAGGTGAATATAACTCACAGCAAATGTGCACCCACAGAATCCCCAGCACAGCTCCCAGTTTCCCCTCCATGGCCCCTGTCCAATTGCTGATGTTTTCTCTCCAGCTATGAGGATGGCAAGTCTTGAGCTAAGAAATACTTGTGCTTACACACAAGATTCTTTTCTAATCACGGAGGATTCTCTTTCATATGAACAAGAAACCCCACCCACCTCCACCACATGTCTCTGCATGGCAATTGCTCCACAACTGTGGAGGACAAAGATGTAGAGCCCAGGACACTATATTCCTAATGTAACTCTTCTTATAAGTAGAGTTTGGGAAAAATATGTGAGAAAGGTGAATTCATAAGTGCAGAATACTGGAATGAATACTTCTACAATTCTCCCAATTACAGGGAGAAGGAACTAAAATTTTATACTCGCCAGTAAGCCCTAACATCCACTGCAAATCTTACCTGTATTTTCAACAGGGCATTTCTATGTTAGGATAAAAGAATTCATCTTTGATGTTCCAGTAGTAAAATCATATAAACCAGGGTGAAAATAATGTATAGAAATAAAGGATGTAGAAGAAAATATGACACAAACTCTCAAGTCAAATTGAAGAGTCTGAGAGGGGCAAAATAAAATAAGATAGTACACTTACAACTGCAAAGAATTCTTTAGAAAAAATGCCAAATTTTCTCCAATTCCTTCTTCTCCTGTTTTATTTTTAGTTGTTGCTAGCTGACGTAATTATTTCAGATTTCTAAGCTTCCGTGGTTATAGTGAATTCCTATATTGGCTAACGATACATCAAAATCTTCTCTAAATAGAAATATTTAAATATTATGACTAACTCTAATCAGTACATTTAGGACCAAAGGAAGCTATAGGGAAATCAATATAAGGGACCCAGTAGTGAAGACAAACCTCAGGCCAGAGCTAGAAGAGTAGACTTCCACATTCTGTGCAGACAACACACAAAATGACAACTGGAAGTCCAGCTCCTGCTGTTTTCCTGCAGACACAATCAGCCATGTAGTATAGTTGTTTAAGCAATGTACACTCTGGAAATGATCCTCACAGATAGCGACACAGTCTCCTCCATTCTACAGAACCCATGAGTGAGCATTAGATAATTTTGAAAATAAGCAAAGAGTTTCTGAGACAAAGCCAGACAGTGGATGTTGTAGCTGGAACTGAGTTGTGCAAAGGCAGCTGAATGAGGTCCTTCCAAGTCCCAAAGAGAGACCTTTGCCGTGGGTGTTCATGTTCAGCTTCCCCTGCAGCCCCAGACACCGTGAACCCAGAACACAGAAGTATACAGCCAAACCGCTCAGGTGCACAGAGGCTTTCTTCAGCGTGGAAGACTCATGCTTGCTGCTGGGCGGTGGTGGCTCACGCCTTTAATCCCAGCACTCGGAAGGCAGAGGCAGGCGGATCTCTGTGAGTTCTAGGCCAGCCTGGTCTACAAGAGCTAGTTCCAGGTCAGGCTCCAAAGCAACAGAGAAACCCTGTCTCAAAAAAAAAAAAAAAAAAGACTCATGCTTGCTAAATTCAGCTTCAAAGCCGCTCAAGCCATGAACCACGGTGTCTCCAGAATAATACCCGAGGAGCAGCTGCAGCCCCTGCCCTGGGTACTGAACATACCAGAGCAGGTAAGGTGTCATATTGGAGGAATAGTTGCATTTCAACTGCAGAGAGGCTTCTTCAGAGACAGTGACACTAGTGTCAGACTGAGTCACTGACTGTGCTGTGGAGTCTCCTAGAAAGAAATCCCCAGCCAGTAACTGCAATGCAGATTTCACCGAGGACAGTCAGAATCCCGGGCTATGGAGATCATGAGGAAGCTATACTCACTCAGGAGAAAGTGTACCCCCAGCACTGAGAGGAGCCCCCAGAGCAATGGCTGAGAAAGAGGATGGTTGATGCTCTGGGTTGGGAGAAGTCTCTTGAACGGTACAGGCAGGAAGTGGCTGAAGAAAGCAAGAGTTTGAAAATAGGTGTGAGGAAGGTGTCCTGGAGAAGTGTCCTACCCAGCTAAAAACAGTGACACTGCTGACACGAGGCTGGAAGAATCTGATTCTTGTCACACACCTTTGCTAAAAAACAAGCAGGGGCAAGAAGGATGAGATGTCAGCAGGTGGGGAAGATCTCAAAGGAAGTAAGAACGCTGGTGAGTGCAGCAGCGCCCTCTGGAGGTCAAATGAGAAAAAATGTCCTGAGGGTCCACAACCAGTCACCAGCTCTGTCCCCTTTTCACAGACAATGCAAAACTTTCACCAAGTACATTGCTTCTTTTCCTAACCTGTGATGACATATTAGTTCAGGAATTTTCTGTAAGTGGAATGGATTGTTGATATTCATAATAAAAGCAGTTTATGAAAAGCACCCCAGAATTAAGGTGCAGTAGTTTCAGGCTGAGTTTGAATGTTCACCACTACTAGGGTGGTGATGTGTGATGGTAGAGATGTCGGCCTTGGTGGATGCTCTGCAGCACAAAGGCAACAGGAAAACACATGAAGGAAGAGTGCTTCTGCTATGCAGGACAAGTTGTGACTCTAGATAGGAATGTTTTACTGCTAGAGGCAGAGGAACTAGAACCCTGAGACCTCGCTGGCTGGTGAAATTACTGTCCTCCAGGAAAGAGCGTGAGATGAAAAAACTTGTAGCTTTTTCTGGATCAATGAACTGCATTGACTAAGTCATAATATGCATTTTCTTTGGTTCCAAGAATAAGAAGGAAGCTCTTCCCTTTGCTCTTCTCTCATCTACTCCTTCCTATAGGGATGGTTTTTCCTGGAGCTAGATAATTCACCTATGCCTTTAATATGTGAACATTTAATCTGTTAATGAGCCTGTGGAGTGTATGTATGTATGTTCACATTCTGATTTTTTTAAGATTTCCCCATAACTTAAAGAACAACAGTATAAAGGAGAATAAACGCAAATCTACAAGTGTTAGAAGAATAAAGATCATCTAAGAAGTGTCAGATTTTCAAGCACTTCCCAAAGATGGAAGGAGTTAGAGTCATACTGAAGTTGGGTCTGAAGGAAAAACGTAGAAAACAAGATGGACAATTCCTGCTGCCTTCAGCTTACTATGGTCATTTGCAGAGCCCAGCATGTGTGAAATCCAAGGGCACCACGTTGCTTGGAGCAGGGTAGCTTTCTTGTCACATGTGGAATACAGCAGGATTCTACATTGTGTTATGTTGATAGAATCTAATTCCTAAATTGAAGAGCATCAGCAATACAACATGAGTTACAAATATCATATTTTTAGTAAAAATATTGTTAAAGAAGTTAGGAGATGACACAGTGTTTTAAATCCTTTGGCATACAACAGAAGTCCTGAGTTCAGAATTCTAGAACTCGTGTAAGGCTGGACATGGCAGCAAATGTCCATAATCCTTTACTTCTAGAGACATGGTTCTCATCCTATTGGTTGTGACCCCTTTAGGTTTCAAATGTCCCTTTCACAGAAATCTCCTAAGACCATCAGAAATATCCGATATTTACTTTATGAATCATAAAAGTTATCAAGTAACAATGAAGATGATCCTGTGATTGGGGGTTACCACAAAATGAGGAACTGGATTAAAGTCTCACAGCATTAGGAAGGTTGAGAATCACTGATCTAGACCTAAATTGGCAGTAATATTAGAACAGACTCCCGGGAAACTCTTGGAGTCAGATAGCCTAGAGTACTAAAGAAGAGACCCTGTAACAAACAAGGTAGATTGTAAGGACCCACACCTCAAGTTTTTCTCTGACCATTATACATGCACCATGCTACATGAATGCCATTACTCATAGAGATGAACACACTCATACACTGTAGATAGACCTACACACAAATCACTTAGACAGAAGAACACACACAGAGCACATACACGGTTGACACACAC
Organism: Microtus obscurus; assembly: GCA_963919715.1. NCBI lineage: Eukaryota > Metazoa > Chordata > Mammalia > Rodentia > Cricetidae > Microtus > Microtus obscurus. The sequence continues at coordinate 84,380 of CAWTZC010001977.1, read as the reverse complement.
ACACACCACACATACATACACGTACCCCATGCAAACACATACTCACACGTACATATCATATACAACACAAGCTATACACACAAACACATACACACAAACAACAGATACAGACACCACACCAGACCAAAACACATACAACCCACAGAAAATATACATTATTTTATAGGAGACCATAATTGAAAGATGGAACTATTAAAGGAACATAAGATATTTTAATGTTATGTTATATTTTAGATTGTAGTGTTAGCATTGCATCTTGGGGACAAACAAGGAAGGTTAAAATTTCAGTAGTGATGGTTTGTGTGTCAAAAAGAAAACAGGTCAATTTGTACGAGTTTTTGTCTTATTTGAAATGAGCAAGAGTTATCTGAAAAGAGGGAATAAAGTGCAGATCACATTGGCATATAGGCAAATCTGAGGAGCATTTTCTGGGCTAATAATCAGTGTGAGAGCACCAAACCCACTGGGGCACTAGGACTCCCAGTCTAGTTCTGTGTTCATAAAGACAACAAGCTGAGTGAGACGTGAGAATAAGCAGCATTCTTCTATGGTTCTACTTCATTTGGTTCCTGGCTCCAGACTTGAATTCATGCCCAGGCTTCCCTTGATGATGGACTATAACCTGCAATCCAACTGAACCATTTACTCTCCAAGTTTTTTTTTTAATTTTATCACAGTAGTAGAAAGAATACCAGGGTGGTGTATAAAAACTACTGTCTAAAGTCAGTGTTTCAGGAAGGACAGAAGCTGGGGTCTAGTGAACAGGTTGGGTATTGCACCTGAGATGACAGAAACAAAATGGCAGGGTCTTAGTAGGCTCAGATGATAGAGATTTATTTTTACTTCCCAAATGTCTACCATCAGAATTTAAATTTTTCAATGTGTTAGAGATTTGTGTTGTGAATGCTCTATTGGAATACCATTCAGACACTGTACAATTCAGCCATTTAAAGTGTATTCATTGATTATTGTTTTACTCACAGAACCATCTTAACATTATTAAATAGATTTTTAAAAAGTTCCCCAGCACAAAATTAAACTCCAACCTAGACAGTTACCCCCACCTCCATCCCTCCAATCCTGCTATGAGTAGAGTTTGACATTTGTTCCATATAGTTTTTTGCAGGTGGCATCTCTCAATTGATTTTGTATATTTTAAAGTACATGTTGTAGCACAAATCAGAATGTCATTACTTTCCATTGATGTGCAACATTGCGTTCCATGGGTTAGCTACATTTTTCAATTCATTCGTTGGCAGAGACAGTCACTGGGTTATTTCCACTTTGAACTTTTCTTAATGTGCAGATATGAACATTTGCATACTACTTATGTCATTCACATTTTCAAATTTTCTTTAATATATAACTAGGAAATTAATTGCTGTTTTCCAAAACAGCTACCATATTTTTCCTTTCCATGAACACTACATGAGGATTCTACTTTCCATTCACTTTGGAAAAAAACTTGCTTTATTATCTCTATATTAACTGTTTTAGTGGAGTCGTGTGGTATCCCGATGGATTTTTTTTTCTAAAATTTCACAGTGTAGAGCATTCTTTCATGTGATTATTGAGCATTTCTATATCATGCTAGGAAGACTGTCTATGAACATGTCTCTGTCTTTTAGTCATGTTTATTTGTCTTTTTGTCGCTGAAGTATGGAGTTGCTTATGCATTGTGGTTGAAAGCGTGTTATTAAATAATTGATTTGTCAATATATTTTCCCATTGTGAGGCTCATTTTCATGTAATTGACTATCTATCTTGAACAATAAAGATCTTTTTATATGTCTTAATTCCCTTCCCCTTATAATACAGCATCTAGGAAGCATTTTCCCAATCAATTTCCAAAATATCTAAACTGCCATATTTTACTCACAAATTTTATAGCTTAATTTTTTTTCTTTCCAATCTAAGATCCATTTAGACTTAGGTTTTATATGTTGCATAAAAAGAAAGCATCATCATACTTTCACATGGGACATCAAAATCTGTCCCTGTTATGTTTTTTTATCTCATGCAATGGCTTGTGAAATGTCAATGGCCTGCATTGTTCACTGAATAATCACAATTTCATTCTCATGCTCCCAAAACAGTTCAGGGTAGATCAGATCCTTTCCTCTCATACCTGGGTATAACCAGGAACACATTTGAGTAGAAACTGACCATACTTGAACATGGCTCTGTCCAAAGTCATGTATATTCAGACTGTGAGTTTGGGTCATTGCTATTTTTACAAAAAATACCAAGGTATGAAAGGGATAGTAAATATATACTGGCTGCCTTTGCAGTGAACCATTTTGTGTTTGTATTATTGTTGCTGCTCAGCTGGTGAGAAGTATTAACTAGGCTCCAGTATGAGGAGACACGCTTCTTTCTCACAGCCCCATATTTTTTTTCTGGATTTTTATCCTACTTTAGTTTTGTCTTGTATAAATCCCTTTGGTATATTATCTATCTATTGATCTATCTCTATCTATCTATCATTCATTTTTTCTACTATGATACTAACAATGATTTTTGGAATATAAGAATTATATATGCTAAAGTGTTCTTAAAATAGTAATAAGTAATAATTTTAATTTAATCTTGTATATAATAAGTCATAATTGCAAAAAATTAATATAAATTCTAAAGAAAAAGTTCACTTGCAATGATTCTTTAATAGGGTCTGGAGAGATATCGCAGTTTAGAAAGTACCTGTGAAAACATGAGGTTCTGAATTCAGTCTTCGGATCAGAACCCATAAAAAGCAAAATAACCAAAACCCTAAAAATATAGATTATAGCAAGCCCTTGTAATTCCTGTAATGTGTAGATAGAGACAGATGTATCCCTGGCCTTGCTGGCCAGTCAGTCAATGAGTTCCAGGCCACCGAGAGACCATTACTCTCAAAGTAATGGTGGGCCCTGATTGCATATCCTGACAACCCAGTCTGTTCAGACCACCTAACTTTACCCTGTCCACACCACATCCAGTGTCCAGTACTTTCCCAGACTACTCATCATGATATACTTTCAGTCTGACCTAGATTAGTGATATCTTTGCACTAATCCATCCGGGTGAGTCACTAGAACCTGCCTGCCCAGCTATTTCCAATCTCCAAGCTTTGTTTGGGCTACACACCATATATGCTGGCCTAGCCTGATGATTTCCTAAGGCCTCGGGCCACCCATACCATTTTAACACTCCCAGGTGCAGTTCAGGTGTCACAAGTGCCCATGAGGTTGAGCATATCTGTTCAATTGTTCTGTTCTCCACCTTTCCTGTTTACCACTGAATTGTAATCACCCTCAATCCTACAATACAAATCCAGAATAAACACTGAGTGTGTAACCTGATCTATGGACTTTATGCACTTGATCTAAAGTCAACAAAGGCTGTACAACCACTGAAACAAAACAAAACTTTTATTCCACGAAGACAGCCTACATGACAAATTCATAAAAATACTTAAGAAAACCAACAATAAAATGGCACATATCGAGGTCTCATGAGAAAAAATACAGATAATACAGAAGGCTAAATATCAGGAACTTGAGTAGTAGCTGAAGAACCCCCTAAGGGTCTAGCTAAGGTTTGCTATGGCAAGCAAAACCTGGGTAATTCAATGTGAGGTTCAACAGAATGAATCAGATCATGTGCATTACCGCTACATGTTTTTATTCCTTTGCACTAAAGAAGCAGCAAGACAAGAAGAAAGGGGTGATCTCTACCAGGCTTTCAGTTTTTACGGACATGGTTTAAAAAATTCCATGGGCAAAAACAATGATATCAGTATGCATTTTAGAATCCCAAAAAGCAGGTAGAACTTGAGGAAGGAACACTCAGGAAAGGGGTGATACCATCCAGGAGGGTCCAACATCCAAGGGAAAATACCTGACATTTCAAACCATTACATAAAGTTACAGAGTCTCTAAAAGTCCAGCTTCTAAGGTACCCCTCTCAGGGTTCAGGAAAAGGTCTCCATAATAATCAAGGGGGAGCTAAATATCTGATGGTAAAGAAGCCTACTCACACTGTAATTTTTTGTCTATGATTCTTTATTCTCTTTATCTGTTACAAATGCCCATAGTAATATATAGACTGAAAATTAGCAATTCCATAGTCTTAGAATATTTCAGAGCCAGAATTCTTTTGCCCCATAGAAAATCAGATGAGGATTTAGACACAAAAACACAAAGATCTTTGACTGCGATGGTGGGAGTGGCTAGTACACATCTGGTAAGCTCCTCAATGGAGAAAGTTAATTAAGAAAAGAATTAAATCATCACGGAATTCTAGAGGGAAAGGTTAGTGTCCTAGGCTACATTTTTAGGTGTTTAGTAGAGGGCTAAAAAGTTTATTTCTAGTGTGTCACCTTTTTCCTCTCCCAGCATACATTGAATCAGCTAACCAAGCAACTTATATAAAGAGTCATGGATAAGCCATAGCTCTTGATCAGATAGCTCATACAACAGATGCTGTAATTGTTATGTGTGTGCAGGTTTAGTACATACATCTTAAGTGATAAAGACAAAGTAAAGAACCAGGTCTCTAAATTATCAGTTTCAAAGTATGCTGTTATCAGCCATTCTTGTCAATAGATGAGTGTATTTATTGCCAACCAGAAGAAAGTATTTCTCTGGTCTAGAAAATTATCCTTTCTGCTGTCCTTGAGAGGAAAAAAAAGAAGCCACAAATTTCCTGAATTAAAATTATTAGTAAACTGAGGGGAAAGTGAGATGAGGAGTAAAAATCTTTTAAGTTGAGTAAAACTATAGCAGCAGCTTGGGGCGGGGTGTAATTCTATGTCCTTGGAGATCTATGAATATCTTAAATGGAATGCTCTTCCCTGGGCCTAAATACTGACCAAACACCTGCTGATAAAGACAATTGTAAGAAAGCAGATCTCTTCACTTACCTCAGGACAAGAAAGGAGACCTGGAATTGAGAAACTGTTTTCACACATAGCTAGTGGAAAAGAGTTCTGAACTGTGGAGATTAATTTCCAAATATGAAACAGAAGGGAAGTCAGCTACAGTGAAAAATCTATAGTGAAGGACAGCCATTTTATTCACAAAGCAATAATGCCAAAAAGTCATGAGTTTTGGTTTAATATTTATCAGATCCCTTGGTTTTATTAAGTTTCTCATGAAAAGATGGCTGATCAATTACTATGTAAAGTTGTAGCTTGTAACAATAAAATTACTAAAGTCCCTCAACCCTGGATTTACCCACATACAGACCTGTTTGTCTGATAAGGTCTTCCTATGTTTTTGAAATTCCTACATGGTCTGTTAGCAAGGGAATTGTGAGGGATTGACTCTATATAAATGTGACTGTTAGAACAAAAAAATAAATATTATTTTTCTAGGGCCTTATGGAGTGGGGGAATGCCCATGCAGTAGAAGTTATACTGCTGAGATATTTTGGGAATGAACACTATTTTGAAGGGAAGAAGCATGGCTTCACAAGGATTTTACAAATTTTACAATTTGATAGTGACTTTTGCAAAAGGCAAGTGTTCCCACAGCTCTGCTGAACAGGTTTCTCCATAGGGATGTGCACTTCCCATGGATTAGTCTAATAAATTTGTCCGCTTTACTTTTACTCTATAGTCTTGTGGGCTCCCTTAAACTAAAGTTCATTCTAGCCTAATAGTCCATGCCTGAATGTTTATAATCTGGACAGCATAACCCATGATAAAAGGACACCTTAACTTACAATGTTAGAAAAGCAAATTTACATTAAAATGAAGGGGAAGTGGGGAAATTGTGGAAAAGGTTATAATTTTCAGCATCCAGTGAACAAGGGAGTTCTCTAGAAATGGGGAAAGGATGGCAGAACTTTTATTCTAGAGATACTTAAATGATATTAAGAATCAATATATCTGTGCAAAAGTACAAGTACTGTTTTTCAACTCAGAGGAAAGGTGTGATTACCACAGGAATAATAGAGTGCTATGTAAAATATGCCATAAAATTTAAAAATGTTTATATTTGTAATTGTGAAATGAAGGTCAAAATTGATATGCATGGTGCTAACTTTAGCAATACTTCCTCCCCCCCCCCAACATAATATTTCTATAAATTATTTTGGAATTTCACATGTTGCACCTCAATCCCATTCAGGTTCACGTGACTTCACTCCCCTTCCAGGTTCATTCCCCCACTCTTGTCACCTGTTCCCAAAAGAAGAAGAAAAACAAGAAAAAACACACCAAGTTTAATTTGTATTGTCCATATACTCATTGGAGTATGGTTAAACTCCCAGAGACCAGTCCCTATAAGACAGTCCTCTTCTGTGAGGGTCTCTTGACCTACTCTTTCTGTCACTGAGTCTTCATTGGTTCTTTCTGGAGGAAAACAAAAACAAAACAAAACAGACATGCATGTCACTTTAAAGACAAAAGCTCATGGATTAATTTAGAGCTCAAAACTTTTCTGTCATGAAAGCATGAAAAGTGTAAATCACTTTACTTACTGAGTATGAGGAATATCTTAGTCACAAAGCCTGGGGAAGAGTCCATCTTTAGTGAATTCACTTGAATTCACACAGGAAATATAGAGTTAAGATGTAGAGAATAACCAGTTAAATGTGGCGATATTTGCTAAAAGACATGGAAATAATGAACTCTTGGATTGGGTTGAGGATCACTGCTACCTTGAAGGCCATATTTTCTCTGTTTTAAGTGAATGTCAATTTTAAGGCATTTTTTAATTAAAGGTTTTTTTCAGGGGAGAAATTGCAGTATATAAAAAAAAATACTCAAATATTTTGGAATTCCAGGACAAGTGAAGAAAGACCTATGTTATTGCACTCTATTCTATGGAGTGATTTGAAATTTTGAAAAAGGTTCCTGTTTCCCTTTAAAACATTACTGGCTAACAGAAACTGACTTGCTCACCCAGCTAAGTCTACATAGTGCACTTCACTTTCTGCCTACAGGGCACTGGGATTCTCTCAGTCTTCTTAGGTTTTAAATTCCATGTATTTATCTCTTTACAAATGGTGGCTTCTGGGAGTGGGTGGAGGGGGAGGTAAAACCCAGTTCTTGTTAAGGGTCTGGCCACTGTGTTTTGACTATGCTTCAATGATTATATGGACATAATGAATTGAACTTGGTTTATTTTTTATTTGGAAGGGGTGAAATGGTAGGATGGTAGACTTTGAAGAAATGGAAATGGTTTTTGAATGGGATGCACTGCGTGTGGAAAATGAAGGAAAAGAAGTATGCACAACAGAACCCAATTTTGATATAGAAAATTATGAAATTCTGTCATTTATTTGTTAATTTAGTTAGTTAGTTATTGTGTATGTGTGTGTTATTGACCTATGATCACATAGAATACAAGGAGTGATTTCCAAATTTTTGAATTTGTAAAGGTTTTTTATGTTCCAAAATATGGTCCATTTTAAAACATCTTCCATGTGCTGCTGAGTAGAATGTTCATTCTTTGGCATTGGGTAGAGTATTTTGTAGGTATCCATTAAGTCTACTTGCTGTAAGATTTTAATTAATTCTGATGTTTCCCTTTTGAATCTTTGTCCAGATGAACTGTTTACCTGAGAAAGTGGTGGTATTAAAACTGTCTACTATTAATAGATGGTATGAATTTCTTTCTTTATATGACTGATTTTTTCTCTTGCAGTTTTCATAATACTTTCTTTCCTAAGTATATTTCATGTTTTAAGTATTATATGTCATGGGGCATTTCTCTTTTGGTCTTGTTTATTTCCTGTTCTGAGAACTTCCATATGAATATTTTGAAGTTTTTATTTATCATTTCTGTGAAGGATACTGTTGGATTTCTATTGGGATTGAACTGAATCTTAATAACTTTTAGTAGAGTGGTTATTTTCACAATGTTAATGTTGCTAATTTACGAGCATTAGAGGATTTTCCATTTTCTAGTGTCTTTCTCAACATGTTACTCTGATATGATCATTTCACATTCTACGCATTTGATATTTTTTTTTAAAATTCTTCTGCAATGTACTACATTACTACTGTAGCCCCTCTACCTCTCCTTCATGCAAAGTTCTCCCCACTTCCCCTTTTCCCCAGATTCACCCCCTTCTGTACTTTCTCAGAAAAGAGTAGCCCTCCCAGGACATCAACCAAACACAGCATAACAAACTACAGTAAACCCGGGCATATACCATTACATTAAGGCTGTGTTAGGCAACCCAGTACAAAGAAAAGTGTCCCATAAATAAGCAAAGGAATCAGAGACAACTCTTGCTCCCACTGTTTGTGGTCATATAAGAACACTAAATTTTTCAGCCATAACATATGCAGAGGGTCAGACCCCTATAGGGTCCCTGATCTCTGTGAGCCTGCATGAGACCCAGCCAGTTGATTCTGTGTTCTAGTAGTGTCCCTGATCACTCTGGTTCTTCTGGTCATTTCTCCCCCTCCTCTGCAGGACTCCACAAACTGCACCCAATATTTGCCTGTGGGGCTCTGCATCTGTTCTTCTCAGCTGCTAAGTGACGTCACTCTCATCCTTTTGATGATCATTCTGCTAAAATCTATCTAGTCCAAGATGTGTAGTATTTTTTTTTGTTCTTTGTGTACACAAACACAAAACTTTTTGAGGGATTTCATAGCCATTGATTTCAGATCTTCCATCCTTTACAGAGAGATAAATATGAGTACTAGAGCATGTTACTTTAAATCAGTATTCTGGTTCCAAAATTGAGATGGATCGAAAACTTGGCCTCCTTTTCCATATTTCACAAGAATTGTAAGATGACCTGACTCTAATTTCAGGCAAGTGACTACAGCACATGATGAGAATTTAAGCAAAGCACAGTAGAGGATGAGAGTGGACATGAAGGGGAAAGGATTTCTCAAAAGAGTCTTTCATGAACAGGTTGTCTCCTACACGGCATGCAGGAAAGAGAAGGAGCTGCTCTCGGGGCATCATCTTGAGAGAGCCAGCAGCTCTATTTCCTGAGCAGCTGCACAAAGGGAAGGCTGTGGGGGAGTGTGAAGGTTACAATGAGAATGGCCCTCATAGGATGTGAATGTCTGGTTCCCAGTTGGTGGACTGTGTAGGAAGGGTCAGTAAGTGCAGCCTCATCAGAGAAGGTATCACTGGTGGTGGCTTGGGAATCTCAAAGCCCAATCTGGGTCCAGTCTTTCCCTCTCTTATACTATTGCTTATGATCAGAAAGAAGTGCTCACCTACTGCTCCATGCTTTCCTGCCTGCTACTATGCTCACCACCATGATGGTCATGGACTCACCCTCTGAAACTGTAATCAAGACCTCAATTACATGATTTTTCTGTAAGTTGTCTTGGTGATGGTTATCTCTACAGCAATAGAACAGTAATTGAGACTGGAAGTCAGGTTGAACTCTCTTTAAAATGGACCAAGAAGAGGAAGAATCTAAGTAACTTGTGGCGTGAGACTGAAGGAGATTTTCAAAGACTAAAGTCTATGTTCCTCATTTGGGTCATAAATTTGTGGGCTAGTAACAAACTATTGTTGGAAAATATCAGTCACTAAATTTTGTAAGACATCTTGGTAGAGAAAAATCCCATGTCAGGGCTCTCCTGGAGATGCTTTTTGTGAGAGGTCCTCCACTTACGGAGAAAACAGTATTTCTTGGGTTCAATGCCCCAGTTGTCTGTAGGAATGACTTTTAAACTATCCTGTCAGAGTATCGACAAATTTCTAGTTTTCTAGGAATTTGACTGAAATTTGTTGCTGTTTTTCAGGAGGCTGAGTAAGCCCCACTTAGAGACATACACAGCTCTCCCTCACAGGTCCACTCCCCTCAGCCCTCCTGCACCCCTTGGTTTGTGTGCAGCTTCCCCTGCAGTCTCCCTCACTGTGTCACTCAGAGCACAGTAGTACAGGGCAGAGTCTGACAGCTGCGCTGAGGACTTCTTCAGGTGGAAGGAGCTGTTGCTCTTATGGAGAGTGGCGTGGAACCCTTGGTATTCTGTCCTCTTGTTGTCTGTGATGCCCCTCAGGAGTAGCCTAGGGGCTTTGTTGAGATATTGCACATACCACCAAAAGTAAGAATTTAAGTTAGTAGTCTGATATGTGCAATTCAGCAACACAGGTGACCCCTCTGTGACAGTAACCAGGCCTTCTGGCTGGGTCACTGAGTCTCCATTGCTCCTCCCTGAAAATAAATAATAAATCAATAAAGAGAAATCACTCTTTATACAAGGAAGTACGTAAAAGCTTCCATAGTTGTAAGAAAATGACATTATTACCACTTAGGGTAAATGTAACTTACCTAGCATTAATAGGAGCACCAGGACTGAGCAGGTGTCAGGAAGCATTTTCATAGAAGTCAAGGACACTTTATTCTTGAGTTCACAAAACTCACAGGGCAAGTCTCTTCAGGACCTTATTGAAACTCATAAACAAAGACTTCCTTCCGCACAGTGACAGTCTGTGATGTAGAGCCACCACCTGAACAGGCATCGCCCTCTGCTGATTTCTGTTCAAACTGCACAACACCTGGTGAATAAACTTGAAACCTCACCCAAGGAGACAGGTTTCAAGTCCCCAGTGGGTTCCTGAAATTGCCAGTGTTACTGAACTATGTGTAGCCTTTGGTATTTAGTGTGATGAATATGCATAAAATAAGACGTATGCACATAAACACACACATTTCTGACAAAAATTTACCTATTTTCTTATTTCATTAGCTCTCAGAATATATTATGGAACTAATTTTGATCATGCTCACCTGCTCTCTTCAATCCTGCCGGCTCCATCCTCTCTTCTCTATAAACCCAGTTTTGTTCACTCATTTAAAAAAATAGAACAAACACATCAAGGTTTGCATTTCAGAAGGTGATGCCCATATACTCTTGGATGTGTGGCCTTCGTTAGTGGGCAGTCTATGCACTAGGTATTTGCTTTTAAAGAAACCCAAGTCTCTCTCCCAGCAACTACTTCACATAGCTTCTTAGCTAAAGGTGGGAATGCACACCTTCACCCCTTGATCAAACTGTGTCTGCCCTCATACTTTGCAAGTCTTACATGTACTGTAAACCTGTGAATACATGTGGGCAGCTGCCCTGCTGTGTCCAGAAAACACTCTTTCCTTGTACTCATCCCCCACCTATTGCTCTGGCATTCTTTCCATCCCCTCTTCCTCAGTGACCTTTGACTGCAGGACGAGGTTGTGTGATTGATGTGTCCCATCTGGGTCAGGTGTGCTACAGCATCTTCTTCTCTGAATAACGTGAGTTCTGATTGTCTGTGACAGAAATCATGGGCTGCAACCAGGGGACGGGAATGACAAGACTGTGTTTCAAATTTTAAAATATTAAAAAAAAAGGAAAAAAACAGTCCAAAAGAGCTTCAGGTACTTATTCTGTGTTTTAATGTCTACACTATAGTTGGCACTTGCCCAGTTACAACTGGCAAATGCTGCACTGGAAGGCCTGTGACACAGGATGCTGATGGGGCTCCAGGCACTGTGGCAGGTTTGAGGACAGGCTGTATGTGACTGGGGAACAGTGGGTATCTGCGGCACAGAAATACATGACAGAGTCTCCAGGCTGGTTGTCTACAATGCACAGGGAGAAGTGTTTGGCTTTCTTATCTTGTAAAGCTATAAGTCTTTAGTCCTCCTTTCTTTCCTTATTTGAATGAATGTCAACAATGTGCTTAAGATGCTCTCCAGGTCCTTGTTTATAGCAAAGGAAGTTGTACGCGGTTCTGTCTACATATGTGCAGTTGATGACAGCGCTGGCTCCCTCCTGGACTCTCAGGGTAGAAGGATGCTGTTCCACCTGCTCTCCTTGGCTCAGCCCTATGCAGAAAGATGGAAAGAAAGGACAAAGGTGGTCATGTCATCACTTTGCCAAATTTTATTTTCTTCTCTCTCTCTCCTTTTAAACAGTAGTAGAGAAAATCTGACTAACATAGAGCGCCTTCTGGATGTGTCAGAAATACCCACAGATTATTCTGTAGCCCTAAAATCTTAGCTCACCATGCCACTGCAGTCACAGAAACATGAATAAATAGGGAACATATGTCTTCACTATTCTTTTCAAATAAATTAAGGCCCAGTATAAATTGTGATGACTAGCTGGTTAGCTGCTGCTATCAGGATGTTGTTCTTTCTAAGGAACAATTCTAGCTCTTGAGTCATCCACTCAGCCAAAGAGAAAAGGCTGTGCTTCTGCCCTAAGCCTGCACAATCAGCATGCAAGTAAGTGAGTCCACTGCATACTCTCCTGCAGTTGAGGTCTACTTCTATCTTGTGGTTGCATCCTTAACCAGTGAGGCCTCTGCTTAAGTGTTTTCTCACATGTGAGGGACTCAGACACTTAACAAACAAATATGCCGTAACAAGTGTGTTCTAGTGTTGAGAGATTAAGAATGGTGTTTGAACATACTAATAAATCTGTTTCCTGTCTTCAATCTAGCAAAGGATATGTATAATGTTACCAGAGGAGAAAGGTAAACAACAACACAGCTATAAGTCCTTTGTTCTACAATGGTGATCTCTATACATGATACAGTGGTATGATAAAGGGAGAGTTGATATTGGTGTGATCTACCAAATTCTGAATGAACTTAGGGTCCATTAGATGGAATCCATGCCTAATACTGCTCTGGTGGCCAAAAACTTGAGACTAGACAGGTTACGGACCTAAGGGAAAAACAAATATCATTGTCCTACTAAACATTCATAGCAATATAATGACTTCTAATGACTTTCTGCTATACCAATAGATCAATGTGTTACTCAGCAATCACCAGAGAAGCTTTCACTTGTAGTAGATGGCAAAAAACACAGAGATCTACAACTCCACACCTGGAAAATATGCAAAGAATGAGAGACATTGGAACACCCAGTCCTCAATAGATTGTCTCCATTAAAATTCTCCTCTCAGGATTCAGTGAATTTTGTGGAAGAGAAAGCAAAAGCATTATATGAGCCACTGGGGATGGAAGGCACTAAGGATATAAGCCCTGCAGATACATTGTATCACATATGAACTTATAAAGTTTATGACAACATGCAAAGGACCCTCACATGTCCCATATAGATGGGGTCCCAGTGCTAAGAGGGTGAAATGGACTTTATCTGCTTCTAAGTGAGAAGCTATCTCCAATTGAAAGTTGCTCACAAGGGAAAATTTAGTTTACTCCAAGAACATTTCCCTGGGTATGCAAAACACACTTAAGGTAGGTCTCATACCCAGCAGTAGATGGCCAACTCAAATAAACTCAATTGTATTTTTTGTTTGTTTTCTAGGTCTCTTAATGCTATATCTGAGTCATTATTTAATGTATCAGTTACTTTCTTATATATCATGGTTTCCAGTTTTGTGGCGTTATATATTTTTGTGTGCATGCATGTGTCTTTGCATGTATATGAGCTCCTCATGTGTTTTATTTGTTCTATTATGGTTTGTTTGATTTTTTTTATTTCTTTGTTTTCCAAAAAGAGAAAATGAAGGTCTGGAGTTAGATTTGTGTGGAGGTAAAGATATGCATATAAAAGTACGAAGAACTTACAGAACAAATAGGTTAGACCATAAAAGAAAATTCCCTTGAGGCATAATAACCAAAACACTAAATACACAGAATAAGAAAAGAATATTAAACACTGCAAAGGAAAAAGACCATGTAAGATATAAAGACAGAAATAGTAGGACAATACCCTAGCAATAATTCTTACTGTAAAAGCTGTTACTGCCATTACTTCTAGCCATGCTCACATATATCTTATTGGGAATTAAGATTTTCTTATTATCTGGGAAGCTCATATAATTTATATTTGGAAAAAATGTAGTTGCAATGGCGATTAAGCTGACTGAATCACAAGGGGGGGGTCAGTTAATTTGTGAAACTCTGAAAGTCAATATTTAAGCCAATTCAGTTACTGTTGTAACCACTCAGCTGCTGTTTCAACATGAACACAGCAAAGGAGAGACAATTTGGGAATCAATGGGCATGGCTGCTTTCCAGTTCCTTATAAAGACAACTGGCATGCCAGAATTTTTCAGCTGTAGAAAATAAGATACCATCCCTTGGGCAAAAGCAGTTGTTGAGATCATATTTAATTACTGTATAATAAAATAATCCCCTATTGTGTGACCTTTAGGAGGGCTCCACTTTTACTTTTGAGAACTATCTTTGAATGAGAAGTTATGTGTATATATTACATTGAAGATGTGTAAATATTTTGGTAGAATCAGTTGTGACAAACATTTACTCTGATAAAAATAGCAAATATAGTGCTCTAGTTTTTCATTTATCTTTTGTCTCTGATTATTTTATGTGAAATATTATTTTATATCGCATAATTAAATGCATATTTTTAAAAAATATCAAGATACTGTAGAAATGATGTCTTAATTTAATAATAAGCTTTATCTTGCCTTTTACAATTTAATCTATTAGATCTTCAAATTTAACTCTTTTATCAACTTTATATGAAGTAGATTAGCTGTAAGTGTTTTCTTATGGTTTCTAAACATAGAATGGAAATAATTGTTTCCTGTTTCCAATTTTGAGACATCAATCAAGTGTTTCTGGAATGTGTAAGAGAGGCTTATATTTCGTGACAATAGCACAAGCATTTGGTGAAATAAAGTATACATCTTAGTCATGTGGGCTGATGTTTCTGAACATTTAAGTTTATCCAAATCAATGACATGTCAATCTGAATTTAAGCATGAATTTCTGCTGTGGTAATTTTGTTTCCTCACAATTTCTTCATAATTGGTGGGGATCTGATAAAGCCACCGCTGTGAAAAGCCTCCTGCCGAGTCTCCCCATGTCAGGGCTGCAGGTGCACACCCAGCTGCAGTTCGGGACCAGACTGAAGGCTTGTAGAAAGCACTGTGCCTCCACTGCACAGAGGTAGGTGCCTGAGTCCTCCAGCTGGGCATCCTCTATATGCAGGGTGCTGTAGCGCTCCTTGGAGTTGAATGTTGATGTTAGCCTTCCATTCTCCTTTGTTCCAGGAGTCAGGTAAAACAGTCTGATGAGGCTGCCCCTGGGATTCTGTCGGAACCACTGCACACTCGAGATGGTGGTAGAAAAATTGCATCTCAGGGCAGAACTGGTTCCCTCGTGGAGACTCATGTCTGAAGGACTGTGCTCCACATCAACCCCTCGCACCCCTGCTTGGAAACAGAAAAGCAAACCAGAGTCAATGAAGAGCTTTCACCCACACCTGTCAAACATCCCAGGAAAGACCATGAGGATGACTGCACATGGGCTTTGAATGGACCCATTCCCCCTCCACCACTGACATCTCTGCAGAATCCCATGCCTAAAACGACTTAGGTGAGCACAACTCACAGCAAATCTGCACCCACAGAATCCCCAGCACAGTTCCCAGTTTACTCTCCATGGCCCCTGTCCAATTGCTGGGTTGTCTTCTCTCCACCTGTGAGGGTATCAAGAATTTATGCAGACACGCTTGTGTTACACACAAAAGGTTCCCCCTGATTTTCTGAACTTCCTCTTTCATCTTAACAGCCCCACCCACCTTCACCTCATGACTCTACAGGGTAAATGATTCACAACCATGGAGGCCAAGAGGCAGATCCCAGGACTGTATATTTCTAAGGTAGCATTTCATATAAGGGGAATTTGAGACAAAATGTGTGAGAAAAGAGAATTCATAAATTCAGAATACTGGTGTGAAAACTGATGTCACCAGTGAGTTAAAAGAGCATTGCAGAATCTTAGCAAGATTTTTTTAAACCTTTTTGTGTAAAGAATTTCAGACAATATATTCTGATCATGGTCTCCCATCTCCCAAGTCCACCTAAATATTTTCTACCTCCTCACTGTCCCAACAGTGTGCCCCCTCTCTCTAGAAAGAAAACAGACAGGCAAATCAGCACACCAGAATTAAAAAATAATAACAAAGAAGAAACACACATCCAAAACCCATAAAACATGACAGGTGTATATAAAATATAGACAAAAGAACAATAAATGCAAAAAACAAAAATCCAAACTAAGCAATATGATACAGAAACACCATTGAGCTCATTGTGTGTGGCCATCTACTGATGGACCTGGGACCACTATTCAATGTGCTAGGTATGCCTGGTGTAGGAGGTTCTTCTGTATTTGTGTTGCTTTCATTGGTTAAATAAAGAAACTGCCTTGACCTTTTGATAGGGTAGAATCTTAGGTAGGCAGAGAAGACAGAGCTGGATGCTGGGAAGAAGAGCAGAGTCAGGCAGATGCCATGGTTCTCCTGCCCGAGATGGACGCTGGTTAGACTCGTGTCGGTAAGCCACAGTCAAGTGATGATAACAGATTATGAGAAATGGGTTAAGCTAATATGTGAGGGTTAGCCAATAAGAGGCTAGAGATAATGGGCCAGGCAGTAATTTAATTAATACATTTCTGTGTGGTTATTTCAGGGGCTAAGCTAGCCGGGCAGCCGGGACAAGCAACCTGCCACTCCTCATACTACAGTATGCTCAACAAGAAAGTCCTTGCATCATAAATGGGACAAGTCAGCATTTAATACACTATAAGAAATAAAAAAATTTCTTGAAATTATCAGATCATCATGTGCATAGAAAATGTTTCCAATGACAGGTTTATTGATTTTTTTTAAAAAAAGGCCTTGCCTGTGTTTTTACCATGATTTATTTTCCTTCTCTTGGTTTGTGCACAGCTCTTTTTCACAGCTGTGCAGGAAAGATGTCTGATTCTGATCTGGTTGTGAATGACTGCTCTCAGTCAGCAAGCTCTGCTCTCTTGTACTTTTATAGAATTTTTATTTCCTAGTTTTCTCATCTAAGTAGTTATTCTTTTTCTTTCTTGTTCAGAGGATAGATAGATGATAGATAGATAGATAGATAGATAGATAGATAGATAGATAGATAGATAGATAGATAGATACATAGATACATAGATACATAATACATAATATAATAATAATATATTATACTAGATACATAGATAGATAATACATAGATGATAGATAGATTATAGATACATAGATAGATAGATAGATAGATAGATAGATAGATAGATAGATAGATAGATATCTTGAATATATCATATATGATATAAAAGAAATGGGATATTTTCTAGTTTTATGAATTTAGAAAAATTTGAAATATAACTTAAATAAATGAAAGCAGTTGAGATGTTTTCTCTTAACTGTCCATTCTTATGATGCCCAGTGAGATTTTATTTTGCTTACATCTGTTCAGAGAATTATTATTATTATCATCATCATCATCATCATAATCATCATATTATTGGTTTTTTGAGACAGTGTTTCTCTGTAGCTTTGGAGCCTGTCCTGCAACTAGCTATTGTAGACCAGACTCACAGAGATCCACCTACCTCTGCCTCCCGAGTACTAGGATTAAAAGCATGCACCACCACCGCCTGGCTCAGAGAATTATTTTTTAAAATAGGTTTATAAACACATAAGATCCAGCTAACAAGCTCTAGATATCTGTGTGTTTTGTATAGAATAATTGAGAACTTAAGACTAGGGGATTCCACAGAGTCACTCCTACTCATTGCTTTGTGAGTAGATTGCCTTATGTCTCCTCTGCAATCGTCAAACCTCTAGGCAACATAAGAAAAATAATTTCTAGGGAATCCTACAGTGCCCCCTAGTGGATTGACACCACCAACAAATGACTTGAGGCCATCTCCTTGTCTTACTAAACCAGCCCTTTTTACTCCATCCCTTCCTGGCAAAGGAAATGCAGATAGTAGAAAAGCATCACTGTTTAGATGGAGTTCTAAGAGAAATTGAAAAATGGTTAAAAATATCTTAAAATTCATCATCATCATTAGCAAATAGGAAAATGCAAAGTAAAACAACTTTGAGATTTTCTTTCACCCCAGTCAGAATATCTAAAAATCAGGGAATCAATGACTGGGGAAGTTGTGGGGGGATTAGACATGCACATTTACTCTCAGGAAAATGCATATTTGTGCAGCTACTCAGGAAATAGGTGTGGAGAATCTTCTAAACACTAAGATGAGTCTTTCACATGACACAGCTAGGCTACATTTTATTCTGTGTCCAAAGAATGCTGCATCCTACTCCACAGATATTTGTTTATCTGTGTTTTATTTCTATTCTATTTATGGTAACTAGGAATGACTAAGATCAAAAACACCAATGATAGCTTATGCTGGAGAGGATGTGGAGTAAAGGGAGCACTCATCCATTGCTGGTGAGAATGCAAACCTGTACAACCACTTTGGAAATCAGTATGGTAGTTTCTCAGAAAATTGGGAATCACCTACCTCAGGATCCAGAAATACCACTCTTGGGCATATACCAAAAGATGCTCAATCATACTACAAAGACATTTGTTCAGCTGTGTACATAGCAACATTATTTGTAATAGCCAGAACCGGGAAACAACCTAGATGTCCCTCAATCAAAGAATGCATAAAGAAAATGTGGCACATTTACACATTAGAGTATACTCAGCTGTAAGAAACAATGACACCTTGAATTTTGTGTACAGTGGATGTAATTAAAAAACACTATCCTGAGTGAGGTAACCCAGACCCAAAAAGATAAATATGGTATATACTCAGTCATGAGTGGATAGTAACTATAAACAAAGGACATTGAGCCATTAGTTCATGATCCTAGAAAATCTAAATAATAAGGTGAACCCTAAGAAAAACATATATAGATCTGTCTGGAAAGTGGACACAGACAAGATCACTTGACAAAATTGGGAGTTTGGAGGTGGGGTGATGTAGGAGGGTCTTTATCTATCTGTTGCTTTCATTGGTTAATTAATAAGGAAAACTGCTTGGCCTGATAGGGCAGAATTTAGATAGGTGGAGTAGACTAAACAGAATGCTTGGAAGAAGGGAAGTGAGGCAGACGCTATAGTTCTCCTCTCCAAGATGGATGCAGGTTAAGATCCTTCCCGGTAGGCTGCCATCTCGTGGTGCTACCCAGATTATTAGGAATGGGTTAATCAAGATATGAGAGTTAGCCAATAAGAGACTAGAACTAATGGGTCAAGCAGTGTTTAAAAGAATACAATTTGTGTGTTGTTATTTCGGGTGTAAAGCTAGCCATGCGGGAGCCAAGCAGAATGCAGCCCACCGCTCCTTCTACAATGGGAAAAAGGGAGGGTAGAAGGAGAAGATAAGGGGAGAAGGGGAGTGGTGTGGAGAACTTGAAGGAATAGAATAGTCAAAAAGGAGGAAGGAGAGAGATGAGAACAAGGAAACAGATATTGATTGAGGGAACTATTATAGGGTTAGCGAGAAACCTGACTCTAGAGAAATTCCCAGGAATCCACAAGGATGACCCTAGCTAAGACCCTAAGCAATAGAGGAGAGGGGGCCTGATCTTGACTTGACCTGTAGTCATACTGATGAATATATTAAATATCACCATAGAAACTACATCCAGCAACTAATGGAAACAGCAGCAGAGAGCCACATCAGAGCACTGGACTGAGATTCCAAAGTCCAGTTGAAGAGTAAGAATAATGAGAATAAGAGCAAAACAGTCAAGACTATGATGAGTACACGCATTGAAACAGTCAACCTGAGCTAATGGGAGCTCACCAACTCCAGCCAGACTGAGAAAGAACAAGTATAGGACCAAAGTAGTCCCTCTGAATGTGGTTGACCATTGCATGGCTGGAGCAAACTAAAGAGCCTCTAGCAGAGGCACCAGGATTTATCCCTACTACTTGTACTGGCTCTTTTGAAACCTATTCTTTTCGGAGGACACGTTGGGGCCTTGGATCTTCCCCAAAGCAATGTGCCTTGCTCTCTTTGTGGATTGGATGGGGGAGGATTGGGAGAATATGTGAAGGGAATGGGAAAAGGGGAGGGAGTGGGAACTTGGACTGATATGTTTAATGAAAAGAACAATAAAAAATAAAACATTAAAATAAAATACCTTTTAGCTTCTTTTAAAAAAAAAAGAATAAGCCTGCCAATTTCTCACACAAATGGGAAGGTGCTCTAGGTCCTACTCCATGCAGAGGACTATGATCAGTTGATAGCTGCTGACGGAGAAAAAAATCACTCTTTGAAGGAGTAGATATTTGCAGGTTCCCCATGCTTCAGTGGATGGCCCACACTGATGGATACACTGGCAACATTTATTGGACTTGGTATCTTAGTTTCCTTTATGTTGCTTCAGATAATATATCTTGACAAAATGCAATTTGGCAAGGAAAAGGTTCATTTTTTGCTTATGGTACCAGATCACAACCTATCACTTAGGGAATCAGTGCAAAAACTTGAAACCAGGATTGCTTGCTATTCTATACAAGATTGCCACTAGTGAAAAAAGGCAATTTACAGCTAAAAAAGATGGAACAAAGACAAAGGAGAATGTGACTTACTATATGGTTTTCAGGTCAACTACTGCTCATCTAGATTTCTTATACACTTTATGACCTCCTGCCTAGGATATTCTGGTCCATAGTAAGGTGAACCTCCCTATTCCTATTAATAGTCAAGACAGCCCCAATAGAAATATCTATGTACATTTTTTTCTTCTCCATGTTTTATAAATCCCCAACTGGTAAAAATATAAAGAGTAAGTGACCCTATGGTGCAAAGTCCAACTGACACATCCGCAGTACAATCAAGAGAATCCCAGAAGACACAGAAAGATTGTAAGAGACAGAGGATTAGAATTCCTCTTGTTATATAGGTTTCTCTAGAAATGACAAGGGAATTGCTCTCATAAATCTCAAAAATATGGTTGCCTAAGTAAAGCTAACATCATGATAATACTAGTTGGCATATTAGCATAGATAAGTGAAAGTACACATGGTTCAACTTGTAGATGAAGAACCTCAGGTGGTCAAACCTGTGGACAGAGGTAGAATTAGTTTCTTCCAGTGACAAGCCCCTACATAGGTTTTGCAATTCCACATCCACAGGACTTTACACATGAAGATGTAGCCTAGGTACCACTTGTCAAATGATGAATGAAGAAAATATTGTACCTGAAACAACATCATAATATTCAACCACAAGGAAAAGGGAACTTGAGCTATCCATAGGAAAAGAAATGCATGTAGAGATACACAATACATATGTGTGCTATGTAAAAAATTTCAAAAAAGAGGGGAGAAGGAAATAAAAAGAAAATAGAGATCATCTGAAAATGAAGCTATACAAATGAGTAAGAGAAGGGTAAGTGAGGACAGAGACAAAGGAAAGGAAAACAGAGGCTGAATGAGAGAGGAATATGAGTCAATCATTACAAAGAAATGGAAAAAAACATGAACAAAAATTGGAAGAAATGAACAAATCCTTTAAAATAAACCAAGAAAAAGCAATCAAACAGATAAAAGCAATGATACACTAAACATACAGAATTTAAAAAAAGAATATTAAGAACTGCAAAAGAAAAAGATCACACCATATATAAAGGCAGACCTATCAGAATTACACTTGACTTATCAATGAAAACAATGAAAGCCAGAAGGTCTTGGTCAAGCATTATGCAGACATTAAGAGGCCATGGATTCCAGCCTAGACTACTATACCCAGCAAAACTTTTAATCACCATAGAAGGGCAAAACAAGATATTCCACGACAGAACCAGATTTAACCAATACATAGCCACAAACCCAGCCCTATGAATAGTACTAGAAGGAAAACTTCAACCCAAGGAATTTGCTACATCCACAAAAACACAGACAATAGATGATCTCACAGCAGCAAATCCCAAGGAAGGGAAAAACACACATAATATCATCACCAACAATTAAAACTAAAATAACAGGAACAAGCAATCACTGGTCATGAATATCCCTTAATGTAAATAGACTCAACTAACTTACAAAAAGACACAGCCTAACAGATTGGAAAAGAAACCAGAATCCATCCTTCTGCTGCATACAAGAAACAAACTTCAATCTCAAACACAGACATTGTATCAAAGTAAAGGGTTGGGAAAAAAATTCCCAATTAAATGAACCTACTAAACAAGCTGGTGTAGCTATCCTAATATCTAACAAAATAGACTTCAAACTAAAATCAATCAAAAGAGACAAAGAAGGATATTTCATCAGTCACAGGAAAAAAATCCATCAAGAGGAAATCTCAATACTGAACATCTATGCCCCAAATACAAGAGCACCCTCATATGTAAAAGAAACGCTTCTAAAGCTTAAATCACATCTCACACACTAAAGTGGAAGACTTCAACACCCTACTGTAAATACTGGACAAATCGGTCAGACAGAAAATTAACAGAGAAATAAGGGAACTAGTAGATGTTATGACTCAAATGGACTTAACAGACATCTACAGAACATCCCATCCAAACATAAAAGAATATACCATCTTCTCAGTATAACATGAAACTTTCTCAAAAATTGACCACATAGTAGGTAACAAAGCAAACCTCAAAGAATACAAAAAATTGAAATAACCCATGAATCTTATCAGATCACCATAGCTTAAAATTAGAATTCAACTGCTAATTTCAGAAATCCCACAAACACATGTAAAGTAAACAATGCTCACCTGAATCATCAATGGGTTAAGGAATAAATAAAGGAAATAATTAAAGACTTCCTAAAATCAATGAAACAGCATATTCAATTTTATGGGACACAATGAAAGCAGTGTTAAGAAGAAAGTTCATAACACTAAATGCCTACATAAAGAAGCTGGAAAATCCCACACTAGTGAGTTAACAGAACACCAAAAACTCTAGAACAAAAAGAAGCAAACTCACCCAGGACGACTAGATGGCAGGAAATAATCAAATTGAAAGATGAAATCAACAAAATAGAAAAAAAGAAAACAATACAAAGAATCGATAAAAAAAAGAGTTGGTTCTTTGAGAAAATCAACAAAACAGACAAATTTTTATCCAAACTAACCAAAAGGCAGAGAGAGAATATCCAAATTAATAGAATCAGAAATGAAAAGGGGGACATAACAACAGACATGGAGGAAAAGGAAATACAGAGAATCATCAGGTCATATTTTGAAAACCTGTACTCGACAAAATCGGAAAACTTATCACAACAGAAAGGAAGAAAGAGCATCTAGCTATCTGTACATTCTGTTTCTTTCATAGCTTGATTTCTTGTTGTTACTTCAGACCCTGACCCTGTCCACATCAGGGTTACCTGGAAGCCTGTCCTTGCCTTTCCTTCCATTTTCTCTTTATCATGTGTGACATGAGACTTAAATGATCGCGTTGTCCTTCCATCAGCTTCTCTGTTAATTATAAGATGGATATTTATGAATCAGGAGACAGTATATAGTGAGAATTTAAAGACCCAAATCCATAACTTACATGGTCAAAAGTTTAACTGAACTTAAAACTCTACCTATACATATAAGGGATATTAAATCAAGCAGATGTTCTGTTGTGAATGACAGGGACATAAGAGCCATAGCCACCAAGCTGAACGTGTACTGGTTGCAGGTGTGTGGGGAGCAATGTGGATCATATCACTGAAATAAGTGCCTGAGTCTGTGGTCTAAGAGGAGGAAATCTACAAAGAGCTGCAGCGTTCCTGAGTGACTGTTGTGGACCTCAGTCTTACATTCTGATTTGCTCCAGAAGGATTGTAAAACAGGGTGATGAGGTGTCCTCCAAGACTTTGGTAAAACCACTGCATTTGCCATGCAGAGGTGGAAAAGTTGCACTGCAGCTCTGGGCTCTCTTCCTCCTGCAGAACCAAGGACACAGGACTCTGCTTCACTTGTTGCCCTTTCACCCCTGATTAGAAACAGAGGAAGAGACACAGGTGGAGGACACTGAGTATTAATGGATCCCTAAACTCATTCCCATGTTCTTTAAGAAGATGAGAGCTCTGCAGGGCCCCTACACTCTTTTTCCACTCCTCCATGTGCTGAACAAAATCCTCTCTGTTCCCTGAATGTGGAGAGCCACATTCACAGCGAATCTGGATGCACAGTAGCTCCAGCAAAGAGCACAGCATCCTCTTCATGGTGTTTGTCTGAATAGAAGAGACAAGCAAGTAACCAACCCCTGACCTTTGGTGTCAGAATGACTGTTGAAGTGTCTCTCCTCCCGCAATCAGACAGAATTCCCTTCCAGCCTTCTGAGTCTGAAACTCCTCCCAAACCATACCTGGCTGAGAGTCTGGCTGGAGCACAGTGTAGGAACATTTTCAGATGACCCTGAGGTTGGATGGAGTTAGGGATCCTGGATACAAGAGAGAACCCACCCTGCCCAGGGAGAACAAGCCTCAGCTGTACAAAGAGCCTGACATACTCAGAGAAACAAGAGTTAAAGTTTTAACTCAGAAAAAAGGTACATGTTCTGACTAAAGACCCTTTACTGGGCCTGAGGGATAATTCAGCAGGTAAGGCTCCGTGTCCTTCCAGAAGCCCTTATTTCCCTTCCCAGCAGCCGTATCAGGTGGTTCACAGCTTCCTGTAACTCCAGCCCCAGGGTACCTGTTACCCTCTTCTATTTTCCTAAGAACCAGTACACAAAATACCACACATTTTCACAATCCATTCTCATACTCATTAAAAACACTAACAAGAACCTTTATTCATGAAATAGTTTGAGTAAAATCACCACAGTAGAAGAAGAAAATAATGATAGAGTAAGTATAAATGCGACAGTTTTAATGTTTTAGAATGCATTTTAAAATTGGGATACTCCTGTTCTATTCAAGGTTTGTTCTAAATGTTGATTTAAAAATAAGGATGCATAAGAAGGAAGTGGACTGGGAAAAGCTAATGCAGGAGTGCTGCATCCAGAATGACAGGGACAGCAGAGCTGTTGTGCTTTTGTATATGGTGAATGCAGGGGACAAAGAATTGTGCATTAATAACAATAGAGGAATACATTTTAAGGATTTTACTTTAAAATTGACAGCTTGAGAAATGAGATTAGTAATGAAAATAAAGCATGAAATCTTCTTTAAAACAACTTACCATCAACCTTACACCATCTCTGTTCATCTCAACAGTATTAGAGCAAGCAATGTCCCTCAGTCTAGTAGGATACATTGGATGAAATTTTGACTGAGGTAAAAAATGCTGTCCCAGAAAAGAGCTGTTTCATTCTGAACAGGAACCCTCATTTGGGTTGGGGTCCCCACATGTACTGATGCTGCAGGAGTTTGCAGAGCCCAGTTGGCGCCCCAGTCTGATGACTGCATCTGTGCATCTGCAGCAGCTACTCTGGAGCTGAGAACGGCTACTCATCTGTTGTCCCTCATAATTCTACTGAAGGAGAAAATACCTTTTCTTTGTAAAACAAGAAACAAGGAGATGGCGCCTAAGATCTATCTCATAAGAACGAAACATTTCCCAAGAGTCCACTTTCTCTGTTGTCTTGCCTTCATGGAACATGCCAACTCCCTGAAGGTATCTGAACCTGGTACCCTATACTCTTACTCTGAAGCCTCTAATGGTTTGTATCCAGTTCTCCACCTGTGACTCAGAGCAGAGGAGCTCCCACACCCCTCTGCCCCATTTTCAGGGTGTCTATAAGTTGTTTGTGATTTCACCCTTCCCACAGTCAGTCAGACCCTTTTATGGCTGAGACAGGCTGGGCTTCCTGATGTGAGCTCCAGAAAGTGATGGAGACCAAAGTGAGGGTGCTGCACATGCAGAAAAGCACCCTGAGGGACAATCTTCACTTTGATGAACTCAGATCAAATTCACCTTAATCAAACTGATGAGCGACATAGTTACCAGTGCAGTCCGTTTGCATTTCTTATAAAATAGAGCACAATTCAGAATTGTCACCTGCCACTTCTAGGTTCTTCTCACAGAAGGAGAGTATGCATGCATGGACACCAGGGGGCCCCAGTTATGAGCATTGACTTCCAATTCCTCTATGATAATTTCATTCTCGCTCCTCTCTCTCTCTCTCTCTCTCTCTCTCTCTCTCTCTCTCTCTCTCTCTCTCTCTCCTCTCCTCTCCCTTCTCCCTCTCTCTCCCTCTCCCTCTCCCTCTCCCTCTCCCTCTCCCTCTCCCTCTCCCTCTCCCTCTCCTCTCTCTCTCTCTCTCTCTCTCTCTCTCTCTCTCTCTCTCTCTCTCTGTCTCTCTCGTGTGTGTGTGTGTGTGTGTGTGTGTGTGTGTGTGTGTGTGTGTGTGTGGTGGGGGAAAAGTGAAGCCTGTGAAGGGGTTATTCACCACACAGATTATAGTCCATCATCGCAGGAAGCCATTGCAACCACAGAGGAACACTGCTCACTGATCTGCTCAGCTAGCTTTCCTCTGTGGCCCAGGCTCACATGCCTAGGGATGGTGCTATCTATCCACACAGGGCCAATCGCTCTTAAATCAATTAACAGTCAAGAAAATGCTAAAGAAATATGCTTGTAAGTCAGTCTTATGGAGTCAATTTTTAACAATGTCTATCCACACAGGGCCAATCGCTCTTAAATCAATTAACAGTCAAGAAAATGCTAAAGAAATATGCTTGTAAGTCAGTCTTATGGAGTCAATTTTTAACAATGTGTCAAGCAGACAGCAAAGATTAGTCACAACAGCAAGCCCTATAGTAGAAAACATAAACCTCTACTTACTGCTTAGAAAATTGAGCTTCCATAGAATTCTATGCCCAATGTCAAATTTCAATTGCAGGAATAATCATTTAAAAGTACTTATGTCAGGAAATAGTACTGCACTTAAAACAATGAGTGACAATAAGCCCAACACACAAAGGACAAGTTGATAAATTTGACTTCTTAAAGCCCCTTATGTGTCCTATAGGGTAGACTTGGGGGTGACTGTTGGCTGCCAGCAAATTTGACCAATCCTCCACTGTTTTGGTGGGGAATTTGCCATCAGAAGCCCTACCCCGTACAGAGACTAGGTCACAAATACAAACCTGAATCATCAACTGCATTCTAGAGCTTATGTTCTCAGGAAATGGAAGAGTCTAATCTGCTTGATAATTTGGGAAAATCTGTATCCCTTTTCAGAGTCATAGATGTGGCAAGTTTCTGAGGCAGCACCAAGCACATTGTATAATGCCATTCTTTTGATGACACACTGCAGAGCTCAGAGATCACATTCATTGTGCTAGTGTCAATGGTGAGCTCTGGAGTAGAATTTGGCTCTAGGGTATGATTTGTTTCCTGGTGCTGTTGCCTCAAATCCAGCTTCTCTGACCATCAGAGAAACTTTGAATCCTAATAAACATGACTACATCTGGGATTAACAAAAAAAAAAAAATAGAGGGCACACCTGTAGGCCATTTCTGCTTAATCTGAAGTAGGAAGAACTACTTTAGCTTTGATCTTTGAGATACTAAGTCATAGCTTTAATTCATATCTTTAATTCAGATGCAATCTGGAACACACCTTCTCTTGGAAGCCTATATAAGGACAGGGAAGGAGGAAACTTTTACTCTTTTTCTGCTTGCTCTAATCCTGTTAGCACCACCATTCTTTCCCTGGCAGAGTCTATTTCCTTAAGCTTCCAGAATACACTGCAGACAGCTGAGATTACTGAGACATACAGTTTTCTGGATTGAAAAACTTCTGGATTCCTGGACTTTCCTTTCGTAGCCAGTCATTATTGGATTAGCTAGAACACAGTCTGTATGTCATCCTAACAAATCCCCTTTCAATATGTAGAAAGATTCATTTTATAACATCTGTTATCTAAAGAGCATTGACTAATACAGCAGGCATGTAGAGAGGACAGTCTAGACCCATTTGAGTCTTATAACAATTTAAGCTCACTTGCAAATTACCAATGGCCACCTTTGCCTAACCTTAACCTTCCCAAGGTGCTTGTTCACTTCAGAAGAAACAACCCTCATCTGCCGTATCATTCTGACCTAATTTCTTGGCATGCTTTATTTCTCATATTATTGGGTATGGATGCTCAGGAGGGGAACAGCCATTCTTCAGCAGTGCTTATAATGTTAGCACTAAATTTCTCATGGGTGAAGTAGAGAAAAATTTCTAGTTAGGCCAAGAGAAAGCTCTACCTTTGAAAGGAGGTGGTGATGAATGGCTTCCTCTGTGTCACAGGAGAGAATCCTGTAAAAGTAACCTCAGCTCAGCTTCTGGTCAGTATGGGGAGAACCCATTAGCAAGGACAAAAAAAAAACTGTTCCCTGTGACATCATCGGTCCCTTCTGTAAAAATTCTATTGTATCCTGGAGAGCTCTGAGCACCCTCTGTGATGTCACTAGCATTATAGCAACACCAACTGCCCTTAAGACATTCATTTAGTGCCTTTAAGGTTTGCCTATAAACATGTTGCCAAGATTGAGGTGTCTACTTGAGAGAATGGACAGCATAGAGAGACCAGAGTGAGGAAGAATGAAGCAGGCCCTACGTCTAACTGAAAAACATGGAGAATTAAATGGTCCTGAGGAAGATGCCGTGAGTTCAAGGAAGGGTCTAGGGAACTTTCTGGATGTGGAAGCAGCCTTCCAGGTTTAGGATTCAGGAACTGGAGGCTTATGGGATGTAATAGGCATATCTTATTTCTCTGTGTTTCTAAAGGGCTGACCCCACATCAAAGATCCATGGTGGTTAGTTTGACAGAGTCAGGAATTGACAAGGCTCTTTGTGCTCTGAGTGGGAAGGACGCACAGAGGAATCAATCAGATTTCTATCTCATCACTGCACTTTGCTCCCACTGGTGTGTTTTAGGGTGCTTTTCAGTAGCAATAGGGAAAGGAGAGTAGCCTGACAAAGCCTAAGGTTGTCATTCTCTACATCACAACCATTATCAGGGTAGAGGCACCAAGTGCTGCTGTCTTCCAGTGACTCCTAAGGTTTCTGGCTTCCCAGATGTGAGACATATGTCTCCAGTTCAGACTGAGAGCTATTAGAGCCAGTGGACCAAGGCAGAAGCTGTCCTTTCCTGCCTGTTCTAGGTGTCCTGGGCTGTCAGTGAAGATGGCTTTGTGAATATGGTGAAAGTGCTCTGTTCCTGAATGGCTTTTGCATTAAAATGAGAGTCTGAAGCATCAACAAGTGATTTAGCAAGCCCTACACTACCTGAGTGATTGTGACAACAGCCATTATCTCTAGGATTCTGAAAACACATGACTGAGGGCTCTGAAGTCAAGGTACATCCTCTGTAACTCTAAATAAGCCTTAGGAGGATGCCCCCTGTGTCACCTTGTGCAGGGAGACAGGTAACATCTAAGAGACATCCACCTCCCAGCAGAAAGATGGGAAAACTGACACCTACAGAGGGGAGACTCAAGTCTGTTCTTTCAGAACCTGCTTGGGCAAAGTTTCATCTGTTGGTCACTTCCTGGGGATCCTTCAGTGTGTCAAGTTTGACTGAGATGAGGTCGTTTGTGGGACAGATGCTGTCCTTTGACTTCTAGAATTGGGAACTACTGAGATACATAACCTTGTCTAACATGGTTGTCAGGGTGATATGACATCCAAAAGGACACAGTTTACCTCACATAACTCATTAGGTCTGGGGTCCACCAAGTACACATATGAAGTCACAGTCAAGACTTCTGGTGTTTTCTATTGAGGTTGAACATGGTGCTAGCTCTTCATTTCAGGACTGCCAGTAATTCAAAAGAGTGAAGTGGAACTCCATGAAAGGTCATTAGCAAAGTACCCCAATTATTTCTCCTCTTGTACCTTTTATCTGCTTTTCTCATGCTCTGATGAATATTGTACTTTAAAATGACTGTATCCCCTTAATGATTATAAAGTCCAATTTTATTAAGAAAGCCCTAAGCCTGCTCACTTTGCATCCATCACATATTGTATGCCGCTGCCCTTCTTTCCATTTGTCCACATAGCTCTGTAGATCTAAATGATACAAAACTACTGCAATGCAAAGGTTTTCCAGGATTTATAGAGGAAAAATATTTATTTTCATAAAAACGGCTCTGAAGAAAAATAAAGGAGACTGGTACAGGAAGGTGAAGAGAATGCCGCTGTGGCAAATTACAGTGTCTGGGAGAGAGGATAGGCTTGCTGATGGTTTGTGTACCTTCTCTGCACTGGATGAATGGTGACTGCACACTCAATGGTCAGGTTTCTCACTTTGTCTTCTCTGTCTCCTGTTTTGTCCTCATCCATATTGTCTTCTATTATTTTCTCTGACTTTCAGTATGCTTCCAGTTGCATCTCAGTCCAGCAGAATCCCGCAGCCATTCTGTCAAATGGGTCTGTCTCAGTACACCCACTTAGGCTCATGATAGCTTAAAACACTTACTATGTGCTATGTCTGCAGCACTCAGTAACTGCTTTTATTCAGTGTTGTTCACACTGATTCTCTGTGTGTTTTCCATCTTTATGTGGCTTTATTTTAAACTCTATTTCTTTTATTTTTATTTTTAATTTTTAGGGTTTTTTTGAGACAGGGTTTCTCTGTGTATTTTTGACTGTCCTGAAACTCACTCTGTAGACCAGACTGTCCTTAAACTCACAGAGATCCACCTGGCTCTGACTCCCAAGTACTAAGATTAAAGGTGTGTGCCACCACACCCAACCTCTCTCTTTCTCCCTCTCCCTCTCCCTCTCCCTCTCCCTCTCCCTCTCCCTCTCTCGGACTTTATCTTTTTTCTTTTCTCTCACAACCCTACACATCTAAACACACTCTAAACCATTTACAGTTTTTTTTCCATCTGAATCTATCTTTACTGTATATTTCTGTCTGACCACCTGAGTCCTTAATTTGCTAAGCGATGTGCCTAGGATTAAAGGTGTGACTTTGAAAGCTGGGTCCATGCCATTACTTCTCTTTCTGAGTGTTTACCCTCATGGCAGAGGTACTGGCTGGAGCCATGTTTATTGCCACAACACTATGGAGTTTCAAGGTCCCTGCCACTACTCAAAAGGATGCTGTCCCCAATTCATAAAAACCATTATGTGCTTTGAAGCAGAGCCTCTTAAAAGGGATGCAAAGTTTTTGCAGCTAAAGCTGAGTCAGAAGGCTTCTCTTAAATGAGACGTGCTTGCCTCTAGCAAATGGATTCCACCTGTGAAATGCTGCTACTAAGAAGTTCTGCTAATCTCTGTTCTTTTGTGTCTAGAATTCCTTCCCAAACTCTCTCAGGTTTTAAGTGGATTTAGTTGTCCATATTGGTGCCATTTGTTTACAGGGATTTATGTAACTCCTGGTCCCGCGGCCTTTCAATCCCAACAAAACACACAGAGGTCTACATAAATCATAAACTGGTTGGTCTGTTTGCTCAGGCTTCTTTTTAACTCTTATAACTTATATTATTTTTGCACAGAAATATTTTGCTGAGTCCCCATGATGAGCAACTGTGATGTTCAGGGAGAGATGCTTGTCCTTTTTATTCACTAGGACAGTAAGTCCTTGTTCTTCTTTTCTATTCACATTTGAAAAAATATTTAAAAGGAACTGGATAGGCTGCTTTTTTCTGAAGTTTTTATTTAATGTTAAAATATCAAATGATTTGAAAACTAAGGGAGTTAAACAAGATGAGGGACAAGTGCTGTGTGGGCAGTGCTCTGGTATCTTTCATGGTACTCACTGTTCTAATCTTCATTCTGGATACCATCACTCAAGAACAGAAAACTGAAGTCTACCAAGGACACCTGTACATCCAGACAAGATAATGAAGGAAAGGGTGTGGACACTGTTTCCCGATCCAGTCAGAGATGATCCTGGTGGAGGAGAAGATTGAACTGGCTTCAAACCATGAGTAGAAGTAGACAGAACACCTAACATAATTCTAGACACGGGTTATATCAATGTGACTAGAGATTGAACCAAGTGCAGGTGACAAGTTTATAAATGTACATTAGAGAAGTTAATGTGGCCTAGGCCTTCAAGGATAGTACGTATTTTCATAGTTTTCACTTTTAAATTCCTATTTGTCAACCTTATGCACCAAGTATAAACAGATATGATATAGGTAAATGACTACACAGATATATTCATCTGTTCTCTAATTAAATTTAAGAACATAGAAGATAATGGCTTACTTATTTCAAACGATAACCTCTAGCTAATCAAGGAATAGGTGGAGGAGCCACAACCTTTATCTATTATGAAATAGCACTGCCCCTCTGTAGACAAATAAGAAGGTCTTCACACTCATCAGTGTCTTGACCTTAGAAGCCCATGCCTTGAAGAAAAATAAAGACATGGAATCCTTTTCCGATGCAATATTTTTGATATGGAAATTGATTGTGTCTTTGTTGAGGTCAGCTATAGCATAGTTTTCTCTCCTCTCCCTTCCAGACTTTTCTCCATGCATCCTCATGATTCCCTGTCTTTCTACTGTGCCTAAAACTACTTCATTCTGGAGGCTGAGAGAAGCCATTCATAAGATAAAAGGAGATAACAATGATCACTATTTACAATAAAGCTTATAAAATAGGCAAATGTTTGGATTTGACATGGGTCATATTTTATTGACCCCTTATATAGACTTTGCACATAGCAATTATTAAACTATAAAGTTTATTTTTCTTTCACTGGCTTTTATTATTTCTTTTATTTTTTTGTTTTTAATACAATCATAACAATCCTTTCTTCCAAAACTTCCTCTATTGCTGATCCATGCTCTCTTTCAAATCAATAACCTCTTCTTTGTTTAATGGTTGTTACATATGTCTGTATAAACATTTTCATTCATAAATATGCAAACACAGTGATTTCATCTGTATAATATTACTTGTTTGTATGCTTTCAATGCTGGCCAGTCTGTACTGTATAATGAATTGGTACACTCTTCTCTAGTAAATCTATGTCTCCCACTATCAACATTCCTTAGCTGCCAGAAGCTCATGAGCTAGGATTGATGCTTTGTGCACCTCCCACACGAACATGTCTATTATTGTCATTTTTAGCCCATGTTTAGGCAGTTATCTTTGGTGATTCTTCATGTGTGTAGTTTCTGATATTCTTAGGAGACACAATTTCACAGCCAACCCCCTCATCCTCTGTTTACTATTATCTTTCCTTCCCAGTTTCTTCAGTATTTCCTGAACCTTAGGTACAGGATTTATATTACATATGGCCATAGGGACTAGGCTCTGCAACTCTGCTTCTAGATTGTCTGTGTTTTTCTGCAATGGCCTCTGTCTGCTAGTAAAGCCATGTATGGATCTTGAAGGAGAACCTAAAACCACCACTCACTAAACCAACATTATCACTAACTACATCCTAATCATTTTTCCTCATCACATGCACATTTCTTTGCACAGGGTCTGCTCACTTGGCTCATTTATTCTCTTTTATAGAGTTGTAATAGCTTTTTAGATATTTTCTTTAAAGTTAGTTGAACAAGATATACGTTTGAGTACTTTCTTACAGTTACCGTTCTCTTTGTTTTCTTAAAGACCTTCAGATCTCTGTCTAGAAGAGTTCAAAGCAATGATAAGTAAAGTTAAATATACGAAAAGGAAAGAAAAAATAATGAATTAGAAGATTTTGGAGTTTCAATTTTCTCCAAATTCTTTTATAAATTCAATAAAATAGCATTTGAATCTTAAGCACCATTTTTTTTTTATTTTGAATTGAATGGAGACCAGTTCACTGTGGGTGGCACAATTCTGTGGGAAAGCGTCCTGGATCACATAATAAATATTAAGTATGAATCTGAGAGTAAGTTAGCAACACAGTTCCTTCATAGTTTGTTATAATCTTTTGTTTGGGTTCCTGCCTTGATTAGCATCAATGATGGCCTATGAACTGGAAGGGAAAACTAAATAAATCCTTTCACCTTCCAAGCTGTGTTTTTTTTTTTTTTTTTTTTTTAGACAGCTTTATCACAGTAACAGAAAGGAAGCTAGAGCATCCAGCTCTCTGTACATTCTGGATCTCCCATGGCTTGATGTTCTCACTGTTGCTGCAGTTTGTTTTCTCCTCACTAACCCTGACCAATTCCACAGCAGGAAGCCTGCCTTTGCCTTTCATTCTTTTTTCTCCTTATTGTTTGTGAGTTCAGTAAACTGTAGCTTAAATTGTCACATTGATTCTGTCCACCCTTCAGCTTTTCTCTTAGTTCTAAAAGAGTCATCTATGCTTCAAGAGGGAGTGTATATTGAGAATTGAAGATAAACAATTCTCAGAACAGACTCCTGAATCTTTCAAGCCAAATCCCTATCTGAGGTTATAACTCTTCAATACAGGAAAGGGATACTAAACCAGGCAGGTTTCCTGTTGCAGTTTCATGATGTCTTGTGACTGGTTAAGCCACACCCACCTGGCTGAAGGTTTGTGTGCTGGCTGCAGGTGTATGGGAGCACTTTGGATCCACAGCACAGAAATACGTTAAGTATCTGAGTCTGTAGTCTGAGTAGAGGAAATGCATAGAGAGTTGCGACATTCTTTAGTGACTGTCGTGGACTTCACTCTTCCTCTCTGCTTTGTTCCAGACAAATTGTCAAACAGGCTGATGATGTGTCCCCAAGGACTTTGGTAAAACCACTGCATTTAGTTTACAGAGGTGGAAAAGTTGCACTGCAGCTCTGCATTCTTTCTGTCCTGCAGAACCAAGGTCACAGGCTCTGCTTTATTTGTTGCCATTTCACTCCGGATTAGAAGCAGAAAGAGACAGAGATTGGTCACTAAGCATCCAAAGAACCCTGAAATTTCCCACGTGTCCTCTGGGAAGGTGTGAGATCTACAGGACTCCTGATCTGCTTCCCAATCCTCCAAGTGCTGAGTAGCGTCCTCTCTATCCCCTGAATGTTAACAGACTCACAGCAAAAGTGGGTGCACAGCAGCCCCAGCAGAGAGCACAGCAACCTCTTCATGATGCTTGTGTGGATGCTGGAGACAGAAACAAGTAACCAACCCCTGGGCTGTTTGTTGTGTTAGGATGGCTAGCTGTTGAAATGCCTCTCCTGTAACCAGTCAGCTCCACCCAGGAACACTGACAGGTGGGACACTGTTGAATTCCCTCTTAGTCTTCTGAGCCTGAGGCTTTTCCCCAACCATACCTGACTGAGAGTCTTGGTAGAGCACAACAGGTGGCATTTTGAGATGACCCTGGTGTCTAATTCAGTTTGGGATCCTAGAAGCAGGGAAGAACCAACCTGTCCCAAAGAGAACAAGCCTCAGCTCCTCAAAGAGCCTGGTAAACTCAGAGAAACAACAGCTAGAGGTTTAACTCAGGAAACAAATGCATGTTCTGACTAGACCCTTTACAAGAGATGGCTTAGCAGATAAGGGTTCTTGTCCTTCTAGGAGGCCTCAGTTCTGCCCCAAGCATCCACATCAGGTGGCCCAAAGCTGCCTGTAACTCTAGCTTCACGGGACCTAATACTTTCTTCTGTCCTCCCCAGAACCTGTATGAATGTACCATGCATTTACACAGACCAACTCTCATACACATTGGGAAAAAAAAGTCTTCACCTGTGAAATAATTGAAATGAAATCCCCACAGTAGAAGAAGAAACAGGAGCATAACAACAGAGTAAGTACAAATGTAATGGTTTTATAGTTTGGGGGTACATTTTAAAAATTGGAACACTCCTGTTTCAGTAAAGGTATGTTCTAAAAAGGTGTTCAAAATATAACAAAATAAGAAGGAAGTGGATTGTGGAAGTGTATATAGGAGTGCTGTGTTCCAGAGTGTCAGGGCCAGCAGTGTTGGTGTGTTATTGCACGTGGTGACTACTTGGGGCATTCACTATACATTCGTAACAGAAGAGCAATGCATTATGAAATTTTCACTATAAAGTCGATGGCTTGAGAAATGAGACTAGAATAAAATGGTGACACACGATCACCTTGAATACAACTCAGAACTAACCTTAGACCGTCTCAGTCCATCAGCGTCTCAAACAGTTTTAGAGTAACCAGTGTCTTCCAATCCTGTGGGATAGTTTGGGTAAAATTTCTACTGAGGAAAAAAATGTTTTCTTTTTGTTGTTGTTTTGTTTTTGTTTGTTTTTTTTTTAAACCTTAGTCAAAATTCTACTGAGGGAAAAATCAAACCTTTTCTTTGCAAAATGAGAAAACAGTAAATGGCAACAAAGAATCTCATAAGAATGAAAGCGTCCCAAGAGTCCACTTTCTCTGTACTCTCGCTTTCACTGAAGCTGCCAATTCACTGAGATTGTCTGAGGCTGGGACCCTGGTCTCTTACTCTGCAAGTCTCAGGTTGGCTTGTGTCCAGCTCTGCACTTGTGACTCAGGGCAGAGGAACACAGTACTATTGCCAAAGGACCCTTAGGTGGAAGGAGTGTTCATCCTTCCTGCACTCATTCTGATAGTCCTCCATGCCTGAGACAGGCTGGCTTCCTGGTGTGAGCTTCAAGAGGGGCTGGAGTCCCAGGTGAGGGTGTTACACATGAAGAAAAGGACACTGGGGGACAAGGGATGAGTAGCTGCATGTTCAGTTCACACAGCATACCTTCAAGCAGTCCAAGCAAGAGTAGTTTCTTTTGCAAATGGCTAACAAACTCCATGAAGAACCTCTTTGATTCCTATCTTCCTCTTGAAGTAGCCTGGTGCTGCCTGGAGCAGATGTGTCTCATTGTCATGAAAAGTCCGAAGTTCTTTTTTTTTTTTTTTTTTTTATTAGAAAAAAAAAAAAGCAATTTCTGCCTCCTCCCCGCCTCCCATTTCCCTCCCACTCCTCCCTCTCCTCCTCCCCTCCCCCCACTCCTCCCCCTCCCTCTCCAGCCTGAAGAGCAGTCAGGGTTCCCTGCCCTGAGGAAAGTCCAAAGTCCTCCCCCCTCAATCCTGGTCTAGGAAGGTGAACATCCAAACTGGGTAGGCTCCCACAAAGCCAGAGCATGAAGTAGGATCAAAACCCGGTGCCATGGTCCTAGGCTTCTCAGCAGCCCTCATTGTCCGCCAAATTCAGAGAGTCCGGTTTTATCCCATGCTTTTTCAGTCAGAGTCCAGCTGGCCTTGGTGAGCTCCCAAAGAATCAGCCCCACTGTCTCCACGGGTGGGCGCACCCCTTGTGGTCCTGACTTCTTTGCTCATATTCTCCCTCCTTCTGCTCCTCATTGGGACTTTGGGAGCTCAGTCCAGTGCTCCAGTGTGGGTCTTTGTCTCTATCTCCATCCATCGCCAGATGAAGTTTCTATGGTGATATGCAAGATATTCATCAGTATGGTTATGAGATAGAGTCATTTCAGGTTCCCTATCCACAGCTGCCCCAGGAGCTAACTGGGGACATCGCCCTGGGCACCTGGGAGCCCCTCTAGATCCAAGTCTCTTGCCACCCCTAAGATGGCTCCCTTAATTAAGATGTGTGCTTCTCTGCTCCCCTAACCCACATTCCTTTATCCCAATCATCCCGTTTCCCCAAGTTCCCCCCACCCTCCCCTTCTCACATTTCTCTCCCCTTCTCCCCATACCCCCCCTCCCACCACACCCCCAAGATCCCAAATTTTTGCCCGGCAATCTGGTCTACTTCCCATAACCAGGAGGATAGCTATATGCTTTTCTTTGGGTTCACCTTCTTACTTAGTTTCTTAAGGATATCAAATTATAGACTCACTGACCTTTATTTATCTCTAGAAACCAATTATGAGTGAGTACATCCCATGTTCATCCTTTTGGGTCTGGGTTACCTCGCTCAGGATAGTGTTTTCTATTTCCATCCATTTGCATGCAAACTTCGTGAAGTCATTGTTTTTTACCGCTGAGTAGTATTCTAATGTATATATATTCCATACTTTCTTCATCCATTCTTCCATTGAAGGGCATCTAGGTTGTTTCCAGTTTCTGGCTATTACAAACAATGCTGCTATGAACATAGTTGAACAAATGTCCTTGTCATATGATCGGGCATCTCGTGGGTATATTCCCAAGAGTGGCATTGCTGGGTCCATGGGTATGTTGATCCCAATTTTCCTGAGAAACCGCCACACTGCTCTCCAAAGTGGCTGCACAAGTCTGCATTCCCACCAGCAATGGATGAGGGTACCCCTTTCTCCACAGCCTCTCCAGCAAAGGTTATCATTGGTGTTTTTGATTTTAGCCATTCTGACAGGTGTAAGGTGATATCTCAATGTTGTTTTGATTTGCATTTCCCTGATCGCTAAGGAGGCTGAGCATGACCTTAAGTGCCTTTTGGCCATTTGAACTTCTTCTGTTGAGAATTCTCTCTTCAGATCAGTGCCCCATTTTTTAATTGGGTTAATTAGCATTTTAAAGTCTAGTTTCTTGAGTTCTTTATATATTTTGGAGATCAGACCTTTGTCTGCTGCGGGGTTGGTGAAGATCTTCTCCCAGTCAGTGGGTTCCCTTTTTGTCTTAGTGACAGTGTCTTTTGCTTTACAGAAGCTTCTCAGTTTCAGTAGGTCCCATTTATTCAATGTTGCCCTTAATGACTGTGCTGCTGGGGTTATACCTAGGAAGCGATCGCCTGTGCCCATCTGTTGTAGGGTACTTCCCACTTTCTCTTCTATCAGGTTCAGAGTGTTCAGATTGATATTGAGGTCTTTGATCCATTTGGACTTGAGTTTTGTGCATGGTGATAGATATGGGTCTATTTTCATTCTTCTACAGGTTGACATCCAGTTGTGCCAGCACCATTTGTTGAAGATGCTTTCTTTCTTCCATTGTATACTTTTAGCACCTTTATCGAAAATGAGGTGTTCATAGGTTTGTGGGTTAAAATCCGGGTCTTCTATACGATTCCATTGGTCAACTTCTCTATTTTTATGCCAATACCACCCTGTTTTGATTACTGTAGCTCTGTAATAGAGTTTAAAGTCAGGGATGGTAATGCCTCCAGAAGTTCCTTTATTGTATAAGATTGTTTTGGCTATCCTGGGTTTTTTGTTATTCCATATAAAGTTGATTATTGTCCTCTCAAGATCAGTGAAGAATTTTAATGGGATCTTGATGGGGATTGCATTGAATCTATAAATTGCCTTTGGTAGGATTGCCATTTTTACTATGTTGATCCTCCCAATCCACGAGCAAGGGAGATCCTTCCATTTTCTGGTATCCTCTTCAATTTCTTTCTTCAATGCTTTAAAGTTCTTGTCAAATAGATCCTTCACTTCTTTGGTTAGCGTTACCCCGAGATATTTTATGCTGTTTGTGGCTATCGTGAAAGGTGATGCTTCTCTGAATTCCCTCTCTGCTTCCATATCCTTTGTGTATAGGAGGGCGACTGATTTTTTGGAGTTGATCTTGTATCCAGCCACATTACTAAAGGTGTTTATCAGCTGTAGGAGTTCTTTGGTGGAGTTTTGGGGGTCGCTTATGTACACTATCATATCATCTGCAAATAACGAAAGTTTAACTTCTTCCTTTCCAATTCGAATCCCCTTGATCCCCTTGTGTTGTCTTATTGCTATTGCTAAAACTTCAAGCACTATATTGAAGAGGTATGGAGAGAGTGGACAGCCTTGTCGTGTTCCTGATTTAAGTGGGATGGCTTTGAGTTTCTCTCCGTTTAGTTTGATGTTAGCTGTCGGTTTGCTGTAAATAGCTTTTATTATATTTAGGTATGACCCTTGTATCCCTAATCTCTCCAAGACTTTTATCATAAAGGGATGTTGAATTTTGGCAAAAGCTTTTTCAGCTTCTAATGAAATGATCATATGGTTTTTTTCTTTCAGTTTATTTATATGATGGATTACATTGATAGATTTTCGTATGTTGAACCAGCCTTGCATCTCTGGGATGAAGCCTACTTGATCAAAATGGATAATTTTTCTAATGTGTTCTTGGATACAGTTTGCCAGTATTTTGTTGAGGATTTTTGCGTCGATGTTCATGAGTGAGATTGGCCTGTAATTCTCTTTCTTGGTTGAGTCTTTGTGTGGTTTTGGTATCAGAGTGACTGTAGCTTCATAAAAGGAATTTGGCAATGACTCTTCTGTTTCTATATTGTGAAATACCTTAATGAGTATAGGTATTAGGTCTTCTTGGAAATTCTGGTAGAATTCCGCATTGAAACCGTCTGGTCCTGGGCTTTTTTTGGTAGGGAGGTTTTTGATAACAGCTTCTAATTCTTCGCGACTGACAGGTCTATTTAGATTGTTCACCTGGTCCTGATTTAACTTTGGTATATGGTATTTATCTAAAAAAGTGTCCATTTCTTTTACATTTTCCAGTTTTGTGGCATACAGGCTTTTGTAGTAAGATCTAATGATTCTCTGAATTTCCTCTATGTCTGTGGTTATGTCCCCCTTTTCATTTCTGATCTTATTAATTTGCAAATTCTCTCTGCCGTTTGATTAGTTTGGATAGGGGTTTATCAATTTTGTTGATTTTTTCCAGGAACCAGCTTTTTGTTTCATTGCTTCTTTGGATTGTTTTCCGTGTTTCTATTTTGTTGATTTCCGCCCTCAATTTGACTATTTCCAGTCTTCTACTCCTCCTAGGTGAGTCTGCTTCTTTTTTTTTCTAGAGCTTTCAGGTGGGCTGTTAAGTCTCCAACGTATGCTTTCTCTGTTTTTTTAAGTGGGCACTAAGGGCTATGAACTTTCCCCTTAGGACAGCTTTCAAAGTGTCCCATAAGTTTGAGTATGTTGTTTCTTTATTTTCATTGAATTCAAGGAAGACTTTAATTTCTTTTGTTATTTCTTCTTTGATCCAGGTGTGGGTCAATAGTTGACTGTTCAGTTTCCATGAGTTTATAGGCTTTCTGGGGGTAGCATTGTTGTTGAATTCTAACTTTAGTCCATGGTGATCTGATAAGACACAGGTGGTTATGGATATTTTTTTGTAACTGTGGTAGTTTGCTTTGTTACCGAGTATGTGGTCAATTTTCGAGAAGGTTCCATGAGCTGCAGAGAAGAAGGTGTATTCTTTCCTATTTGGGTGGAATATTCTATAGATGTCTATTAAGTCCAATTGATTCATTACCTCCATTAATTCTCTAATTTCTCTGTTAGGTTTCTGTCTGATTGACCTGTCCATTGGTGAAAGAGGAGTGTTGAAATCTCCTACTATTAGCGTGTGCGGTTTGATGGCAGCCTTGAGTTTTAGTAATGTTTCTTTTACGTACGTGGGTGCTTTTATATTAGGGGCATAGATATTCAGGATTGAGACTTCATCCTGATGAATTGTTCCTGTTATGAATATAAAATGTCCCTCTCCATCTCTTCTGATTTATTTAAGTTTGAAGTCAACTTTGTTAGAAATTAGTATGGCCACACCTGCTTGTTTCTTAGGTCCATTTGCTTGATAAACCTTTTCCCATCCCTTTACTCTAAGTAGGTGCCTGTCTTTGTGGTTGAGGTGTGTTTCTTAAACATTTTAAATGCCATATTCTGTAGTCTTTGAGAGGTTTGATGAAAATCTATCCAACTGAAATACATATCTGTCCATCTAGAAAAATCTAACTAACATGACTAGAAGCTTAACTATTATAGGTGACTATTTATTAACCTATATTTTGTAATTATATACTACATTTCTAAATGAGCGTCACAAACATAATATATTAATCAATAGCAGAAACATACAAAAACAAAATTGATCTTAAATTTGTATCAATAAACCAAGATCCATACCAATGCAAATTATTTATATCAATAGCATGTTCCCCTTCAAATGTAAACAAATATTTATAAACAATATTTGGAAATATGGGCATAGTTCTTTAAAATACTTCTAGCTGGTTGGGGGCACTGTTAATGAGGTCTCTCACAGTGTATCCTGTGTGCTATGTTTATCTCAGTCAGCAGTTTGGTGAAGTAATTCGTGAGGGGGGGGGTGTTCACAACAACCATTCAGGTGGTCTTGGTCCATCAAAGCACATTAGTCTGGAAGTATACCACAAGTTTTCATCCTCTGTGGAAACAAAAGAAGAACCTCTTTTCCAAAGTAACATATCCTTAGATCCATATTTTGAAATCGAGACACCTTTAAAGTATATGTATTTGTTTAGCTTAGCAATACTCAGAATCAAATGTCTCTGCAGTCAAAAACTTCAAAGAAAACACAATAATATACATATTCCAGACTCTCTGTGAATTTTTCATTTTTACATGGCTTATTTTTCTTTATTCCTTTTAATCTATGACTGTCTGTACTCTGTCTCTTTAATGACTTTGTTTTATATTTTTATAAACCTTTTACTTCTT
Source organism: Microtus obscurus (assembly GCA_963919715.1). Classification (NCBI taxonomy): domain Eukaryota; kingdom Metazoa; phylum Chordata; class Mammalia; order Rodentia; family Cricetidae; genus Microtus; species Microtus obscurus. Next base: position 42,495 of record CAWTZC010001977.1, on the reverse strand, counting down.
TTTATAACTCCCTATACTTTTTCTTCTTTCTCCCAAACCTATGTACATTTTTAAACACACTGTGACCTATTTAGAGGCCTTTTTAAAATCTGTATTTGCCTTCATTGCATATCTGTAATTATTTTCTGACCAGAGGCACCTCTTAACAATCTAAGCTGCAGCATGGCTAGGGTATATATGGCACTGCATGCTTGCCCCACCCAGTCCAGCACGGTGGAGCAGTTTACTGCTTCTGAGAGCCATACACATTGCCCCACTTTTAGTCACACAGTAGGTCTATGTTGCCATTAAACAAGTTGTATCATATTGCTCACAAACCCCATTTAAATGCTCAACCTACTGAAATAGCCAGAGTTTGCACTAGCAGCAAAGCCCAGAAAGCCAGCATTTAAAAACAAAGAAGCTTTTTTCCTGCTACTGCTGAGTCAGGAAAACCTCTCTTAAAGGAGCCAAGCCTCTGCTTGCTTCCAGCAAACAGAGCCCACCCAAGAATATGCCACTACCAAACCATGCTTAACTGTTATTTTGTGTCTAGGATTCCTTTTTAAGCTTTTTAAGGTTTAATGTAGCTATAGCTGACCACATTGGGTGGCAATTTGTTGGAGGAGGTCACTTGTTTGCTTCCAGGCCTTCCAGTAGCTCAGACATAAAATAACCACACAGAAGCTGTATTAATTAAATTACTGCTTGGATTATTAGCTCTAACTTCTGTTTCACATTCAATTTTGTTCCCTCACCATTAAGATAGCATATACTACTTTGCTGTATTTTGTGAACACAAACATGAATATTTCTTGAGGAACACCATGGTCTTTATTTCAAGCCTTTCTTCCTTTACAGAGAGATACTATGACTAATAGAGCGCTTTAATTTAAACTAATATTTTGTTTCAAATTTGAGAATGATCAAAACCTTGGCTTCCTTTATACATTGCAGAAGAATTATCACAGAACCTAACCCTAGTCCCATGTGAGTGATTACACCATGGCTTCAGGATTTAAGCAAACTGTGAAGGCCTGTTGTTATTACCTGCTACTGATTTGTCCTGTCCCTTTAAGAGACAAGCCTTTCCCACTCCCCCCTTTGCTGAGGCAAGTGGATCTTCCTTCTGCTTCCTGCCTGTGAACTCTCTCTCTCCACCCCACCTCTCTCTGGAAGAGGTGGCTGCTGTCATGGCTCCTCTCCTCTCCTTTCCCTTTAACTGAATAAACTATATCCAAACTTAACACTTCATGGCATGCCTATTCATCTTTGTCTCTCATCCACTGTGGCTCCTTGTGGGACCAGATAATCTACTGAGGCCTCCTACATGCTATGAGGCTCCCTGCCTGGAACCTGCTGCCCCTCATGGCCTGCTGTGCCCCTCAGGGAACTGTACCATTTTACTAAAACCATTACATTGGTGTCAAAACCATAACACTAAAGTTAGAATTCAACAACAATGCTACCCCCAGAAAGCCTGCAAACTCATGGAAACTGAATAGTCAACTATTGACCCACACCTGGATTAAAGAAGAAATAAAGAAAGAAATTAAAGTCTTCCTTGAATTCAATGAAAATAAAGAATCAACATACTCAAACTTATGGGACACTTTAAAAGCAGTCCTAAGGGGAAAGTTCATAGCCCTTAGTGCCCACTTAAAGAAAACAGAGAAAGCATACATTGGAGACTTAACAGCCCACCTGAAAGCTCTAGAAAAAAAAAGAAGCAGACTCACCTAGGAGGAGTAGAAGACTGGAAATAGTCAAACTGAGGGCTGAAATCAACAAAATAGAAACACAGAAAACAATCCAAAGAATCAATGAAACAAAAAGCTGGTTCCTGGAGAAAATCAACAAAATTGATAAACCCCTATCCAAACTAATCAAACGGCAGAGAGAGAATCTGCAAATTAATAAGATCAGAAATGAAAAGGGGGACATAACCACAGACATAGAGGAAATTCAGAGAATCATTAGATCTTACTACAAAAGCCTGTATGCCACAAAACTGGAAAATGTAAAAGAAATGGACACTTTTTTTAGATAAATACCATATACCAAAGTTAAATCAGGACCAGGTGAGCAATCTAAATAGACCTGTCAGTCGCGAAGAATTAGAAGCTGTTATCAAAAACCTCCCCACCAAAAAAAGCCCAGGACCAGACGGTTTCAATGCGGAATTCTACCAGAATTTCCAAGAAGACCTAATACCTATACTCCTTAAGGTATTTCACAATATAGAAACAGAAGAGTCATTGCCAAATTCCTTTTATGAAGCTACCATCACTCTGATACCAAAACCACACAAAGACTCAACCAAGAAAGAGAATTACAGGCCAATCTCACTCATGAACATCGACGCAAAAATCCTCAACAAAATACTGGCGAACCGTATCCAAGAATACATTAGAAACATTATCCATTATGATCAAGTAGGCTTCATACCAGAGATGCAAGGCTGGTTCAACATACGAAAATCTATCAATGTAATCCATCATATAAATAAACTGAAAGAAAAAAACCATATGATCATTTCCTTAGATGCTGAAAAAGCTTTTGACAAAATTCAACATCCCTTTATGATAAAAGTCTTGGAGAGATTAGGGATACAAGGGTCATACTTAAATATAATAAAAGCTATTTACAGCAAACCGACAGCTAACATCAAACTAAACGGAGAGAAACTCAAAGCCATTCCACTTAAATCAGGAACACGACAAGGCTGTCCACTCTCTCCATACCTCTTCAATATAGTGCTTGAAGTTTTAGCAATAGCAATAAGACAACATAAGGGGATCAAGGGGATTCGAATTGGAAAGGAAGAAGTTAAACTTTCGTTATTTGCAGATGATATGATAGTCTACATAAGCGACCCCAAAAACTCCACCAAAGAACTCCTACAGCTGATAAACGCCTTTAGTAATGTGGCTGGATACAAGATCAACTCCAAAAAATCAGTCGCCCTCCTATACACAAAGGATATGGAAGCAGAGAGGGAATTCAGAGAAGCATCACCTTTCACGATAGCCACAAACAGCATAAAATATCTAGGGGTAACTCTAACCAAAGAAGTGAAGGATCTATTTGACAAGAACTTTAAGGCATTGAAGAAAGAAATTGAAGAGGATACCAGAAAATGGAAGGATCTCCCTTGCTCTTGGATTGGGAGGATCAACATAGTAAAAATGGCAATCCTACCAAAGGCAATTTATAGATTCAATGCAATCCCCATCAAGATCCCATTAAAATTCTTCACTGATCTTGAAAGGACAATAATCAACTTTATATGGAATAACAAAAAACCCAGGATAGCCAAAACAATCTTGTACAATAAAGGTACTTCTGGAGGCATTACCATCCCTGACTTTAAACTCTACTATAGAGCTACAGTAATGAAAACAGTGTGGTATTGGCATAAAAATAGAGAAGTTGACCAATGGAATCGTGTAGAAGACCCGGATCTTAACCCACAAACCTATGAACACCTCATTTTCGATAAAGGTGCTAAAAGTATACAATGGAAGAAAGAAAGCATCTTCAACAAATGGTGCTGGCACAACTGGATGTCAACCTGTAGAAGAAAGAAAATTGACCCATATCTATCACCATGCACAAAACTCAAGTCCAAATGGATCAAAGACCTCAATATCAATCTGAACACACTGAACCTGATAGAAGAGAAAGTGGGAAGTACCCTACAAGAGATGGGCACAGGCGATCGCTTCCTAGGTATAACCCCAGCAGCACAGTCATTAAGGGCAACATTGAATAAATGGGACCTACTGAAACTGAGAAGCTTCTGTAAAGCAAAAGACACTGTCACTAAGACAAAAAGGGAACCCACTGACTGGGAGAAGATCTTCACCAACCCCGCAACAGACAAAGGTTTGATCTCCAAAATATATAAAGAACTCAAGAAACTAGACTTTAAAATGCTAATTAACCCAATTAAAAAATGGGGCACTGATCTGAAGAGAGAATTCTCAACAGAAGAAGTTCAAATGGCCAAAAGGCACTTAAGGTCATGCTCAGCCTCCTTAGCGATCAGGGGAAATGCAAATCAAAACAACATTGAGATATCACCTTACACCTGTCAGAATGGCTAAAATCAAAAACACTAATGATAGCCTTTGCTGGAGAGGCTGTGGAGAAAGGGGTACCCTCATCCATTGCTGGTGGGAATGCAAACTTGTGCAACCACTTTGGAAAGCAGTGTGGCGCTTTCTCAGGAAATTTGGGATCAACCTACCCATGGACCCAGCAATGCCACTCTTGGGAATATACCCACGAGATGCCCGATCATATGACAAGGACATTTGTTCAACTATGTTCATAGCAGCATTATTTGTAATAGCCGTAACCTGGAAACAACCTAGATGCCCTTCAATGGAAGAATGGATGAAGAAAGTATGGAATATATATACATTAGAATACTACTCAGCGGTAAAAAACAATGACTTCGCGAATTTTGCATGCAAATGGATGGAAATAGAAAACACTATCCTGAGTGAGGTAACCCAGACCCAAAAGGATGAACATGGGATGTACTCACTCATAATTGGTTTCTAGAGATAAATAAAGGTCAGTGAGTCTATAATTTGATATCCTAAAGAAACTAAATAAGAAGGTGAACCGAAAGAAAAACATATAGCTATCCTCCTGGTTATGGGAAGTAGACCAGATTGCCGGGCAAAAATTTGGGATCTTGGGGGTGTGGTGGGAGGGGGTGAGGGGAGAAGGGGAGAGAAATGTGAGAAGGGGAGGATGGGGGGAACCTGGGGAAACGGGATGTTTGGGATAAAGGAAGGTTGGTTAGGGGAGCAGAGAAGCACACATCTTAATTAAGGGAGCCATCTTAGAATAGAAAAAAAAATATAAAATAAAAAAAAAACAGTTTCCAATAGAGAGAGCTTAAAGCTGCCTAACAGGTACTCAAACAGGTAAAATATAAATCAACAGGTAAAGTATACAATAATCAACAAATACAGTATATTAATTATAATGCAGCTATGGCAAGTGTGCATATTAAATATAAAACTTATTCTACAACATTTTTATAAAAAAAATGCTGTTTATGGCAAAATCTTCTCAAGTTTTGCCAATTAAGATATTAAACTCTTAATTTAAACCAGTAGCCTGTCTGGTACAAAAGGGCAGGATAAAAGCTAAGAAATGGCTTGATCCCCAGATGATTATTGCTACAATTCACACAACTGTATTTTGCTAATGTTATAGCAAAAAAAAATCCCCCTAAAGGATTTTATGCTAAATTTTACAAATGGCTCTTCCAATGGAGGAACTGCATATATGGCTAATAATAATAATAAAAAAAATATTATGGAGCATAATAAGGCTCCTTGTAAGCAGCTTATGAAACTTGCAAGTAGATCCAGATGCAAACGGATCTGACATGATAACACCAAGCTGACCTTTGCTCGGGCAAGGTGGAAAAGCCCCTTGCAATGCATTATGAAAAAACCCGACCTATATATATTTGGGGTCGAGGATATGTTTATGCTTTTTTCACAGAAAGAAAATAAAAGCTGGGCCTGATGTCGAGGCTGCGCTGCGGACACAGAGGAGTTCCTGAGGCGATTGCAGAGAGGTCCTTAGTCTGGCTTTTCCTGCCCCCAAGGAGAGGAGTCCCTGACAACAGAATCTGCTGCTCCACTCTACAGGGTGTCAATTCTGCCTCCTGAGTCCAGGGAGACCCGGCTGAGATAATGCCAGGATGTGCTTCAGATAGCTGAATCCAGCTCACCTCACCCAGGAATCCCACCGGCCCTGAAGCACAAGTGCTAAACTGCTTCTGCAGCTTGAACTCTGGTCTGCTTTGGAGCTGAGATGCAGACTGGACATCAGACTGTTTTAATCTTTGGGACACAGAACTCATTTTAATTAAAATACTAACCTCTTCACTTAAGAAGGGGAAAGATTGGGGTTCCTGAGACTGTTGCTCAGAGTCTGGAAATGGTGGTATTTGACAACAATGTATGTCATTGTACTTTTACTGAAATTGATCTAATGATATTTGTAACTGCTTATAGATGTTGGGAAAGGTTTGACACATGCTGTAAAGTGTTTGGGTTTAATGCATATGTTAAGAATTTTAGATTTTGATCCCTTTTTCACCTCCCTAATTGATGGCAGGCAAGCACACGTAACTTTTTGTGGAGTAGGCATTTAGGAAGGAGGACATACCATGGGCCAGACTAAAAGGTGAATACTGGGTTTGGAAGGTGCCCCTTTCTTCTTGTCTGGAGATGGAGTTATTGGTGCCAAAATTATATCATATCTTTTGTTTAAGGAGCACCTCACAGATTTTTCATTAATGATAGATACAGGGGCCCAATGACGGGAGTTAGTGTGGATCCTCACCTAAATTTCAAACCATACAGAGGCCGTACAGGCCGGCTCAACATGGCATGGTTTTTAGGTACGAGGGCGCTCTCCACATAGCCTAAGACAGGGTGCCCTGTGATCTGCTTACTTTAATCCTACTAGATACCTTTTATTTGAGAAGCTCCAAGAAACTAATGCTACTCATAAGGCACCCCTCTGTTCCCAGGAGAGGTAAATTGCTTCACCAGTCGAGAGGAGGGTCTCTCCTTGTCCCAGTCCCTTCTCCCTTAGATCTGACACCATGGTTGACTCTGTCTTGGTGCCCTCCACCTATAACTACTTGCCTTTATATAAGAAAGGAGGAATATGTTGGGAGCCGTTTCCCCCCCCTAAAGATTGTTACAGAAACCATCACCTTGGGGAGCCTGCAGGGAACCCCAAACCCATAATTATGTTAAGAATAGTTATATTGGCAAAACCTGCCCCACACCCAATTAGCTATTCGCTAATTGCTAACGAACCTAATCTCATAGCGGAACTGCCTTAAATTCCAGCTATCCAGGGAACTAGGTGTGGCAACTCCTGACTTCTTGGCCTACCTGACCGGATGTAGGTTACGTGACTGGGACCACGCGGCCAGATTCCATGCTCCTGTGCCCTGCTCCCCAAGCCCTCATTCAGGGGGTATATAAGTTGTTACCCTGTCCCTAATAAATGGAGGCTTTGACAAAAAAAAAAATAGATATAGGCTAAATCAATATGTAAGAATTAGCCAATAAGAAGTTAGATCTAATGAACCAAACAGTGATTTAATTAATACAGTTTCTGTGTTGTTATTTCGGTTCTGGGAGACCAGGACAAACAAGGGGCCTCCTTCAACATCATTGACTTAATTGATTTGAGGAGACCCAAAATGAAAGTGGGTGGTTCCATTCCCTGGTGTTGCTTATTGTTCTATGTAAGATTAGAGAATGCAAGCTAAAGACCATGTATGTTTTTATTTATTCCTGTCTCCCTTGACTGTGTCTAGGACCTGACTAGTTGTTTTAACATCCTGTTGCCTTGTCATCTCCAAAAGAGATGGATTGTAAGTTACAAATGTGAACTAAAAAGTCTCCCTAAAAAAAAAAATTATTTGCAATGTAGCAACTATCCTGGGGTATGTGTAACTGTTATTTTACCTTTAAAATTAATAAAGCATACTTGAATGAAAAAAAAAAACAAAAAAAAAACATAACACCTATGAGAGTAGATATTAAGGGAGAGGGCTTTCTGGAAAGAGTCTTTCATGACCAGCCTGCTTCATACACAGTGCGTAGGAAAGGGAAGGGGCTGCCTCACATAGCAGCATTTTCAGAGTTCTGCCTGCTATATTTCCTGAGCAGTTTCACTGAGTGAAAGCTGTTGAGGGGTGTGGTGATTTGAATGAGAAAGGCCCTCATATGCTCATATATCTGAGTATTACTTTTTCCTAGTTGGTGAACTATTTAGGAAGGTCAGAAGGTGTGGCCTGGTCAGAGGAGCTAAGTCACAATGGTGGTGGAATTTTGAATCTCAAAGCCCAACTCACATCCAGGCTCTACTTCTCTTTGCCCTTCCTAGTAATCAGATGTAAGATCTCATTTACTCCTCCAGGACATGCCCACCTGTTGGAGCCCATAAGACCATAGAGTAAATGTATAGCTGATGACCAATAGGCAGATACACAGGAAATGAATATGTACACATTCACATGGAATAACCTATCGGCAGGGCTATGGAAACACTTGACTTTTGGAAAAGTCACTGTCATATCTGCAATACCTTATGAGGCTATGATTGTCCCTTCAAAATGGAATTCATTCCCAAAGCACCACAGCAGTGTAACTTCTGCTTGGGCAACTGAGTGACCTTTCCATTTCCCCACACCACAAGGTCTTAGACATTGAATATTTGTTCTAATGGTCAAATTTACAGAAAGTCAATCCCACAAAATTACCTGCTAACAGACTACATAGAAATAACTAAAAGAAGACAGGCACAGAGTAGGAAGGTAGCATGCCCCACCTTTGCTAACAAACAAATTTGGGTGTCCCCAAAGCTGGTTGTCACAAAAGAGATTAGATGAGGAAAATAGGGGAGTCCAGGATACAGGGATGTTTACTAACTATATCTGATGGTTTGGGATGTCAGGCATTTCCCCTTGAATGCTGGCTCTTTCATAGGTAGTGTCACCAGTTCCAGAGTGCTGCCTGGTTGGGTTCTACCTGCCATTTTTGTGATTTTGATATGCATATTATCATTGTCTTTGCCTATGGAATTTTCAGCTATGACTGTAAAAGCTAAAAATTTCATTGAGAATGCCCTTCACTTCAATTTTTCCCTTGCCCCAAAAATAAAGAAAATGCAGAAGTAATATACTTGAGTTAATTTTTTACCTTCAGATCCTCGCTTGCCATAGACCCCCTATTCTGATCTCTGAGGGGATACTGAGGCTGGTAGTCAAGGCTCCTGAAACCTGCCTGTCTGCTACTATGTTCCCCGTTATGATGGTCATAGATACATCTTCTGAAACTTTAATTAAGCCCCCAATTAAATGTTTCTTCTATAAGTTGTCTTGGTCATGGTGTACCTTTACAACAATAGAACAGTAACTGAGGCAAGAAGTTAGGCTGAACTCTCTGTAACAGTAACCAAGGAGAGAAAGAATCTGAATTGTGGAGTGGGACTGAAGCAGATTTTTCAAGACTGGAGTCTATGTTCCTCATTTGGGTCATAAATTTGTGAATCAACAAAAGATGATTCTGAAGAAATTAAATCACTAAATTTTGTTAGACAACTTGGTAGAGATAAATCCCATGTCAGGATTTTCCTGGAAAAGTTCTCTGTGAGAGATCCTCCACTTAGAGAGAGAACAGTATTTCAGTTAATATTGTTAATATTCAGTTCAGAATAAAAGTCCTGTCTCTAGCAATGAATTCCATCCTATCCTGTCAGGATATCCATGCATTCTTAAGTTTCTAGGGATATAATCTAAAATTTGATGTTGTATTTCAGGAGGCTGAGCAAACCCCACTTAGAGACATACACAGCTCTCCCTCACAGGTCCACTCCCCTCAGCCCTCCTGCACCCTTGGTTTGTGTGCAGCTTCCCCTGCAGTCTCCCTCACTGTGTCACTCAGAGCACAGTAGTACAGGGCAGAGTCCGACAGCTGCACTGAGAACTTCTGCAGGTGGAAGGAGCTGTTGCTTTTATGGAGAGTGGCGTGGAACCCTTGGTGCTCTGTTCTCTTGTTGTCTGTGGAGCTCCTCAAAAGTAGCTGAGGGGCTCTGTTGGTATATTGCACATACCACCAAATGTAAGGATCTGAGTAAATAGTTTGATAAGTGCAGTTCAGCAATACAGGGAATCCCTCTGTGATGGTAACCAGGCCGTTTGTCTGGGTCACTGAGTCTCCATTGCTCCTGCCTGAAAATAAATAGTAAATACATAAATAGAGAGAAATCACTTTGCTATGTGAGGAAGGGGGAAAGACTTCCATAGCTGCAAGAAAATGACATCATCAACACTTAAGGTAATTTAACTTACTGAGCACTAACAGGAGCAGTAGAGCTGAGTAGGTGTCAGGAAGCATGTTCAGAGAAGAAGATGACACGGTTCTTGAGTGCATCAAACTCACAGTGCAAGTCTCCTCAGGACTTTATTGAAGCTCCTGTCTTATAAATGAGGACTTCCCTCTGTACAGTGACTGTCTGTCACATGAAGCTGCCATCTGCATGTACACTTTAACCACATCTGAAGAGGCAGTGCCCTCTGCTGGTTTTCCTTCAACTTGCACCACAGATGTCTGCACAACACATTGTGCATAAACTTGAGACCTCAGACAAAGGAAGGAGTCAGGTCTCATGCTCCCAGTAGATATCAGAAATTACCAATGTTATTAAACTGTGTGCATCTGTGGGATTTAGTGTGATGAATATAAATTAAATAATACACACACACACACAAAATGCAGAAAACCTCTGATAAAACTTATCTACTTTTCTTCATTTTATTAGTTCTTAAAGAATATGCTGCAACTCATTTTGATTATATTCACCTTCTCCCTTCAGTCCTGCCAGATCAATTCACTCTTCCTTACCAAACCAGTTTGCTGTTGCCTGTCATCAAATAAAATAAAATAAAATACATCCAGGTGTGCATTACAGTTTGTACAATGCATATACTCTTAGGTGTGTGGCCTTCAGTGGAGGGTAGTCTATGTACCTGGGGCTGCATCAATAAATAAACCTGAATTCTTTTCCCAGTGGCTATCAACTACATATAGTTCCTTAGTTAAGGGTGAGAATGTCCACCTCCCCTCCTCTTGCTGGAATCTTTTGCAAGTCTTATATGTGCTGTAAACTTCTGTGAGTTCATGTGTGAAGCTGCCTTCCTGTGTCCAGAAAGCACTGTCTCCTTGTAGCCATCCCTCACCTGTGGCTTTGACATTCTCTCTGCACCCTCTGTCTCAGTGAACTCTGACCTTTGGAGAAGGGTCTATGATGGAGACGTCCTACTTGGGACTGAATGTTTTGCAGTCTCTTCATCTCTACAGAACAGTGAATTCTGGTTCTCTGTGACAATCACCAGGTGCTGCAACCAGGGAAAGAGAAAGATAAAATTTTATTTCAATGTCTAGAATTATTTTTTAAATGAAGGAAGGAGAAAATTATTCAAAATGATTTCCAGTGACTTGAGGCAAATGTTCTTATTTTGTGTTTTTAATGTCTACACTATAGTTGGTACTTGCAAACTAACAACTGACAAATGCTGCACTGGAAGGCCTGTGCCACAGGAAGTGGATGGGGTTTCAGACCTCCTGGAAAGTTTGAAGAGAGACTGCAGGAGCAGGGTGCACTTGCAGCACTGAAGTACATGCAGAGTCTCCAGGCTGGATGTCTGTGATGTGCAAGGAAAATGTTTGGCTTTCTTATCCAGGAAAACTATCAATTTTTGATCCAACTTTCTTTCCATATTTGAATGAATATCAGTAGTGAGCTTAGGATGCTTTCCAGGTCCTTGCTTATACCAAGGGAAGTAGGACGAGACATATGTACATATGTGCAGGCGATGACAGCACTGGCTCCCTCCTGCACTCTCAGGGTGGGAAGATGCTCTTCCACTTTCTTGATGTGGCTGACCTCTATGCAGAAAGAAGGAAAGAAAGAACGAATATTAGATTATCACTATCCAGGATCTCCTTTTTTTATAGTAACTAGAGAAAACCTAATGAAATAGAATTCTTCCTGGGTGTATCAGAAATGCCCACTGTATTTTCTGTGTCCCTAAAATCTTAACTCACCACCCAGCTGCAGCCACAGAAACATAAATAAAGTAAGAATATGTGTCTTCATTGTTCTTCAAGTGTAGATCATGATGATAAGCAGGTCAGCTACAGTATCAGGGTGTTGCTCTTTCTCAGGAAAGCTTTTGAGACACGCACTCAGTAGCTGAAAAAAAAAAGACTGTGCTTCTGCCCTAATCCTCCACAATCAGTATACAAGGAAGTAATTCCTCCCCCATAGCTGAGATCCACTACCACCTGGTGGTTGCATCCTTAACCAGTGAGGCCTCTGCTTAAGTGTTCTCTGTCCTGTGAGGGACTCAGACACATAAAACAGCAATATGTCATATCAAGTGGGTCCTGGTGCTGAGATATCAAAAATGGTATTTGTACACACTAGTAAGCCTGTTTCTGTTTCTTATACCTATACCTAACATGTATATTTTTTATATTTAAACATATACAAATGATGATTTCTTCTATAAATGTATATACGTGATACATTCTTATGTAAAGGTGTATTGTGTGTATATAACATTTCTCTTGTCTAGATCTGGATTCACTAATCTACTCACATATCTCAGAATCTGTAAATCACTCACCAAACAACTCTTACTTCCCTCAGAGATAGATACTTAGGGTAGTATTTATCGTTGGCAGCTTTGTCACTTGGATAAAGAACTTTTCCTGTCTCTCATGGGCTTCAAGTTTCAAAAGTTTCAAGAGGAAAATGTCCTATTTCCCTGAGCTCTTGTCTACAATACAGACATATATTTTTTTATCCATGCATCTTTTCTTCCAGAGAAGTTGGCCTGGAATCACAAATACACATAGATACTCTTAGGAAAGGTCTCGGAAGTCATTTGATTTTGAAGATGGCACCATCCATTCCACTCACTCCCACAGCATCTAACTTAATTACTGACAGAATAGCCAAACATTTCAATAAACCCATCTTTCCTCCTTCTGTTGTGTGATGTTTTACTCCTTTGACTTTTGTGGGGTCTACCACCTGGCTACCAAATCAATGACACACAGAGGATTATTCTTAGTTATGAATGCCCAGCCTTGTCTTTGCTTATTTCTTGCCAAATTTTCTTAATGTAAATTATCCCATATACCACTTTCCTCTGAGACTTTACCTTTCTCTTCCTTCTTTATATCTTACTTTCCTTCTTTTTCTGTGGTTGGCCGCATGGCTGGCCCCTAGCGCCCTCCTCCTCTCCTTGATATCTCATTGTTCCTCAATCTCCTCCTGGGAGATTTCTCCTTCTGTTTATACACTCTGCCTGTCAGCCCTGCCTATCCTTGCTCTGAGCTTGCTATTGGCCATTCATATATTTATTAGGACCATCAGGTGTTGTAGACAGGTAAATAATCACAGCACCACAATGTTAACAAATGCAGAATGAACAAAAGTAATATTCCTGAAAATATATTTCCCAACAACTTCCTGTGGATGCTGCCAGCACCCCCTGCTTCTAGTCCAATTCCGTACTGTCAACTGTGAATGCCTATGAACACTGTCTGTTTGGAGAACACACTGACTTGTGAAGCAGTTAAGACATCTTCATTGGTAAAACACATCTTTAACCCTAGTAGCCACACTAGTTTCCCTAGAAACCAGGCAGTGAGTGCCTTTAATCTCATTGGTGCACACCTTTAATCACAGTCTTAGAGAGGATTATAAAAAGGGAGGAGGAGACAGCTCTCAGAAACAGTCACATTCTGAGATTCCCAGAGGCAGAATTGCCATTTCATACTGAGGTCAAGGTAAGAGCAAGTGGTTGGCTGATTTGCTTTGCAGGTCTTTAGGTTGAACCACAATATCTGCCCCTGAGCCTTTATTAATCGTGTTTCACACCCACACACTATATTTTCTTCTGTACATATGTATGCACCTCTGAAAAGCTTTAACCATTCCACTAAAATGAAGCAAATATTTGTAGTGATGTTTCATCTGTATTTTAATAAATAAAGTTTGCCTGAAGATTGGAGAGTAAAACAGCCATGCTGGTCAGCCTTACAGACCAGACACACACCTTTAATCGCAGTAGCCACACTAGTAATCGTGCACGCCTTTAATAAGACGGAAAGAGACAGTTCTTACACGCAGTCTCATTCTGAGATTCCTGGAGGCAGGATCACCATTTTAGACTGAGATAGAGGTAAGACCCCGTGGCTGGCTGTTTTGTGTTTCTGACTTTCAGGTTGAACTCCAACATTTGTCTCTGAGTTCACATTAATCATGCTGTACATATGCCTTCTCTTTGCATATCTTAATAGCAGGACCTCACAGCACTATGATACCTGAAGAGTCATTCTGAGGACTCAGATGGCTGCTCAGTGAGAACAGACCAGTGGCAAGGACAGCAGGAAGATGCTGGACAACAATGCTCACAGTTACTGGTGGGGATTCCTGAGACTACCCGGAAGCAAATGGGTGGTTTGAAATAAATGGGCTGCTTGTTTCTGAAATCTTTATTTGATATTAGAATATTTAAAATATCAAATGATTAAAAACTGAAAAAGTTAAACAAGACGAGGAAGTTTTGTGTATTTGCTGAGGACTTACCTGCCTGTTGTGTGAGCAGTGCTTGGGTGTCTTTCATGACATATGCTGCTCTAATCTTCATTCTGCAAATCAGCACTCAAGAACAGAAAACTGAATCCTCCCCATGTTAGCTATGTATATAGGCAAGGTAATGAAGGAAAGAATGTAGACACCACTTCCTGTTAGAGTCAGAGAATATCCTGATGAGGGAAAAGATTTAACTGGCTTCAAACCATGAGTAGAAGTGGACAGAACACTTAACATAATCCTAGGCACAAGTTATATCAATGCGACTGGGTACTGAACCAAGTGTTGCTGACAACCTTAGAAATGTACATTAGAGAAGTTAATGTGCCCCGGGCTTTCAAGGATAGTCACTTGTAAATTCCTATGTGACCTTGGGAGAGGGTTGAATAGGAGGAGTGAGACAGGGAGGGGAGCAGAGAAAAATGGGGAGCTCAATAAAAATCAATAAAAAAGGAAAAATATAAAATGAGATCCTGATGTAGGATTCTTCTCTGTGTGCTGTAATGTGTTTTATTACCATTAGTTAATAATCTATTGGGGGCCTATGGCAGCACAAAATAGGGCAGAGTGGGAATTCCAAGCAGATAGAGGAGGAAAGAAGGCAGAGTAAGGGAGATGCCACACAGCCGCCCATGGAAACAGATGTCCAGGAACCTTGCCAGTAAACCATGAGCCTCATGGTAAAACATAAAATTGTAGGAATGTGTTAATTTAAGATATAAGAGCTAGCTAGCCATATGCTTAAGTGATTGGCCAAGCAGTGTTGTAATTTAAAAAAAATCCTATTTGTCAACTCTATGGGCCCAGCATATATAAACATATGTAATACAGATAAATGGCAAGATAGATACATGCATTTTCTCTGTAATGAAACTTAGGAAACAAAGGACATAATTTACTTTTTTGAACAAAGAGTTTATCAAGGAGTATGTGGAGAGCTGGGAGTGCCTGCCTTCCAGGCAGGTCTCAAGGTTCCCTGTAAGGGAGCTCGGGCACCTACAGCTGGTGCTCCAGGGTCTCCAGTGGTCACCTGGAACCAGCGCAGCCTCCCACCGTCCTTCCTCTTGTACCTGGATCTTTGGGCTACCAGGCGGCCCTGTTTAGGTGCTGAGGAGTTCCATCTGGACGGGCTACCCACCCAGAGTGGCGTCCGAGTTGTGGTGCTGAGGAGTTCCATCTGGACGGGTCGGTTCCTGCTTCTACACTGAGGAGATACACCCAGAGAGTCAGTCACAGCAAAGACTGGACCAAGACACCAGGCCTCTCCTGGCTCCACTTGAAGAAAGAGATGGGAAGGCGCCAGTGCAAGAATTCCTCCAACAACCTGAAAGGCAACATGACATCACCAGGAATCCAGGGATCCTGAAACAAGAAGAATTGTACACCCTACTCCAGAAGAATTAGAAGAAATCGACTCAAACGTGAATTATATGAAAATAATAGAAGACCTTAAACAGGAGGTGAAAAACTGCCATAAACAATTAGAGATGACAAACAAAAAGGTACAGGAAATGAATAAATCGCTCAAAGATACCCAAGAAAACCAAGAGAAACAAGAAAAAGCAATGAAACAGATAAGGGAAGCGGTTCAAGACTTGAAGAATGAAATGGAAGTAATGAAGAAAACACAAACCGAGGGAAGGATGGAGATGGAAAATCTGGGTAAACGAACAGGAACTACAGAGACAAATACTACCAACAGATTACAAAAGATAGAAGAAAGAATGTCAGACACTGAAGATACCATAGGGAAAATAAACACACTGATAAAAGAAAACAGCAAAACCAACAAATTCTCATCACAAAACATTCAGGAAATATGGGACACAATAAAAAGACCAAACCTAAGAATAATTGGGATAGAAGAAGGAGAAGAAGTACAGCTCAATGGTTCAGAAAATATATTTAATAAAATTATAGAAGAAAACTTTCCCAACCTAAAAAAAGATATTCCTTTGAAGGTTCAAGAAGCATACAGAACACCGAATAGACTGGACCAAAAAAAAATCTCCTTGCCATATAATAATCAAAACACAAAACATACAGAATAAAGAAAGAATATTAAGAGCTGAAAAGGAGAAAGGTCAAGTTACTTATAAAGGTAAACCTATCAGACTTACACCTGACTACTCTATGGAAACCATGAAAGCCAGAAGGTCCTGAATAGATGTACTGCAGAAGCTAAGAGAACATGGATGCAAGCCCAGACTACTATACCCAGCCAAGCTTTCGTTCACTATAAATGGAGAAAACAAAATTTTCCAGGATAAAAACAAATTTAAACAATACGTAGCCACAAATCCAGCCTTACAGAAAGTAATAGAAGAAAAATCACAAACCAAGGAGTCCAACAATGACCACAATAACTCAAATATCTAGAGACCCTTCACCAGCGCAACTCAAAGAAGGCAAATACACAAACTCTATGACTAAAAAAGTGACTGGAGTTAACAACCACTGGTCATTAATATCCCTTAATGTCAATGGATTCAACTCACCTATAAAAAGGCACAGGATAAGAGATTGGATACACAAACAGGATCCAACATTCTGCTGTTTACAAGAAACACACCTCAACCATAAAGACAGGCACCTACTTAGAGTAAAGGGATGGGAAAAGGTTTATCAAGCAAATGGACCTAAGAAACAAGCAGGTGTGGCCATACTAATTTATAACAAAGTTGACTTCAAACTTAAATCAATCAGAAGAGATGGAGAGGGACATTTTATACTCATAACAGGAACAATTCGTCAGGATGAAGTCTCAATCCTGAATATCTATGCCCCTAATATAAAAGCACCCACGTACGTAAAACAAACATTACTAAAACTCAAGGCTGCCATCAAACCGCACACACTAATAGTAGGAGATTTCAACACTCCTCTTTCACCAATGAACAGGTCAATCAGACAGAAACCTAACAGAGAAATAAGAGAATTAATGGAGGTAATGAATCAAATGGACTTAATAGACATCTATAGAACATTCCACCCAAATAGGAAAGAATATACCTTCTCGAAAATTGACCACATCCACGGTAACAAAGCAAACTTCCACAGTTACAAAAAAATATTCGTAACCTCCTGTGTCTTATCAGATCACCATGGACTAAAGTTAGAATTCAACAACAATGCTACCCCCAGAAAGCCTACATACTCATGGAAACTGAACAGTCAACTATTGACCCACACCTGGATCAAAGAAGAAATAAAGAAAGAAATTAAAGTCTTCCTTGAATTCAATGAAAATAAAGAAACAACCTACTCAAACTTATGGGACACTATGAAAGCAGTCTTAAGGGTTCATAGCCCTAAGTGCCCACTTAAAGAAAACAGAGAAAGCACACATTGGAGACTTAACAGCCCACCTGAAAGCTCTAGAAAAAAAAGAAGCAGACTCACCTAGGAGGAGTAGAAGACTGGAAATAGTCAAACTGAGGGCAGAAGTCAACAAAATAGAAACACAGAAAACAATCCAAAGAATCAATGAAACAAAAAGCTGGTTCTTGAAGAAAATCAACAAAATTGATGAACCCCTATCCAAACTATTCAAACAGCAGAGAGAGAATATGCAAATTAATAAGATCAGAAATGAAAGGGGGGACATAACCACAGACATAGAGGAAATTCAGAGAATCATTAGATCTTACTACAAAAGCCTGTATGCCACAAAACTGGAAAATGTAAAAGAAATGGACACTTTTTTAGATAAATACCATATACCAAAGTTAAATCAGGACCAGGTGAACAATCTAAATAGACCTGTCAGTCGCAAAGAATTAGAAGCTGTTATCAAAAACCTCCCTACCAAAAAAAGCCCAGGACCAGATGGTTTCAATGTGGAATTCTACCAGAACTTCCAAGAAGACCTAATACCTATACTCCTTAATGTATTTCACAATATAGAAACAGAAGAGTCATTGCCAAATTCCTTTTATGAAGCTACAGTCACTCTGATACCAAAACCACACCAAGACTCTACCAAGAAAGAGAATTACAGGCCAATCTCACTCATGAACATCGACACAAAATTCCTCAAAAAATACTGGCAAACCGATTTCAAGAACACATTAGAAAAATTATCCATTATGATCAAGTAGGCTTCATCCCAGAGATGCAAAGCTGGTTCAACATACGAAAATCTATCAATGTAATCCATCATATAAATAAACTGAAAGAAAAAAAACCATATGATCATTTCATTAGATGCTGAAAAAGCTTTTGCCAAAATTCAACATCCCTTTATGATAAAAGTCTTGGAGAGATTAGGGATACAAGGGTCATACCTAAATATAATAAAAGCTATTTACAGCAAACCGACAGCTAACATCAAACTAAACGGAGAGAAACTCAAAGCCATCCCACTTAAATCAGGAACACGACAAGGCTGTCCACTCTCTCCATACCTCTTCAATATAGTGCTTGAAGTTTTAGCAATAGCAATAAGACAACATAAGGGGATCAAGGAGATTCGAATTGGAAAGGAAGAAGTTAAACTTTCGTTATTTGCAGATGATATGATAGTGTACATAAGCGACCCCAAAAACTCCACCAAAGAACTCCTACAGCTGATAAACACCTTTAGTAATGTGGCCAGATACAAGATCAACTCCAAAAAATCAGAGATGCATCACCTTTCATGATAGCCACAAACAGCATAAAATATCTCGGGGTAACTCTAACCAAAGAAGTGAAAGATCTATTTGACAAGAACTTTAAGGCATTGAAGAAAGAAATTGAAGAGGATACCAGAAAATGGAAGGATCTCCCTTGCTCTTGGATTGGGAGGATCAACATAGTAAAAATGGCAATCCTACCAAAGGCAATTTATAGATTCAATGCAATCCCCATCAAGATCCCATCAAAATTCTTCACTGATCTTGAGAGGACAATAATCAACTTTATACGGAAAAACAAAAAAAAAACCCAGGATAGCCAAAACAATCTTATACAATAAAGGAACTTCTGGAGGCATTACCATCCCTGACTTTAAACTCTATTACAGAGCTACAGTAATGAAAACAGGGTGGTATTGGCATAAAAATAGAGAAGTCGACCAATGGAATCATATAGAAGACCCGGATTTTAACCCACAAACCTATGAACACCTCATTTTCGATAAAGGTGCTAAAAGTATACAATGGAAGAAAGAAAGCGTCTTCAACAAACGGTGCTGGCACAACTGGGTGTCAACCTGTAGAAGAATGAAAATAGACCCATATCTATCACCATGCACAAAACTCAAGTCCAAATGGATCAAAGACCTCAATATCAATCTGAACACACTGAACCTGGTAGAAGAGAAAGCGGGAAGTACCCTACAACAGATGGGCACAGTCGATCGCTTCCTAGGTATAACCCCAGCAGCACAGTCATTAAGGGCAACATTGAATAAATGGGACCTACTGAAACTGAGAAGCTTCTGTAAAGCAAAGAACACTGTCACTAAGACAAAAAGGGAACCCACTGACTGGGAGAAGATCTTCACTAACCCCGCAACAGACAAAGGTCTGATCTCCAAAATATATAAAGAACTCAAAAAACTAGACTTTAAAATGCTAATTAACCCAATTAAAAAATTGGGCACTGATCTGAAGAGAGAATTCTCAACAGAAGAATTTCAAATGGCCAAAAGACACTTAAGGTCATGCTTAGCCTCCTTAGCGATCAGGGAAATGCAAATCAAAACAACATTGAGATATCATCTTACACCTGTCAGAATGGCTAAAATCAAAAACACCAATGATAGCCTTTGCTGGAGAGTCTGTGGAGAAAGGGGTACCCTCATTCATTTCTGGTGGGAATGCAAACTTGTGCAACCACTTTGGAAAGCAGTGTGGTGGTTTCTCATGAAATTCGGGATCAACTTACCCATGGACCCAGCAATGCCACTCTTGGGAATATACCCACGTGATGCCCGATCATATGACAAGGACATTTGTTCAACTATGTTCGTAGCAGCATTATTTGTAATAGCCAGAACCTGGAAACAACCTAGATGCCCTTCAATGGAATAATGGATGAAGAAAGTGTGGAATATATACACATTAGAATACTACTCAGCAGTAAAAAACAATGACTTTGCGAATTTTGCATGCAAATGGATGGAAATAGAAAACACTGTCCTGAGTGAGGTAACCCAGACCCAAAAAGATGAACATGGGATGTACTCACTCATAATTTGTTTCTAGAGATAAATAAAGGTCAGTGAGTCTATAATTTGATATCCTAAAGAAACTAAATAAGAAGGTGAACCCAAAGAAAAACATATAGCTATCCTCCTGGTTATGGGAAGTAGACAAGATTGCCGGGCAAAAATTGGGATCTTGGGGGTGTCGTGGGAGGGGAGTAAGAGGAAAAGGGGAGAGAAATGTGAGAAGGGGAGGTTGGGGGGAACTTGGGGAAATGGGATGATTGGGATAAAGGAAGGTTGGTTAGGGGAGCAGGGAAGCACACATCTTAATTAAGGGAGCCATCTTAGGGTTGGCAATTGACTTGGACCTAGAGTGGCTCCCAGGTGCCCAAGGCAATGTCACCAGTTAGTTCCTGGGGCAGCTGAGGATAGGGAACCTGAAATGACCCTATCCTATAGCCATACTGATGAATATCTTGCATATCACCATAGAACCTTCATCTGGCCATGGATGGAGATAGAGACAGAGACCCACACTGGAGTACCGGACTGAGCTCCCAATGTTCCAATGAGGAGCAGAAGGAGGGAGAATATGAGCAAAGAAGTCAGGACCACAAGGGGTGCACCCACCCACGAAGACAGTGGGGCTGATCCATTGGGAGCTCACCAAGGCCAGCTGGACTGTGAATGAAAAAGCATGGGATAAAACTGGACTCTCTGAATTTGGCGGACAATGAGGGCTGTTGAGAAGCCAAGGACAATGGCACCGGGTTTTGATCCTACTTCATGTTCTGGCTTTGTGGGAGCCTACCCAGTTTGGATGTTCACCTTCCTAGACTAGGATTGAGGGGGGAGGACTTTGGACTTTCCACAGGGCAGGGAACCCTGACTGCTCTTCAGGCTGGAGAGGGGAGGACGAGGGGGGGAGGAAGGAGAGGGAAATGGGGGGGAGGAGGCAGAAATTTCTTTTTTTTCCAATAAAAAAAATATTTATTATAACAATAAAAAAGGAGTATGTGGAAGAGTCTCACCATCACCTTCGCTGAAGCAGCACTGCCCCTCTGCGAACAACTAAGGTCTTCACACTCAACAGTTTCCTGTGCTTAGAAGCCCACTCTTTGAAGAAAGAAAGGCATAGAATCTTTTTCTGCTGCCAACGTTTTTGAGATGGAAATTAATTGTGTCTATGTTGAGGTCAGCTGTAACTTAATTTTCTCGCCTCCCTTTCCAGTCCTTTCACCATGAATCTTCATGATTCCATATATTTCTATTGTGCCTAAACTACTTCATTCTGGAGAATGAGAAGAGTCATTCATAAGACAAAAATGAGATTATAATGCTTGCTATTTACAATAAAACTTTATTTTTATTTTAATATTAGAATGCTATTATTATATAATAATAAAATGTCATGGATTTCATTTGATTTTTATTTTATTGTCCCCTTACAGAGACTGATTGTTCACATGATGATAATTAAACCAAAAACTTTATTTTTCTTTCAGTCATTTTTTATCATTTCTTTTATTTTTGATATTATAATATAATCATATCAATCCATCCTTCTAAATTTTCTATAATTCCCTCCTTGTTCTATTGAATCTTTATCACCATTTCTTTCTTTAATTGTTGCTACACATGTATATATAAAACATATTTATTCCTAAATATGTAAGTGTCACCTCTCAGTTGTACATTGTTGATTGTAAGTATTGCTTCAAGACTGACTCGACTGTATTGGTTAACCAGTTGATATAATCTTCTCTGGGAAAAACTATGTCACCAACTATCAAAATTCCCTAGCTGACAGTAGCTCAATGAGCTAGGATTGATGCTTTGTGCTCTTTCCACATGAACCTTAACATGTCATTGTTGATCTTTTTCAGCTCATGTTTAAAGAGTCATGTTGGTGACTCTTCATGTGCGTAGATTCTTAGGAGATACAATTTACAGCAAACTCCTGACCCTCTGGTTATTATCATCTTACCTCCCCCTCTTCTTCAGTATTTCCTGAACTGTATGTGCAAGAATTATATTCTAGACATAGTCATAGGAACTAGACCTTGATTGCTGTGTTTTCTACAGTGGCCTCCATCTGTAGAAAACCCATGGATCTTGGAGGGGAACCTACAACCACTAATTACTAACCCAACACAATCTCTAACTCCATTCTAATCATTTTTTCACTACTACATACACATTCCTTTGCACAGCATGTGCTCACTCGATTCATTTTAGGATGAGTCACTCATTCTCTTTGAGTTATAAGAGGTTTTCAGATATTCTATTTAAAGCTATTTGAACATGATATATGTTGAGTAGTTTCTCATAGTTGCTGTTTTCTTATTCTTTAGTGACATTCAGATCTCCATCTAGAAAACTTCAAAACAGTTATGAGCATAGTTAAATATATAAAAGAGTAATTCTAAATAATGATTTAGAAGATTAAATCCTTCAAGATTCCCAAAATTCTTCTATAAATCCAATAAGTTAACATTAAAACTCCACCAAATTTTTAAAATTTATGTATTAAATGGATACTATTTGGTGTCAGCATTCTGTGGAAAAGTATTCCTGGGTCATGTAAGAAAACTTCTTGATTATGAGTCTATGATTTGTATTTGAATCTCCTTTGTAAGTTCCTGACTTGATTACCACCAACGATGGACTATGACTTGGAAGTGGCTAAGTAAATCTCTGGACCTTCTAAGTTGCTTTTTCTCAAAGAGTGTTATCGCAGCAACATAAAAGAAACTAGATTATACAGTTATTGCAAATTCTGTATCTTTCATGGCTTGATGTTCTTGCTGTTTCTGCAGTGTGTATTCTCTTCACTTCCCCTGACCCTGTCCACCTGGAAGCCTGCCTTTGCCTTTCATTTCCTTTTCTCTTTATCCGTTGCGAGTTCATCACAATAAGGCTTAAATAATCACATTGATTTTGCCCTCCCATTAGCTTCTCTGTTAGTTCTAAGATGAACATTCATGCTTCAGGGTGGAGTATATATTGAGAAATGAAGATAAAGCCAAAGTCCTGAACCTTTGAAACCAAAACCCTACCTGAGGTTACAACTCTACCAATACTGACAAGGGATACTAAACAAGGCAGTTGTTCTTCTTGGGCCACAGCCTGAATGTACTGGCTGCAGGTGTGTGGGGAGCACTGTGGATCCACAGCACAGAAATAAGTGCCTGAGTCTGTGGTCTGAGAGGAGGAAATGTACAAAGAGCTGCGGCGTTCCTGAGTGACTGTCGTGGACTTCAGTCTTCCACTCTGCTTTGTTCCAGAAGGATTGGAGAGCAGGGTGACGAGGTGTCCCCCAGGACTTTGGTGAAACCACTGCACTTGTCTTACAGAGGTGGAAAAGTTGCACTGCAGCTCTGCGCTCTCTCCTTCCTGCAGAACCAAGGACTCAGGACTCTGCTTCACTTGTTGCCCTTTCACCCCTGATCAGAAACAGAGAAAGAGACACAGATGATGGTCATTGAGCATACACAGAACACTGAACACTCCCCATGCCCTCTGAGAAGGTGTGAGTTCTGCGGAACTCCTGAACTGCTTCCCCACCCTCCAAGTGCTGAATAGCATCCTCTCTGTCCCCTGAATGTGAACAGCCAGACTCACAGCAAACCTGGGTGCACAGCAGCCCTAGCAGAGAGCACAGCAGCCTCTTCATAGTGCTTGTCCGACTGTTGGAGACAGAAGCAAGTAACCAACCCCTGGGCTGTGGTGTCAGCATGGCTGTTGAAGTGTCCCTCCTCCTGGGACCAGTCGGCTCCACTGAGGAACCCTGCCAGACCAGACGCTGCTGAGTTCCCTCCCAGCTTTTGAAGCCTGAAGCTCCTCCCAAACCAGACCTGGCTGAGTGGGAGTCTGGGTGGAGCACAGGGTTATGTGTATGCTATGAATATGTTTTATGACCACTGGTTATTAAAGAAGATGTTTTGGTCAATGGCTTAATAGAGTAAAGCCAGGCAGAAAATGCGAACAGTGATAAAGAGAGAAAATAAGTGGAGTCAGAGAGATGCCATGGAGCACACAGACCCACTATCATACACATTGAAAACAATCTTCACTTGTGAAATAACTAAAGTGAAATGACCACAATAGAAAAAAGGAAAACAAACAACAACAAAAATAAAACGGGAACACGACGACAGTGTAATGTGTTGGTTTCATAGTACTGGAATGCATTTTAACAATTGGAACACTCCTGCAGAGACATGGTTTGTTCTAAATGTAGTTTAAAAATGTGACCACACAGGAAGGAAGTGGACTGGGGAAGCTAATGCAGGAGTGCTGCATCCTTGGTGACAGGGCCAGCAGCTGCTGTGCTGTTGCACATGGTGAATGCAGGGGACACTGCACTTGAGTTCATAAAAATACATAGAAGGATGCATTTCAAAATTTTCACCATAAAGATGACTGTTTGAGAAATGAGACTAGTTATGAAAAATAAGCAATTGCCTCATCAATAACTCACAGCAATAGTCTTGCTTTATTTGTACCACCAGCTCCCAATAATGACACAGACATTTCTTATTAAGTATGAAATCTTGTCCTTATCTTAAACTTATTTCAGCTAACTCTTAAAACTTTAATTAACCCATTTATATTAGCCTAAATTCTGTCGTAAACCTCATTACCTCATCCATATTATAAGTCCAAATTTTTATGCTTCTCACTGGCTAATCCCCTGCTCCAGATTCTTCCCAGAGTTCCTTTCTTTGCCTGGAAGTCTTGCCTATATCCTCCTAAGCTATTGTCCATACAGATCTTTATTAAACCAATCAGAAGGTGTCTTAGAACAGGCAAGGAGGGACAACACCTCTTCACACAGTGCAATCTAATATCCCACAAAACACAACCAATCTTACGCTATCTCAGCCCACCATTGACTCTAACAGTATTAAACCACTTAGTGACTTTCAATACTGTAGGATAATTTGGTAGAATTTTGACTCAGGTAATACAATGCTGTGAAGGATATTTTATTACCTGGTCAAAATTCTACAGAATGTTGAAATTGAAATTTTGAAGGAAGAACACAGATCTTTTCTTCCAAAATGAAAAATAAATGACGACTGAAATCTATACCACACGCATCAAGCATTTCTCAAGGTTCCACTTTTTCTGTACTGTTGCATTTACAGGACATGCCAACTCCTTGAAAGTGCCTGAGTCTATGACCCTGGTCTCTTATTCTGCAAGTCTCAGGTAGTTTGTGTCCAGCTCTGCACTTGTGATTCAGGGCAGAGAAACACCGAGCTCCCTGCGACCCATTGTCAGGGATCCCCAAGTAAACAGACTTTTCATTCTTCCTGCACTCAGTCTGAAAACCCTCCCATGCTTGAGACAAGCTGGTTTTCTGGGGTGAGTTTAGAAGGTTCTGGAGACCCAGTTGAGGGTGTTGCACATGAAAGAAATGACTCTGAGGGACAACACATGAGTAGCAGCCCCTCAGATACAAAGCAGAAGCTGCAGATGTACAGATGCAGCCATCAGCCTGGGACACAGCATCAGTGCTGTGTGGAAAGCTCAGACAAAAGGAGAGACCATATTCATAGGGAAACAGAAGTATTCTTTCTACTGATTAGGGCCTAAAGCCAAGTGACAGTGGGCAGTAGGGCTACTCTGAGCCTCAGGATACAGAGCAAGGTCACCAAGGTGAGCAGAAAGCAGCTCATACCTTCCTGGAGAATCCCAGGAAGTAAATACAGCCTGAAGAGTAAGAGAGATATACAGAGGTTGCTCTGAGCTTAATGAAGTTTAGATACCTTCATCCTGGGGACATTGGAGAGACAGTGAAAAGAGACACTGACTGTCTTTCCTTTGTCTGTCTCTGGCATCTGAATAAAGTATGTTCTGCTGCAGCACTGGAAGAGATTTAACAAATAACTGTTGATTAATTTCATACATGACCATAATGTATTCAGATCAAATCCACCATCACTCTACTCCCCCTACACCTCCTCCCAGAACACTCTATGTAACCCTCTCCCCCTGCAGAAGCCAGGAAACTAGAACCAGACCATTAGGGCAAGTTAAAGAGCTTAAGAGGAAGATGTAGGGTAGTAGAAAACAGGAAGCATAACATCAAAGGGGCATGAGGGGCTATAAGGGGAGGGAGACATGGCAGGGTATGGGTGGAAGAAGGTTTCTGTGGGTTTATTCTAATCTATAAATACGCCATTTACTTTTTAGAATGGAGTGTCCTCTAGAGGACAATTGAGAAATAACAAGTTCACAGAGGCAGTGAACTTGCCCATCTTTGCTGACATCTTACTGTGAATTCTAAGACTTTTCATCATGCAGAGGAAGTTTAATTCTTTCTATGTGCAAAGCTTGTGAGTTTTTTTAAATTATAGTTATGAGCTGAAATGGAAAAATAAGATATTTTAGAGTGAGGAAATTGCAACATCTTTACAGATTTCAGAACGAGCACCAGGGACATAGGAATCAGAACACGGCGTAGTTTCCAGAGTTCTACACAATGCCATCAAACTGATCAAGAAAAAGTTGTGATTGATGTTACTAGGAATATTGCAGATATGTTAGCAGATGAATAGTAAATTGGAGAGTACAAATTTGAATAAACATTTTAACTGTATATTAAATATCTGCTACACTATAACCACAAACTGCTGCCTGCCAGTATAAAGGTACTGGCTAAAATTTACTTGATTTGCTGAAAACTAAGTTAATAATAAAGTAATCATTGTTTTAGAGTGAAGATGTATAGTTTGAAAATTAATACAAAAGAAATGATTAAATACATGTGGGCTTCTAATAAAACATGTAACTGTGATCATAATGTGATTTCTTCCTATGTAAAAATTTTAATTTTGTTTTGGAAAAACACAACTTCTGGTTGTGAGGTGATTTTCTTCTTGCATGGAAATTTTTGCCTTAGGTGATATAAAATTGCTAAGAGAAAAACAAAGAGAAGAAAATGAAGTTTTGCACCCCCAGATAAGTCTTCTCTTTGTGTTTAGCTACTGCTCCACACCTGCTCTCCAGTTTCTCTGATCTTCTGGAATGAACTCCAGCAGTGTATAATTATAAGTATTTAGGGTATAGTTAGAAGCTGTGTAGATTTAGGAAAGTGTCTGTACTGAGTTCTTCTCTGGGGTCTATGTCCTCTCCAGTCATGGGTAGTTAACTATGTTTGCAGTGTTTACCTGAATTCATTGCTACTGAGAAGCCTTTGAATTCAGTAAAGCATATGTTAGTTTCCCCAAAGATAAAAGTGCTCTTATTGCACCCTTTTGAACATCTTGCCCTGGTGGTCATTATAGTCTTTACACAACATGAAGGACTATTTATTGCTTTTCTCTTTGGTTTCTCACATTATATCTTCATATATTATGAGAACTCCTCCTTAGGGAAGAGCTTTCAGGGCATTTCTAGCTAACTTTCAACAAGTCCTGTCTGTGAAATATGTGGCATCCTTAGAAATAGATCTTGCCTCCAAATTCTGTGAGGGCAATCATGGACAATGGCATTAGCCTGTTTCAATTGGAGGAGACTCTGGAAGCCACCAACTAACAACTTGAAGGGTGGGTTCCCATGCCTGGCACTGGTGCTTTATTTTTTATTGCACTTGGCATTCATTCCAGGTTTGACAAGCACTCTTATGAGAGATTCTATCTATGCTGTACCATGTAAGTAGTTTTTGAGTTTAAAAATGCTGTTTGACATTTAATTTTGCCTCCTAAACAGTAAGAGAGCATATACTAATTTGCTGGGGGTTTTTTTTTGTTGTTGTTTTGTTTTGTTTTTTTTTTTTCGAGACAGGGTTTCTCTGTGGCTTTGGAGCCTGTCCTGGAACTAGCTCTTGTAGACCAGGCTGGTCTCGAACTCACAGAGATCTGCCTGCCTCTGCCTCCCGAGTGCTGGGATTAAAGGCATGCGCCACCACCGCCCGGCACTAATTTGCTGTTTTTTGTGAGCACAAACATGAATCTTTCTTGAGGATCACAATGGCCTTTGATTTCGGATCTTTTTTTCCTTCATATAAAGATAAATATGAGTAATAGAGAGTTTTCTTTAAACCAGTATTTTGTTTCCAGAATTGAAATGGATCAAAGCCTTGGCTTCCTTTCCTACATTGCAGAAGAATTATCAGGGAACCTAACTCTAATCCCATGTGAGTGACTGCACCATGTGCTCAGGATTTAAGCAAAGTGCAATAGCCTTTGAGTGTAGACATGAAGGGGGAAAGACTTTTCAAGAGTCTTTCAGGATCAGGCTGCCTCCTACACGGTGTATAGAAAAGACAAGGAGCAGCCTTTTGGTCTTTATCTCGAGGGTTCCAGCAGTTGTGCTTGCTTAGCAGATTAACTCATGATTAAATCATTGATTGCTACTGGGGAGTGTGAAGGATTCAATGAGAAAGCCCCCATAAGCTCATCTATCTAGATGTTTGATTCTGACTTGGTGGACTGTCTAGTACAGAACAGTAGGTGTGGCCTTGTCCCAGGAAGTGGGTCACTGGTGGGGGCTTTGGAATCTCAAAGTCCAAGCTAGGACCAGTCTCTCTCTCTCTCTCTCTCTCTCTCTCTCTCTCTCTCTCTCTCTCTCTCTCTCTCTCTCGCTCTCTCTCCTCTCTCTCGCTCTCTCTCGCTCTCTCTCGCTCTCTCTCGCTCTCTCGCTCTCTCTCGCTCTCTCTCGCTCTCTCTCATCTCTGCCTCTTGTTGATGATCAGATTTAAGCTCTTAGCTACTACTCCAGAGATATGACTGACTGACTGCTACTATGCTTGCCACAGTGATCATCATGGCTCACACACTGAAACCATAATCAAATCCCCAATTAAATGTTTTCTTCTATAAATTGTCTATTTTATGGTTTCCATTCGCAACAAAAGAACAAAAACTGAGACTAGACGTTAGACTGAACTCTCTATAACATGGACCAAAGAGAGGAAAAATATAAATAACATCTGGGGTGAGATTGAGGTAGATTTTTAAATACTAGAGTTTAATTTTTTAGTTGGTCATAAATTTGTAGGGTAAGAAAAGAAGATTGCCAGAGAATTTAAATCACTAAATTTTGTAAGACATCTTGGTAGCTATAAATCTCATGTCTGAGTTTTCCTGGAGATGTTCTCTGTGAGAGATCCTCCACTTCAGGAGAGAACAGTATTAAAGGGGATCAAAACCCATGTTGTCTCTGGCAATGACTTCCATCCTATTCTGTCAGAATATCCCCAAATTCCTAGTTTTCTAGGGATATGACCTGAGATTTGATACTGTTTTTCAGGAGCTGGGTAAACCCCATGTAGATGAGGCATAAAGCTCTCCCCCAGAGGACAACTCCCCCCAGCCCTCCTGCACCCTTGGTTTGTGTGCAGCTTCCCCTGAAGTCTCCCTCACTGTGTCACTCAGAGCACAGTAGTACAGGGCAGAGTCCGACAGCTGCACTGAGGACTTCTGCAGGTGGAAGGAGCTGTTGCTCTTATGGAGAGTGGCATGGAACCCATGGTGCTCTGTCCTCTTGTTGTCTGTGGCAGTCCACAGGAGTAGCTGAGGGCCTTTCTTCGGGTATTGCACATACCAGTAAAGGTAAGGACTTCCATTAGTCTCATAGGTGCAGCTCAGCTTCACAGGAAACCCTTCTGTAGAAGTAACAAGACCTTCTGTCTGGGTCACGGAGTCTCCACTGCTCCTCTCTGAAAATAAAAAAAGAAGAAATGACTTTTCTATGTGAAGACAAAGGCACAGACTTCCATAGTTGTAAGAAAATGACATCATCATTGTTTAGGCTATGTGTTACTTACTGAGCATCAAGAGGAGCAGCAGAACTGAGCAGACGTCATGAATCATGTTCATAGAAGCCAGTGACACTTGGTTCTTGAGTTCTCCAAACTCACAGGCAAGTCTCCTCGGGACCTTATTGAAACTCCTCACTCATAAACAAAGATCTCCTTCTGCACAATGGCAGTCTGTCATGTGAAGCCACCACAAGGGTGCTGACATTAACCACATCTGAAGAGGCAGCACCCTCTGCTGATTTCCCTTCAAACTGCATAGAAATGTCTACACAACACTTAGTCAATAAACTTGAAGCCTCACCCAAAGGAGACAGGTCTCAAGTCTCTAGTGAATGTCTGAAATCACCAATGTTCCCGAGCTATATGTATCCTGGGTAGTTAGGGTAATGAGTGTACATAAAAGAATACACACATACATACATACACATACTTCTGATAAAATTTATCTACTTTTCCTTGTTCTGTTGTTTTTTTGAGAATGTTTTGTGAAATATTTGGTTATACTTCCTTGCTCCCTCTACTTCTGCTAGATCCATACCCTCTTCCTTACCAACCCAGTTTTGTGCCACCCACATTTCAATCAGCGCAAGGTTTGCAATCAGATTTTAGTGTCCATACACTTTTAATAAATAAAAGTAGGCTACTGGGTGCCTATTGAATTTAGTCTAGGCCACAAGCACTCACAGGTGAGTGAGATTTTTGGTAAGTGAATCATGCTGATACCCTTATAGGGATGGCTGTAATCAGAAACCCCTAGACTCAGATATTCTTTCCTGTGTCATATAGAGTCACATGCAATGTGTAAGGCTCTGTGGTAAATGCACAGATCAGGAAAAGTTGCTTTCAAGAGAATGGGAAGCAGATAGTTCCCATGACTCCTACTCCAAGTCTTTGCTCTAACTCTCTTGACCCAGGCATTTGGAAGAAGAGATCAACCTGGAAATGGAAAACTGATGCATTTTCATGATGAGTAAAGTGGGTTGAACATCAGATTTCCAGTGCTTAGATTAATTTTACACCCCGCATCTTCCTATTGATCCTCCATGTAGACGTTTGACCCAATCTTCATATGTCTGATGCACAGAGAGTTGGAATGAAGGGTGTTTAGAATATGAGGATGCTCTTTCCTTCAGGCTGAGACTCCAGGAAACTTTTCTCTGTGTTCTCCATTCTTCCGGTATACATCATTTATCTGTCTCACAGAAATATTTAGTATTGTCTACCACTGGTGCAAAGAAAATCGTGTATCAAATAAATTGCCTTAATCTGAGTTTCCAAACAAATTTTTCACCCATTTTGCTTGCATGTTAAAATGCTTATGAATTAATTTTCTGACTTTGGAGAGTTTAGAGTTTACTTTACTGTGATTTGGGTCCTTTTGCAATTAGGATCAAGAATATGGAGGAAAAATAAGACTGCCCAGGTTATAAACCTGCTTCTGATCTGTTGGCTTTCCTACTCCATAAAGATAAATATTTTGGAGATTGTCAAGTGTTTTTCTTTCAACTCTTTGACATTTCCAAAAAGTTCCCCAGAGCAGCTATATAAGTTTGCTGGTCTTTGAGCTGCATGGGGAAAATCTGAAGAAAAACTCAGCTCCTCAGAGAACTCTTAGTGCTTTGTCTGCCATTTTGAAAGACATCTCAGTTAAACACATCCCTGAAGGATGCACCCTATGGGGATGATCTGGAATCCAATTATTCGCATGTCTTTGACTGCAGAGAGCCTGTGTGACTAAAGTGTGCTCTGCAAGTCTAAAAGCATGCTCAGCATTTCTGAAAACATGTCTATTAGCTCCCCTATTCAGAAGAACAGTTTACTTACTTACTAAGCATGAGTATTTCCAGGATTTTGTTTTGTTCATAAAGTTAATATGAAGAATAAATGGGAAATAAATAAGAAAGTATTTTGTGAATTTAGTGGCACTATTGAATGTTCTTTTTACCCATTGGTTATTTCTCAGAGTTGGTGATTAAGTGGCAGGGCTTCGCAAATGAGGGGAGAAATAGACATTAATTAGAATGACCAGAGATTGTTCTATAAAAGATTGATTTCTTATATTTTATATGTAATGGCTGCTTTCTTCCTGAAAGAATGATTGTGTATCGTGTGCTTACATTGCCTGCAAAGGCCAGAAGAGGGCACTGAATCACCTGGAACAGAACAAAGAGTTGTTGTGTGTGAGCTGACACCGGGGTGCTGGGAACTGAAGGGTGCTTGTTTTCTCCAAGAACCGTGCATGCTCTTAACCCCTGAAGTCTCCCCAGGCCCGAACAGGGATACTAAAGAAAAAAAAATTATTAAGATGTTTTCAGGGGAGGAAAAAAGAAAGAGTAAAGCATTCAAATTATGTCAACAAGAAGAAAGGAGGAATAAAGGCAGAGCTGCTTGTACTAAAGTATATTTCCTAAACTGTTTTTTCACATAGACTTAACGGGAAGAAACAGAAAGACAAATATAAATGGTAGAGGCATTGAGAGGCCTATAAAGAGATTTAGTTTTAGTTACATAGGCAAAAGAGCCAAAAAAGGGTACCATGCAAAGCACAGAGATTGTTGATGTTATTCTTCATATGAGGATACATTATTCTTCAGGGTATGGCATAGATTACTAGGATGAGACACTAAAAGCAGGAAAATTAACAAAACAATGAATTGGAAAAATATGTGTAAGTTACTGAGAGTCTGATCTGGAGGTGGTACACAGCAAGCTAGGCAGTAACGTTCAAGCATAGAGCTCAGAATACAGCAATAATGTAAAAATGTATAAAAGTAACTGCTCCTTAGGAAGCGAACATTTGCAAACTGTCTTAAATAAGAGCACACTGAGGAACAGCAAGCTGCTGATCGTAGACTGAATATTATCTATTTGGACTTGGTGGGGCAGTGTTATTCTTAACTGCTGTTTTATTCCTTGTGTAATAGGATATGTTACACAAATGCATGACCTTGTTACTATCAATGACAGTACATCAAAAGTGTCAAACTCTGAAAAGATAATAAAGTCCAGTCATTTTTGCTTGTGCATATTTAATGTGTTTGCCCATTATACTGAGATGTTGAACAGGTTCCTTCTTCTTCACTGTGACCAAATACCTATTAACATAAATTAGGAAGTCTATCACAGTTCCCCCTTACCCACACACATATACAAACACCTCTCACTTATACATCCATACACACCACAAACACACGCGCACACACACACATACACATATCACAAAGTTTTTAATATTTTAAAAACAAGAAATTTTAATTTTTGTTCAATGCAAGTTCTTGGCATTTTGAGTTTTTTGTCTTAACTAAGAGCTCAGATGTGATATTAAATGCTGGCTTTGTGGGCTTAAGAGTGTGCTAAGGAGATAGAGCACATCCTGCTACTGAAGAGGACCTGAGTTAGATCTCACATTGGACAGCTCACAAGTGCCTAAATTCCATCTCCTCTGTCTTCCACAGACACTTCTATCCATGGGCACATACACACAATTAAAATTTAAATCTTAGTAACAAGTTAGCTTTGCTTGATACAAGTGGGTATATTTACCATCTGGACCAGAAGTCAGAAGTTCTGTTTGAAAGTGAACTGGCTTTGACATGTATTTTGTTTTTAATATTTACCATTTAATTGGAAATATGAAACACTGAAAAGTAATTTTTTAAATGATTAGTATGAGTAGGATATAATTCTACAAGTCAAATCTGAGTTAGTATTACATGAATAGATTTCATCTATTACATTGTCAAATCAGCATGAAATGTGTGCACTTTTAGAACTTAATTCAAAACACATTTGCTTTTCTGGTAAACTATGAGAAATATAAGATAGCAAGTCGTATTTGGTTGTTCTTCCATAAATTTCTTGATGCCCAAATAGCTAACCAACTCCATGAGGAGCCTCTTCAATGCACATCGTCCTCTTGAAGTAGCTTGGGTGCTGCCAGGAGCAGACATGTCTCATTGTCATAAAAAGCCCTAAGCTATTAAAATATTTAAAATGCCATACTTGTAGTCTTTGAAAGATATAAAGAATGCCTATCTGAAATATATTAACCAACACTCAGAAGGCAGATATAAGCAGATCTCCATGAGTTCAAAACCACCCTGGTCTACAGGAGCTAGTTCAAGGACAGCCAGGGCTGTTACACAGAGAAACCTTGTCTTAAAAAACAACAACAACAACAAAACACATAAAAATGAAGGAAATACAGGCAGTAATGAAGTGGGGTGTTGGAGGGAACATCAAGGGGTTGAGGACACAGTGGCTCTTTTATACTGTTGACAAGTATGGAAATTAGTGAGAGGATCTTCAAGAGCAATGTTACAACCACAAGTAGTTCTTATTACATTTATTCACTAACATGTCTGTGCACACATAATAGTACATGTAATGATCAGAAGACAATTTGTGCAGTCACTTACCTCTGTCCATCCCATGGATTCCAAGGACTAAAGTCAGGTTGTCAGGGTTGGTGACAAATTCCTTTACCCACTCAGCTGTCTTGATGAACCTCACAAGGAAATTTTTAAAAGTGTAAATCCTATAGCAGAGCAAACCTCTGAGTGTATAAGTCTGTTCTCTACACATATAAACTGGGAAATAGCTAGAATTATATTCCTTTTATGGTCTTTGTGATAAAAGAGTGGAAATGTTTCCTTGAACAAAGGTTTAAAACATCTCTTCTTCTTCATAGAAAACCTAGGTTAAGTTTCTAACTTTCTTCTAGAACCCAGGTGAAGGTCAAGATCAGCTGCATCACAGTGACCACTGCTGTAGCAGCAGGAATCCAGTTCATAAGATGGACCGGGACTGTAAAAGAATCATGGTTATTTAAAGATTACACTTCAGTGACTGTTGTAGTTG
Organism: Microtus obscurus; assembly: GCA_963919715.1. NCBI lineage: Eukaryota > Metazoa > Chordata > Mammalia > Rodentia > Cricetidae > Microtus > Microtus obscurus. The sequence continues at coordinate 7,516 of CAWTZC010001977.1, read as the reverse complement.
TGACAGTAAGTATTGGTTTCTGTTTGCAGCAAACTCCTCCTATGTCCAGGGGGACTGTTGAACTTGGTCTTCTTGGCTGACAACTAGACTTCAGAGGAGGGGTAGCAAAGGTGGATAAAGGAAGACTGAGCTTTGGAGAGGGCAGAACCAGGAGTATAAACATGACTGGTGGTGACCTATTGACCTTTGTGCACCCATCTTCTGATTGAGACTTCAATTACTTCTGCTGGCACCACCCTGTCCAAATCCAATCCAAGTGACATATTGCATATTCCTAAATTGAAATGATTCACAGCAGTTTTAAACACAGAAATAGATTGTTATACATTTCCCACATCTCCAAAATGTTTTAGTAAAATCAGCAAACCTCATAATCATGCATACAATATTTTATTACAGACATATATTTTAAAAACACAGTTACACTATCTTAACATCCATAAATAAATTAGAAATGAAAATTTTGGAAAAGGAATGAAAGGGAATAACAATGAGGAGAAAATCAAGAACAATGATAACTTAATTAGCAAATGTTTTAAATTTTAATGGAAATTTTATACTTGAGTTTAACTATATTCATTTGGATAAATATACCTAAAGGATGCTATAATTTGACATAAAGCAAATATAACCATTTAAAGCTTTGGGGTTTTTACTTTCTCATTTGTGTATTTATGGAACATTGGTCACCCTTTCAGAAGAAGAAACAATACTGCATTGCTCACATATGATCATGTGCTTTAGGTGTATGAACAGAATTTCTATGAGGTTACAGCTGTTCTTGCTCCAGCCATTATCAGTGAGCTCCAGAAAGGAAACGCTTTGGTGAGTAAGCTTGCTTCTCAAGATAGTCTGCCTCAAATGAGCAGACAACACGAGGAAAGAGAGAATGCAGACTTGGATGCAGCCTCTTGCAGGTGCCCATGATTCCTCATCACAATCCCCTCTATAAACTTCAAGTATTCCCTCCTTCCTTGCAGACCTCCATGTCCTATGTGAGACTGTGTCCTTCCCTGAATTTGTTTTATTTGTTGAGGTCAGGTTCTGGTTCTTCACTGCCTTCTGTGTCTTTCCTTTCTGCTCACAATGTAAGAAAGCAGCCATGGGCTGGAGCAATGACAGCATTACAGCTCCCTTTCCAGTTGCTGTGACAAAGGAGCCAGCCTGGGCATGATCACTCAGAAGGAAGAGGATTCACTTGACCTGACAATTCCAGGTTACAGTACTTCATAGTGTGGAAGTCACAGCAGCAGAAGCTTGAGAGAACTTGTCGCCTCGCACCCATAATCGGGGACAAAGAGCCCAGAATGCTTTCGTGTCATGCTCTAGTTGCTCTCTACATTCTATTCAGTGTGCAGGGCCAAACTCTGGAAATGGTTATGCCCATGCTCAGGCTGTGTCTTCACATGCCAACCTAATCCAGATGAGTCCTTATTGAGAGTCTCTTCATGGTGAGTCTACCCTGAGTCACGTTGACTAAACTAACCACACAGATGGAGAGTGTTGCTGAGGCTCTTGGGGCACTGAGTGCAACCTATCACACTTTCTTAACACTAACCTTCAGTCTGAAGAAGAAAGAAGTCAAGACTTTTCCCTTCTAGTGCACACTACAGAGGCACCAACTGCAGTCAATGCTTAAGTGGAACTGAGTTGTATCTTCAAATCTCTTGGAAATAGTCAGTAGAAAATGCAGTCTACAAAACAACCATAAACCTCTCGCAGTCCAGACTTCATTGCTCATCTTCCCCTCCTTCTGCTCTTCAACTGGATCTTGGGAGCTCAGTCCATTGTTCTGATGAGGGACTTTGTCTCTCTCTCCATCCATCGCCGGAGGAAGACTCTATGTTGATATTTGAGATAATCATCAGTGTGATAGTGGGGCAAGGCCAGTTCAGGCACCCTCTACTCTGCTGCCCAAGGACCTAGCTGGGGACATCCCCATGGACACCTGGGATCCTCTCTAGAGCCAAGTCTCTTGCCAACCCTAAAATGGCTCCCTTAATGTAGATATCTTCTTGCCTGCTCCCATATCTGTCCTTCCTCCATCTCCACCCTCCCACTCTCCCAAGAACTCTCTAGGGTTGGTCCACCCACTGAGACAGTGTGCCTGTTCTAATGGGAGGTCACCAAATCCAGCTGGATTGGGACTGAATGAGCATGTGATCAAACCGGACTCTCTGAATATGGCTGACAATGGGGGCTGACTGAGAAGCCATTGATAAAGGCACTGGGACTTGTTTCTACTGCAAGTTCTGGCCTTATGGGACCCTAGTCTATTTGTCTATTTGGATGCAAAGCTTCCTAGGACTGGATGTGAAGGGGTGGACTTCCCCCAGGGCAGGTTTACCTGCCCTCTCTTAAGGAGGGAGGAGAGTGAGGGAGGGAGTGGGAGGAGAGTGGAAGGAGGGAAGGAAGTGTAAATTTTTTGAATGGAAAAATAAATTTTTTAAAAAAGAAAAAAAAACCATAAAGGAAGGAACCATGTCTCAGCAATCATTTTATGCTTTTTTTTTTACGCTGATATGTCACCTTACATAGGATTCATGACCAAATGTCTATACACTGCAGATAGGACACCAATGACAGACCAAAATAATGCTTCCAGAAAAGTCCAACTTTAAGAACCAATAAGTTTATTTAGGTTAGTTACAGGAGCATGGACGATCTAAAGTCAGTCAGCTACAGCCCTCCCAGCATCTTACAGGTTTGCATTCAGCTCCCCCTGCAGCCTCAGACACTGTGCACTCAGAGCACAGAAGTACACAGCCGAGTCACTCCAGTGCACAGAGGCTTTCTTCAGGTGGAAGGAAGAGTTACTCTTCTGAAAGTTTGCCTCAAAGTCATTTGCTCCATGAACCACAGTTTCTCCTGAAAAGTACCTGAGGAGAAGCTGGGAGGCCTTGACCAGGGCGCTGCATGTACCAGAAGAGGAAAGGAGCTCCAGCAAAAGAGTACTTGCATCTGAGCTCCACTGAGTCTCCTTCAAAGGCAATGACATGAGCATCTGGCTGTGTAACTGACTGTGCTTGGATGTCTCCTGAAAAAAAATCAAAGATAAGTCAGTAAATGTGATGCAGATTTCATGGAGAAAATTATTCTTACTAAAATTCAGGTGAAAAAAAGCGGTGAATCATGTGCATATTAAAATAATCAGGATATTTTACTCACCCAGGAGAAAAGGTATGCCTAGGAATGAGATGAAGACTTTAAGCATTGATGAGCACTGGAGACACTTATAGTGCCTTTTTGGAAAAGCTTGGCACATGCTGGAAAGTGGCTGCCGTTCCCAGTTCTTGAAGATGGAGAAAAGAACAAAAAGTTGACTAGACACCTTCCTTGTTTAGATAAATTCTAGAAAACAAACAAACAACCTGCAGAAGTGGTCTTAATTCTGTGAACTTTCTGGCCTCTGACTGTCGTCACTTCTTTACTCATAAGATGTTCTAAGGACTCTGTCAGATACAGGGTAGCAACTGAGTTCAAAGTGGGGATCAACTTCAGAAATGGAGAAGGCAGCGAGTCTGTGCAACGTCGCCGTCTGGTGGCCAATGCAGGATTAACGCTCTGAAGGAAATCCATGTGTTTTTTCTATTTAGAGAACACCTCGTGTTTCTAAGCAAATCTGTGCTGTGTTTAGTCCTAACCTAATGAAAAATAAGCCACGAATAATAAAAGGGTAATTTTCTTTTAAAAAAAAAGATCATATGATAAAACTATTAAATTTGGAGGCCGTTAAAACTTGAGTGTAAAAGTGTCATAAGCTGCAAGCAGTCCTGCTGCCTGAAACATAGTCAAAACCCAAAGACTGGATCTTTAAAGTGTGTTTTGTTGAATCTGGAAAGGCAATGAATACTCTGCCTTCCCGGGCATTTCCTCATTAGCATTTTTGGAGAGAGCCAGAACAAAGGGAATTAATTTTTTGAAGTTCAGTAGCACCCTTTTTGCCAAATGGTTTTTGGATCTGGGATATCCTTCTCATTTTCCTCCTCTTCCGCTCCCCTCTCTCTATCCCATTTCTTCCTCACCTCTCTACCCCCCAGCCCACCCCTTGTCTAACTCAGAACAAACAAATCATTAGCAATGTGTTTGCCTGTAGATTCCTTCTTAGAGAAGAAGAGTCCATATACCTGCTTTCAAATTTCAGATGCACTGCCCTCTCACTGTGCCCCTACCACAGCCGTCACCTATGCAGACACATCTCTGCTGTCAGTGGGCATCCGGTCAAGGGGAGTTCTCGTAGGATATAAAGGCAGTGACTTTGATAAAACGAAAAAAAACAAAAAAGACACATAAACTCTTAGTTTCAAATGCTAACCTTCCCCTTAAAATATGAAACAAACTTTTCTATTTCAAGCAGAATTGTGAAGGTTCAGTGACTTTAGATAATCACCAATGACAATGAAGTATAGAGAAATGACATCGTTTGGTCTGGAAAGATCTGGGAGGACACGCCATCAAAGAACGGTAGACTGGAACATCTGCAGATGGAACTAGGCTGACTAATGGACGTACTGATAACACACACACCATGAAAGGATTAAATTTAAGAAAACAGTAAATAAAATTTACATGAAGCATGGACTTCTTAGGGGGAGTATCAATGAAGCACAGACCAGAGAAACAGAAACCATGGGCACAGCTTGACCTAGATACATTCAGCAGTTTTAAGTGGGTGGATGTAGGGTAGTCTAATGAAGGTAGTGTTGACTGTGGCCAATAGCAATGCCATTCTTCTAAAAGAGAAGTTTTTCTTCCCACCTCAGCTTTAAGACATCTGGAACTAGCCGGGCAGTGATGGCGCACACCTTTAATTTTAGCACTCGGGAGGCAGAGGCAGGCGGATCTCTGGGAGTTCGAGGCCAGCCTGATCTACAAGAGCTAGTTCCGGGAAGCAAGCTACAGAGAAACCTGTCTGAGAAAAATCTGAACTAAAAGGAGATTAAATGCTAAGTCAAAACAAGTAGTACTGTGAGATAAAGGAGGCCTTTTACAATGAGTAAAGGGTCCCTGGTCCAGAAGAGATGATATTTTCTGTCTGTGCAGTTAACAAGAAAATAAAAAAAATGAATGAAGCAAAGGCAGAGAAAACAATAGTATAAATCTACAATCAGAGTTAAAGATACAATGCTCACATCCAAGTAGAAAATATTACAAGGTAAAAGCTGGGAGTAGATTAGAGCAACCAATTAGACCAAAATGACATCTGTACTGACCATTACACTCACCAGTGCAGTGTGCTTTGTGCCAGTGTTCAAGCAGTGTTCTCTTAGGATGACCATAGATTCAGACAGTTCAAAATACACCAGTGAACTGAAGGATTGAAGTTACAAGCCATGCGTTTGCTAGCCACAAAGTAAAGTAGAAATCCATGCACATTCAGGACAAGCGGCAAAATATCACCAAGTATTTGAAAATTAAGTAACACATTCAAGTAAACCACAGGTAAGGGTAGAGTAAAAGGAGAAGTTAAAAAGTATTTTGATCTAAAGTTTGGTAAAGCCTAGCCTAAGGATATGTTTTGGGCGTAACTAAAACAGTTCACAGTGCAAGATTTCGGGAGAGAAGGAAGACTTCAAACCATCAGTGGACATCTACCATGAGACTCATGCTCCCTCAACCTTGCCCATTTTCCAATTCATTTTTACTTAAATATTTTATATAATATTCATTGATGCATATAATGTGTTTGATCCAATCCACTACCATTTCTTCTCTTCCAATGCCTCCTTCCCACTTTTTCCCTTTCAGCTTCATGTACTTGTGTGTGTTTGTGTGTGTGTGTGTGTGTGTGTGTGTGTGTGTGTGTGTTGTTTTAAATCACTAGCCAATGAGTCCACCTAGTGCTCCATCTGTGTGTATAGTGTCGTATCACCCAGTGGCTAACTTCTTAGGACCCACATCCACATCTTAGGACCCATTCTCTCTTTTTCTCAATTGAATTAAGTATTTGAAATAAGTAGCTTGAAAGAGAAATATCTGATAATAATGCAAATTTATTAGTTTTTATGCTAGGTATTAGCATTGCATATAGTTTCTTTCCTTACATTTTATAGTCTGTATTTGTCAGTTAAACGTCTTTTTTTAAATAATCATGTGTATTGAATGGTCGAGTTCTAGACTCACTTCACAGTGCTTCTCCTTCAGTTCGAATGTTTTTTTTTAATTAATTTATTTATTTATTAAAGATTTCTGTCTCTTCCCCACCGGCGCCTCCCATTTCCCTCCCCCTCCCCCAATTGAGTCCCCCTCCCTCGTCAGCCCAAAGAGCAATCAGGGTTCCCTGCCCTGTGGGAAGTCCAAGGACCACCCACCTCCATCCAGGTCTAGTAAGGTGAGCATCCAAACTGCCTAGGCTCCCACAAAGCCAATACATGCAGTAGGATCAAAAACCCATTGCCATTGATCTTGAGTTCTCAGTAGTCTTCCTTGTCCGCTATGTTCAGCAGTTCGAATGTTTTGCTTTTTATATTTAGTGTAATTATTTAGGATCTAGCTTGATATTTGCTTTGTTTTTGAGAACTTTTATTGATGTTTTGTTTTTCCACTTAGTCTTTATTCTGATATTCATTTGTTTCCGATCTTTATGAAGTTTTATAGTATTCTAATTCAAACAATTATAGTGTTAACATTTTTGTTGTTATATAAAAACCCCAATGCCATATATAGATACAACTCTCTGTAAGTTGTTGATCAGGAAGACCCCAGAGGTTACTAAAAATGAAATTTATCCCAATTCTATAGTTTTGACTCCATGTCACATGGCACTCCTAGGATGAGGTGATACAATCATCTTGAAGAACTCCAATGAGCTTGCATATACAAATAATTAAGAATAATAACTCATTGGGCACTGAACCAGATCCACTTCATGTGTAAAATATAGGACTGGGAAACACATCTGAAACTGAAATGAATCTGATTCATAAAACAAAGTTCATAATATTTTCATGGCATGCATTTTAATTTACACAGCATAGTTTGTGGGTGTCCAAAACTAGGTCACAGCATGTATCCATTCTCTAGATATTAGCAGGATATCTATTGAAGTTGTTCACTTAAGGTCTTCAGATACATCTTTGCCTCCATTTGTCTGTCTCCATTCTTCTGCCAAAGCCATAATTTTGGACTTGCCAAGCTGCTGATTCACTCTCATGTTGTTCATATAATATTTCTCCCTGCTGAGGCTCTTCATAATAAAAAAATCAAGTGTATAGTAAATACTCTTGTAATGAAGAAATATATTGTTGAACAGGTAACAGTTATTGAAACAGCTAACCTCATGAGACCATTGTGCGCTATACCTTTTTATTTGCTCCTTCCCTACCTTTCCCCTCCCATTCAACCTTCTTCCATGGTTGCCATGTTCTCAATTTACTCAGGAAATCTTGTCTTTTTCTACTTCCCATGTAGATTAGATTCATGTATGCCTCTCTTGAGGTCCTCATTGTTGTCTTGGTTCTCTGGGATTACAATTTGTAGGCTGGTTTTCTTTGCTTTATATTTAAAAACCACTTAT